>CM025783.1:38983299-39008941 GCA_014636745.2 Centella asiatica | reverse complement strand
AGATTATCGAATCCAGATTTGGATTTCTCTCGGAGTAATTGCTGCAGCTGTTGTTGTTGTTGTTGTTGTTGCCTGGACTAATGATTTGATGAAAAGGGAAAAAGGGGTTTAGGGTTTGAGAAGGAGGGAGAAGTATGAAATGGAAGAAGAAGAAGAAGAGATTTGGGGAATGGAGGATTAGAGCAACAATTGAGAGTAGTAAGTAGTGAAGTTTTTGTCAGTGGTGATTGTAATCTGAGAGTGAAAGCAGTGAAAACCCTCGCCATGGATTCCAAATGAACTTCTAAACCTCAACTACTCTGCACTACTCTGCTCATCATTCACACTGCGTTTGTGAGTCTAGTTTTAGTCAGAAAAGAAAAATGAAGGATGCTACTCTCTTTTGTTGCGTTGTCATGTACGCTAACAAATGGTACAAATAAATGTATATAATTTTTTTAATTTAATTTTATTTTAACTGTATTGTTTACCAGTATTCTGGTTGTAGCATGAGCCTGAGTTGCGCAACATCGATGGTGCAACTCTGTTATATACTCTAGCCCTTTTGTTACTTTTTTAGATGTCTCATTTATTTACAATATTATCCTTTATTTTTTAATTTATTTGAATTGTTTTTTTAACATTTATTTTTACGTCACATCACTCTCTTTTTTAACTTATTAACTTTTTCACAACTTTTACCCTTTTCAATATACATTTCAAATCAAAGTTGAACTTTTTTTTAATAATTGTGCAAACTCAAGTATTGCGAATGGTTTGGTACAAAGGTAAGTATTAACATTTACGGAAGTGAAATTAGAATTAGGGTTTGAGTGAGCCATAAGGTGATGAGCACTTTTGTTGCAAGTAAAATAATTGGTGCAGATGACAATCTCTATGTTGTAAACTTGACTACAAAGTAAAAATATTTTGGTCGTTTCGTTGTTCCCCAAAATCTCCGCAACAAGGCTTGTAAATTTCAATACAAACCTCTGTGCTTGATCATCCCTGAACAGGAAACGGAGACATCAGAGTTCTTTTTATGCTATCTGCATTCAGCGCCACCAATAACTGCCAAAATTGTGTACATGATGTGCAATAGAATAAAAAACAAAGTTGAACAAAATTACTGTTAGAAGTAGAGTTGTAATCGAGTTGAGTCTATGCAAGTATTGCATGCTCGAAGTTGAGTTGGTAAGAAAATTTTGGAGTTAGAGTTGAGGCAAGTAATTATTGGATCATGAAGATTCATGATTGAACTCAACCTGAAAACTTATCAAGCTTTTCACAAAGAGCTTGTGAGTTGCTCAAAAAGTTCAATTTGTTTTTAGTTCTGAGTATTTGTGGAAACTACCAAGTCTTGCATGAGAACAACCACCAGAGTCTTGTACCAATTTATTTTTTATTTTTTTCCACTCAAATTTGACTGACCTTTTGGTAAAGCAAGTCCATGACTGAGAAATAAAAGGTCGTCTGGTAGACACACACATAGACAGGTGACTGATCAAGTTCCTCTACATACTAGATAGCTTCCTAAGATTCTGTCTTTCCAAATAAAATTTAAACTACATGTTTCTTACCATACGGAGCATTTCAATGTGTGCCAAACTCTCCAGAAACAGGGCTTGAATCTACAATCGCAAGACTGCCTGGCTTGATCATCCTTGCATAGAAGCTTAGAACACGGAGAGCAGTGTTCATTTTTATGCCAACTGCACTTGACATCTCACTTCTGGCTTGATCATCCTCGTCACTTGATTAGTGTAAGTAACATCTCCCTTCTGAACTATATTCTGTGACTTAAAATGGTAAAGAAATCTAATTGAACAACATCCAACTTGGAAAGTACTCCACAGCCCTACTTAACAAAGTCCCTTGCTCCGCCAAGCATTTTTTGCAAAATTTGATCATTATTTTCAAATTTCATAACGTTTGGCTGCAACCCTTTCTGAGAATGCTACTGAACATATTTTACGAGCCATCAAATTTTCTGCATCTGGAATTTCCATGAATCAGTATAAATAAAAATGCAAACACTTATAGACCCCATCACATGAAACTACAACAATACTGGCTCAATATAACTGGTCCTGCAAAAGCAATATGTCATAATACAAAACCTCAAGTTTTGGGTCTAGATATTGCATCTCAAAAAGTTCCTAGTTGCAGTACATTATAGTCCAGCACGTTACATACAGAGGAGTGAAAGAAACCAATTAGATCTCGTGGAGATTAAATTGTAAATGGAGAAAATTGTGATAGAAGTTATCTACCAAAATGCAAGAACTTCTGACGCAAAGAAATAAGAGATTGATCCTGGTCTTCTGCTGAGAGTAGATGCATTAACATGGAGGTGGTACATTCATCTGCTGAGAAGCCCCACCCAATCATTTCATCTATGAGTACAATTGCTTCATTATATTTCTTGTTTAGAAAATATCCACGGACAATAGTATTGTAAGTGACATCATTTGGCATACAATTATTAGTTTCCATTTCCACAAGCATCTCATTTGCTTCCTTTAATAGCCCTTGTTGACAAAGTCCTGAAATCATGATTGTGTATGTCTTAACATTAGGTTTCAACCCTTTAGAAGGAAGGTTATCAAAAATATGTTTTGCCCTATCAAGACTCCCATCTTTACACAATCCATCAATGAGAATGGTGTAGATATGAATGTCAGGAATTAAACCATTACGTTCCATCATATGAAAGGCAGACAATGCTTCATCCATACAATGGTTTTCGCAAAGCCCTTGCAACAAAATTTGGCATGTGATGATGTCTGCCCTAAGGCCATCAGCTTGCATCTTATACAAAAATTTCTGTGCTTCGAGATGTCTACCGATATGAAACAACCCTTGTAAGATAGTGTTGTATGTTTCAACGGTGGGTTTCAAACCTTCACTGGCCATTTGTCAGAAGAGATCCATAGCCTTGTCTACTTTAAAATTCTTGCAGTAACCATTTATCAAAGTGTTATAGCTAATACTATTGGGCACTATCCCTTTACTCACCATTGTATTCAACACAACCAATGCTTTATCCATCTCGCCTCGCAAGCAATACCCATCCATGAGCGTAGAGTAGGTGACTACATCAGGATTCACCCCTCTTTGAATCATTGCTCTAATCACATCCTCTGCATCATCTACCTTCCCTTCCTTACAGTATGCATCAACCAATATACTAAAAGTATAGACATCTGGAGCTACTTGCATACTAATCATCTCCCTTAACATTTGCTCAGTTTCTCCCCATCGACCTAAGATGCATAGGCCCCGTATTAATGAACCGTAAGTTCTGACATCAGGTCGTATACCTTTCTCAATCATTTTGGACAAAATATCCAGAGCATCATCGACTTGTTTATCCTTGCATAAACTATTAATGATTGTGTTATAAGCTATAATATCAAGTGTTGCCTCCTCTGCAAAGCCCATTTATAATGGTACCAAACGTTATGACACTGGGTTCAATTATTTTCAACCTGATTAACTTTTTGTACAATTCCTCAGCCTCGACAAACTTATTATCTGAAAGCAACCCCCTTAGGAGAGTGGTGTAGGTAACCACATCTGGCAACAAACCACGCTTGAAGATCCCGCCCAACATTGAGAACCCATAATCTACTCGGTTTAAGTGGCAGCAACAGTTGGTGACTATATTCACGGCATAAATATTAACAGGAAGGTTCAAAGCTTACATATGAGTAAAGAGAGAGACAACAGACGAGTATTGCTTCATTTTGACGAGAGCTATTAATAGTTGATTGAAGAGAATAACAGAAGGGAGAGGTCGCATTTGGAGCATATCATCGAACAAATGAAGGGCATCCTTAAGATTATCGAATCCAGATTTGGATTTCTCTCGGAGTGATTGCTGCAGTTGTTGTTGTTGTTGTTGCTTGCACTGATGATTTGATGAAATGGGAAAAAGGGGTTTAGGGTTTGAGGAGGGAGAAGCATGAAATGGAAGAAGAAGAAGAAGAAGAAGAAGAAGAAGAAGAGGAGATTTGGGGAATGGAGGATTAGAGCAACAATTGAGAGTAGTAAGTAGTGATGTTTTTGTGAGTGGTGATTGTAATCTGAAAGTGAAAGCAGAGAAAACCCTCGCCATGGATTCCAAATGAACTTCTAAACCTCACCTACTCTGCACTTGTTGTATTCGGGTATTGCTTATCATTCACACTGTGTTTGTGAGTTTAGTTTTAGTCAGAAAAAAGAAAGAAAAGGATGCTACTTTCTTTTATTTCTTTTGTTGGGTTACTTTATTTTATTTAGTCTAATATTATTTATTAATTTCCCAATTAAAATTTAATTTACAACAAATTACAATTCTTATGTAATAAAATTAGTTAACTTTTTATTAATTAAATTTGAAGTTATTAAACTTTTTAAATTTTTGTCGTAATAAATTTAATTAAAACATATTCTTAAAAAATATAATCACAAAACATGAAGCACACATTAAAATAACTCAAAAAATACTTATAAAGAATTAAACAAAACAAATTAACATTGTTAATATTTACTGAATTGTGTAAGATTAAAAAATATATTATTGTGAAAAAAAAAACATAGTGACATTAAACTTATATAGTTACCTTGATAATAATAATTTAATACATCAATAAAATTCATATTGATTGACAATAAACACTAATTTAAACTAATATTTAAAATTATTCATAAATAATTATAACAAATACTTACACAAATTTGAAAGCGATTATTAATGTACTTTAACTATTAAATTTATTTTATATAAATTTATAATAATATAAAATAAATTCGTATTTGTCACGAGTAACAAAATTAGTATGTTATAAAAACATCAAAAAAAAAACTTGGGAAAGGCATATGGAGCATGGAGGTGAACAATAAAGTTTAATAAAACTTATGTGAAAGATGAACATTAAATGAGTACTGTTTAACGAACTTATGACGGTAAAGTTTTATGATACGGTGAGATAAAAAAAAGTGGTAAAGAGTTTATTTGATAAGACAAAAGAAGTATTATTTAAATAAGTCTTATGTGACAACTAATGAATCTTATAATAGTTATTATAGTTTTTATATGAAAAATTAAATCATGCTAATTTTGACAAATTTCAGTAACATGGTAAAATATGTTTGTAAAAATATTAGTTGGAAAATAAAATTTACAATAGACATCCCATTCCACTAGACAAATTAACCAAACTGGCAGGAATGAAATTATATCTCAAAAACTAAAATTTAAACATGAACCTAGAAAACTAAATGAGAGTTTGCTAGGGATGCATTATTTCTTGAATTTTGGAGTATTATTTTAGGCATACAAGTATTACAGAAATATATACCCAATATACATTTCATAATACTCCGTATTGGTACAAGTCGGAGATAATGGTGGGTTTTGCAGCAATCCCAAATGGAGATTATACCGTAAATGGAGAACATAGCGATAGAAGTTATCTACAAAAAATAAACATGTGCTGCTCGTATAATTATTTGTATCTATGTGACTACAACAACATCAACAATGACATACTGAGCTACCTCTCTCTTTATTGAATAAGTTAACGCTAACTTGTAGTTTCTTTAGTACTACTTATTGACTATTTGTATCTATGTGACAACAATTATACTTATTAGTTATTCACACATATCGTTTAATATAAGATTTATTTAAAGGAAAATAAAAATGAAAAGAAACTAAAATTGGACTAATACACGTGTACTCAAATAGAATGCTATAAAATGAGTTTCTTTTATTTTTTTTCAGTTCTCATATGTTTGATTGATGTCATTTTTTATTTGATATTTCAAATAAAAATAATATAAAATGACAAGTTTGTAAAGTCACATGAGGAGAAAATGAGATGGAATGACTTAATTGAAAGCTTATAGATAAATGGAGGAATGAAGTAATAAAATTAAAGAAAAAGAGGATCACATTGAAAGTTGATCAAAAGATATAAGAATATATGTTAGAACCCAGATTTTTTTTTAAAATAGAAATAAAATGTTAATAGGATTAATTCTTATGAGTTTTGAATTTTAAATGCATGAGTTATATGTGAATGTGATATCCAAAATTCAATGATTTCAGTTCCTTTGTAAAACCATCAAAGGGATATGAATATATTAATCTCAAATTTTTAAGAGATTAATTTAATCAAGCATGAACAAACAAATAAGTGTACTTAGTAACTGCAACGGGAAGCTGCATGTGTGCCAACAACTGCTTATTTTTTTTAAACTCAAGCAGTACCCGTTAACCAAGGTTAATATCCAACCATGCTTGTAAAGATACTGGTTAAGGAAGACTTACTACAAAGAAGAACTACAGTGTATAATTTTGACCAAGGACTGACATGTGCAAGTGATATAATTATACTATTTCAAATTTGTTGCACGTGACCCGTCAACTAGTAAATCAACTCCAACAGTACACTAGATTGTCGGCTAGGTGATTGACAGACTTTTAACAGCTGTAACACCGCCTTTTCTAACCAATAATTTCTTTCTAAAGCTTTTTGCTTCTTTTTTCCAGCTAACGGCTGAAATCAAATCTCAAACAATCGAACAGCTCTTGTTGCTTGACAAATGAGATATATATATATATATATATATATATATATATATATATATATATATCATTTGGGTACAACCTTAAACCCACTTTCATAGACCTTCTATACAGTATACCATCAAATCCAGGTTCACTTTCAGAGCAACTGTCCTTTTCGAAGAACAACTCAATCTTTTAACTTCTTCTTTGCAGCCAAAGAGGTAAGAGCATTACATTAAAATTCTGTTTTGTTTCTTGCATTTTTTTTGTTCTGTTATGCATGTCATGTTTGTAAAAGAACCTTATTTATTCATTTCCAAAGTATGATTTAATGCATGCTTTTAACACCTAGAGTTAATGCCATTTATTTCAAAAAGTTATCCAAGATGAGCGTAAGAAATGTTGTCAACCGTTAACTTCCAAATATTTCTTTTCATAAGTAGTTAAAACACCATGTTTGAGCCTCTGTCAACAGGAGTTTTGAATCCTAAACCATGTTTATAAGAGCTTGTAGGCAACAAGAAATGTTATGTATTACTGAGAGGATAATGAGAGTTGACCTATGTATGGTTATTGTTGAGAACACCACCCATGGAGGAGTGAGGAAGACACCACTGTATCTGAGACAAGTTCTAACTTAGTCTCCGACGGTTTGGAGTTAGTTCCTGACCATATAAAATAGTCCATGAGAGATTCCAAGTTAGTCTCTGATGGGCTGAAAATGTTAGTCCCCGATGAAGGAAAATGTTGTTAGTCTCTGACGAGAAAATTTTGATTAGTATCCAATGGATAATTTATTAGTCTCTGATGGGCAAAGTATGTTAGTCTCTAATTGACTAAAGATATTAGTTCCCGAAGAGTTTGGCGATAGCTAACTGAGTTTGGCGCTGAACAAACTAGCCACCGAGGAGTTTGGCGCTGAACAAATCACCCACTGATGAGTTCAGCGATGACTTAATGAGTTTGGTGTTGAACAAGTTATCACCCAACGAGTTTTGCGATTAACAAGACCATCCCCTGATGGTCGAGGGACATCCCCTGATGGTCGAGGGACATCCCCTGACGGGTGACACTGTCCACCGATAACTAGTTATCCCCTGACAGGTAATTTATCCACTGATGACCAGTCATCCTCTGACGAATAAATTATCGCCTGACGATCAGAACTCATCCCCTGATGAATAATATGGTTATGTAACAGTCTAAAAATCCTTCAAGCTTGTTTGAATAAAAAAAATCTCAATTTTTTTCCAACGCACCAAATGATTAAATTAAGACATCAAAGAGATAAGAAATGCTCGGACATCACAGACATCACACGTGTACATACTCATATTTATATTCAAGCATAGATTCTCATTCTAAGTAAACATATGTATGTTTTTCAAAAGTTTTTCAACCTGCAAGTGAATTAAGTTAGCTCAGCTAAGGACAAAGGCAAGTATATTCTCACTCTTATGCTTATTTCAGTTAAGCGCATGATCAATTGATTCGACATGCGTACAAGGTTATGAATTTTATTTTAAATTTCCTTGTGAATCAGTATGCTATGCTTTAATTTCTGCTAGCATGATATAAATGAAAGTTATTAGATATAAATGATGATGATGATGTTTAGAGAATAAATTATGCATCTATAAATACTTATGGTATTCAATAAACCTAAGTATCCGCACAAGTTTTGAATCCACTGATGATCGATCTGATCATCAGGGGAGAAAAGTACTCTTCACTAAATCAAGTCATCAGGGAAACTCTTAAAAGGACTTGATAGTGAAGGGGAATATCTGTTGTCACTTAAAAACACTTAAGTTATTCCACACAACAGATATTCCAAATTAGTTTAACAAAGCTTCAGGGGTACCCATCAGGGTATGACTAAGGCAGGCTAACCCGTCAGGGGAACGCGTCAGGGTATGGAAGTTTCAAACCAAATTCATCAGGGGGAACACGTTAGGGCATGACATCAACATGCCAACCTGTTAGGGGAACTGTTAAAGTTAAATAATGATGATGATGTTTAAAGAATAAATTGTGCATATGTAAATAATTAAAGTATTTTATAAACCTTAATATGAGCACAAGTTTTGCATCCACTGATGATAGACTTATTCATCATGGGATAATCAACACTTCACAAGACAAGTTGTAAATTGGAACATCTAAAGGACTTGACAAGTGAAAAGGAATGTCTGTTGTTACTCGAAAATAGTCAAAGTATTCCGCACATCAGATATTCCAAATAAAGCTTCAATGATTAAGAACCCATCAGGGGAACTCGTCAGGGGATGATAAAGGTAGATCAACCCGTTAGGGGAACGCGTCAGGGTATGGCAGTAGCTGGCTAAACTCATCAATAGAAATGCGTCAGGGCATGAACAAAACATGTCACTTGTCAGGGTAAGACATCAGGGTATGACAGTGTCAGGCTAACCCATCAAGGTAACCCGTTAGGGGGGAATGCGCAACACTGCATCAATGGAAGCCATCAGTGTACGTTGAGAATCATAACATCAGGGGATCAAGAAGCACTGAGTGAAACTCAAGTGAAGGTTGAAGCCCTGATCCAGTCTTTATCAAGACTTGTGATTAGGGGATCTAGAAACACTGATCAAGTTCATCATGGCTTGTCATCAGTAGATGGTTATGACTGCATACACTCGTCATCAAGACTTGCACTCAAATCAACGAAGCTTGTTACAGAAGCAAGAAATATTAACTAGCACTAGTACAAAAATTACATTATGCGTCGCTTTATTTGCGTTGGTTCTTTAATAGAACCGTCGCATATAGTACAACGGTGGCATTATGGTAAATAAAATAAAGAGTATTTGTGTCGGTTTTTTTAAAGGACCGACGCAAAAACTAGAAAAAAAAGTTAAAAAAAATAAATAACTTATTTGCGTCGGTCCTTTAAAAGAACCGACTCAAATAGTGTTGAGTATTTGCGTCGGTTTTTTTAAAGGACCGACGCAAAAACTAGAAAAAAAATTAAAAAAAATAAATAACTTATTTGCGTCGGTCCTTTAAAAGAACCGACGCAAATAGTGTTGAGTATTTGTGTCGGTTCTTTTAAAGGACCGACGCAAAAACTAGAAAAAGAATTTTAAACATACTAATAACTCATTTGCTAGTATGTATGAGAATTTAGTTTCTCATTAGTTTAAGGCAGGTTTGTCATTGCCCACCCCCTTTCTATTTATACCACCTTTCTCCTCCCTTTTTCTATTTCTATTTCGATGTGGGACAATAACAATATATATACACCCTTCATTTCTACCTTCCCTTGTTTCCTTCTATTCTGTAAATTTTCCATTGATAATAAACATACAGTAATATTTTAAATAGTACTACTTAATTTGTCCATTCTCAAATAAAAGTTACAATTAAATTTATTTATATTTAGTTGTAAAATTCTCAAATCTAATCTTTTTATGAGATTTCTTAAAAATTGTGAAATAAAAAAACTTCACTTTGTTGTAATTTTTGAGTTCCTTCAAATATCTTTCATCCTATGATCAAGTTTTGTCCCACATTGAAATTTAAAAGGAGTGTTGCTTACTTTTTATATGGGAAAACAAACAAACTAGTAAAATTGGTTGGCTATATTATGCTTCATCCTCCACGTGTGCGCACAGGGGGGGTGCAAAATCGAAGGATTTCGGAAGGGAAATATGACGCGACCTGCGGACACGAATGCCGGACCGTAAGTAGAAGGACCTGATCAACCCAACTTTTTACGCTCTCGGAGACTAGGACTAGCTTTGTAACGTTTGGATTTAATTTTTACGAAATTATTTTAAAGGACCGACGCAAAATAGTATTGAGTATTTGCGTCAGTTCTTTTTTTATAAAATTTTTAACTTATTTGCGTCGGTCCTTTAAAAGAACCAACGCAAATACTCAACACTATTTGCGTCGGTTCTTTTAAAGGACCGACGCAAATAAGTCATTAATTTTTTTTACTTTTTTTTTATAGTTTTGCATCGGTTCTTTTAAAGGACCGACGCAAAAACTAGAAAAAAAAATTAAAAAAATTAATGACTTATTTGCGTCGGTCATTTAAAAGGACCGACGCAAATAGTTGTACGATTAATTATGAATATGCCATCGTACAGAAAAAAAACATTATTATATTTTATCGCGTTTGAATTTTCATTGCGCGGTATACATTTTGATTTTGCCGCTTTTTGAAGACGAACCACATTTTCTTTAAATCCTTTTCACTTCCATTGCGCGACATACATTTTCATTTTCATTGCGCGACATAAGTGTATTTATACTTGTCTTGTCAAATCTGAAAATTGGAATAATTTTGAATAGTGTTATTAATTTGTGTTTTATACATTTCAGGTTAAGGATTTTACGGACCAGTCTCAAAATGTTGGAAAGGCAGTGAGAGAACCACAAGTACAAAAAATAAATAAGTGCAATGAACTTTTCATTCGGTATGTTTTTGACTTCTTAAATGGCTTGGTGTCAAGTGTTTGAGCTGTTTTTTATCTTTTTTTTCCATATTGGTCAAACGATTCTGAAGTTCTGCTTTCTCCTTTTTCACGTACAGGAATCTCTGATGCAAAGGGGTTTGCTTGGATCTCTTTCCTTTTGCTTACTCGAACTTGATATCTCTTTATCATCCTGAGTCACCGTGGACAACGACATGATTTGTGTCCTTTTTGTGCTTAGCTTCCTAAACCAACTGGTCTGATCATTAAGGACTTTCGCTTGCTCAATAAGGCAGCAAGATGATCGTCCTTCTCCTGGTTCATTTTGTGCAATTAATCAGCGCAAAGCTTTTCACCCAAGTCGGTTGGATATGATATTTTAAAATTAATTTTTCAAAAAATAATAACATCATTTGCGACGGTTGTTTTAAAAGTCCGACGCAAATAACCATATCATTTGCATCGGTCATCTTAAAGGTACGACGCAAATTATAACATCATTTGCGTCGGTTGTTTTAAAAGTCCGACGCAAATGACCATGTCATTTGCGTCGGTCGTCTTAAAGGTACGATGCAAATGATAATATTTTGCGTCGTCTCTTTAACCGACGCAAAATAGTCAAGTTTTTGCGTCTCCACCATATGCGTCACCCTGTTAACCGACGCAAAATAGGTAATTTAACCGACGCATATGATCAATTTTGTACTAGTGTAGAAAGATATTTCTTGAAGTTTGTTTGGTCCAATGACAACTCTCAAACATTAAATGCACGCAGATCAGGGAAAAAAAAAGAAGCAACAAATACAACAACAGTCTAACACAAAGGACAACGATGTGACATATATGCAACTAAGTTGAGAATAGTAGCACGTCTACAGCACGTGGGTTCAACCACTAATCTACTATATATGCAAAAGAGTTTTCATTACACAATGTGAGAGATCAATCGATTACATCAGATCAAACAAACACTGAAACACACAAATCACTAGAGAGAAGCTTTGTAATAGTTCTTGAGAGAAATATTCAAAGAAAATAGAAGCTAGTGTGTGTGAGATAAAAGCTGTAATTTTATTACAGATTTTGTAGCTGTTTAATCACATATGTGATTAATTGTTTTCCAGAAAAACCTCAAGTTTTAATACAACTATTTTTACTTGAATTTGCGTGTTCATCTTTTATTGTTTTTCTGTTCATTGTAGCTATTTCCAGCTAGTGCAAACTAAAGTTTAAAAAAAGCGAAAAGTTTGTAGTGTTTGTATTCCCCCTACAAACATTTGAGCTTATATTGTTCTAACAATTGGTATCAGAGCTTAGTAGCAGATTACACTTGCTAAACGATCATATTTAATGGCCAACAAAGCAAGAAATAGTAAAGTCCCCATGTTGGAAAGGGGAAAATACTTCTTCTGGAAACAAAGAATGATAGTTCATCTACGAGCAATCGATGATGAATATTTGCAGATTCTAGAGGAAGGCCCTCACGTTCCAAAGAAGCTCATTCCTCAAGAAGTTGTTAATGGAGTCAGTATTCCAGAAAAATTAGTTCCAAAGACAACTGATGAAATGACACTAGAGGAAAGAGAAAAGGTGAAAAAGGATCTCAAAATCACAGGCATTCTATATAATGGCTTGGATGATGATATGCTAAACAGTATCATGAATCTAACAACATCTAAGTGAATATGGGATACAATCTAGATCCTATGTGATGGAACTGAAGAAGTGAGGGAAAATAAACTACAGTTGTTAACACAGCAGTATGAGTGGTTCACGATGAAAAATGGTGAAACACTCACTGAGATGTTTGACAAGTTTAACAGGTTGGTTAACGACCTGAGAATATATGGGAAGGCCTATGCAAATAAAGATGTGAACAAAAAGTTCATGAGAGCCTTTCCCGTATCATGGGATCTTAAGGCGACAGCCATCAGGGAATCCAAGGACATGAATCTCTTAGACTTGGATAAGTTATATGGTACCCTCAAGACATACGAACTAGAGGTTCAAAAAAATTTGAAATGTTAGGGGATACCAGGAAGCTTAAATCTATAGCCCTGATGGTTGCCAAGAAGGACAAAGAAGAAACAAGACCTCAAAGGAAGCTGCAGTCAGGGGATGCTGAAATCGAAGGGGACAACGAAGCTGACTCAAGGGAGGATGAATATACTCCTGAAGAGTTAGAACAACTGGATGAAACCATAGCTTTTCTTGCAAAAAAGTTTTCCACGATGAAATTTCAAAAGCCTTCTGGATCTAAAACATTTTTAGCAAGGAAGCTTAGTAGTATTAAAAACTTTATTGACAAATCAAGGATAAAGTGCTACAAATGCAATGAAATGGACCATTTTGCAAATGAGTGTCGCAAGACCTCAAAGGAAGGTGAATCTAGAGTTAAAGAAGCTGCAGTGGACTATAAGAAGAAATACTTTGACCTTCTTAATGCCAACAAGAAGGGAAAAGCATATATTGCAAAGGGAAAGGACTGGGCTGACTCAGATGAAGAAAATGCTGAATAATATGTCAACCTAGCCCTGATGGCCTCATCCACTGACAGTAGCAGCTCACAAGTAAGTCTTAAAATTTCCTCTAACATGTCTAAAAATGATTGTGTTAAAACTGTTAAGGAAATGACTTGTGAGATAAAGGATCTTTATGACACCCTTAGGAGTGCAATAGCTGAAACTGAAAGAGTGTAGAAAATAAATGAGCATTTGACTGCTAGAAACAATCTTTTAGAATCAGAACTCTCCAGACTTGAGAGTCTTGAAAAAGAACTCTCAAGGACTAAAAATCTTCTTGACTGTGCTATTAAAAGAGACGAATGGACTTCCAATCTTCTAAGTCAAGAAAGGGAAGTCATAAAGAAAATGGAATGAGTCTAGCAAAAAACTGGAAGATCAATTAAACAGTCAAAAATCTGATCCCAAATCTGGTTTAGGTTATGGAGAGACTCTAATGAAGCAACCTCCCATTGAGGTTGAAAATGCAGCTAGCTTTGGAAAAAGGCCAATACAACCTATCAAGTTTGTAAAGGCTGTAACAAAGTTAGAAAAAAGGAATGTTTTCCCGATGAGAGAAGCTTCCACAAGTGGTGGAAGTGGTAAGAAACCGATTCTTGCCAAAGCACTCAAACCTCCAATCAGAAAAGAACCAGATTGTGCATCAGTGGATACACAGTCATCAGGGGGAAAGAGTACATCAGGCCATCGTAGCCCTTTATGTTAGGATTTAGAACATTTGATGATGATTGTCTTTAGATTACTTAGAGTACAAATGTATAGAAAGTGTTAATTAGTAACACTGAAGTTTTGTAGCTAGCAATTATCTCTTTGTTTATAATTTATTCATTATTTGTAAAGAGATAAAATTATTTCATATTTGTAAGTAACTGCTGGAATGGTGTATCGAAGCTTTAGAAAGTCAAGATGTGTATTTGAACCGTTAGAGTTTGCAAAAAGGCTTATCGGAGACTAAGAGAATTGGTCAGGGACTAAAAAGTTTTTATCTGTCGGAGACTAAGACTTAAGTCATCAGAGATTAAGTCTAAAGGAGTCGGAGACTAAAGCTTATGTCATCGGAGACTAAAGTTAAAAGCATCAGAGACTAAGCTGACATCATCAGAGACTAAGCCTTAACACGTTCAAGACTAAATAATTCTATCGGAAACTACACAAGCTGACGTCATCAAGGACTAAATGCACCGGAGACTAGTAACGACGTCACCAGAGACTAAAGATGAAGCATCAGGGACTAATCGTGATTTATTTCCTGAAAGATACAAAGTTCGAATTAAAAAGGAATGTCTTCCACGTAAAGTAAGATATTATTGAAGACGTAGTTGGTAAGGAAACTAACCAGAAATCTGTTCCTATCAAAAAGGAAAGATTGTATTTGATTCGAATAAGGAAGCTGAATTTTATTCAGTATAGGAATTGAGTTAATGATAATTCAGTAGTTAGAGAAGCTGTAATTAGGTTTACAGAGAGTTGTAATTTTGAAGCTGCATAGGTTTTTCATAGTTTGTATCTTTTCCTATACAGAATAGAAAAGAAGCTGATGATCATATTTATTATGATTGTTAGAATTTGTAATCAGTTATGAAATCAATATAGCAATTGTTTATAAATTGATTTGAGTTTTTGTTCTTTATATTCCGCAAGAAAGTGTAATTTCTTACAGAACAAGAAATTCAAAAAGTGTTCAAAGAACTTGTATTCAACCCCCCTTCTACAAGTTCTTGGCATCTCACTAGGAAAACAATTGGTATCAGAGCCTGTAATTGAATTTATTCAATTAATACGTTCCAAGAGATGGCCAATGATGAAGTAAGCAGCTCTAGCATAATGACGTATGTGGGAAGTCGTGATGGTGGTACTAGAATCCCTATTCTTAAACGAGAAGAATATCCTATGTGGAAGCAATAG
Source organism: Centella asiatica (assembly GCA_014636745.2). Lineage (NCBI taxonomy): Eukaryota > Viridiplantae > Streptophyta > Magnoliopsida > Apiales > Apiaceae > Centella > Centella asiatica. The sequence continues at coordinate 38,993,531 of CM025783.1, read as the reverse complement.
ATGTACATGCACTTGAGAGCAATAGATCCAGATTATATTGATAGGATTGAGAAGGGTCCCTATCTACCTAGGAAATTTATTCCTGCTAAAACTGTCGATGGATCTGTTGTTGCAAAACACTTTGAACTTGCTCCAGAATGTGATTATACAAACGAAGATAAGTTGCAAGTGTTAAAGGATGCTAAGGTGATGAACATACTTTATAATGGAATTGATAAAAATATGTTCACAAGCATCATAAATTGCACTACATCAAAGCAAATCTGGGACACCATCAAAGTCCTGTGTGAAGGGACTGACCAAGTCCGAAAGAACAAAAGATCATTGTTGACTCAACAATATGAGTTCTTTCAAGCAAAGCCTGGTGAACCAATAACATCAGTTTATGATAGGTTCAACACTTTGCTCAATGATTTGAAAATACTTGGAAAGTCCTATGACAATAAGGATGTCAATACAAAGTTCATGAGATCTCTACCTCCAAGTTGGGATCCAAAGACAACGGCAATAAGAGAGGCTCATGACTTGGATATCCTCACACTGGACAGGCTCTACGGGAATTTAAAGACTTATGATCTTGAAGTAGAGCAACGACAACGCATGCATGGCAAGGATAGAGGAGCTGCATTGATGGTTGAGACAAGCAAGTCTCAAGAGAAGCTTGATGATGAATCTTCCAGTGCTAGCTCTACTGATCAAGAAGATGAATTGGATTCTGATGATGACATGGAGGAATTTATGGCATTCACGGTCAAACAGTTCAAGAAATTTAGGTCCAGCAGGAAAGGAAGAAAATCATCAAGGAAGCCTAACCCAAAACGTGAAGGTCAAAAAGTCACCTTCGACTTAAAAAAGATAAGATGTTATAATTGTGACAGGTTAGGGCACTTTGCCAATGAGTGCAGGAAGCCTAGATCTAGTGATAGATCTAAGGATGAAAAATCAAGGAAAGACTTTGCTGACAAGAAAGCTAAATCCAAGAGCAAAGCCTTGATAACTGAGGGAAAAGATTGGATTGACAGCGATTCTGATGAAGAAGTTGTCAACTTTGCCCTAATGGCTCGTAGTGACGAGTCAAGTGATTTTACAAAGGTATGTGATACAAATCAGAATTTTAACGTGCTTAATTTACTTGATACATCTAGCATTGAAAGCATGCAAAAAGATATGTCTGATTTGCATGTCAGTTTTAAATCATTAACTATTGAACATACCAATGTAAAAGAATCACGTGACAATCTCTTGAAAAGAAACAAGTTTCTTGAAGAGAGATTGGCACAATTTGACACTATCAAGTTTGATTTAAACAAAGCTCATCACATGATTAATGCTTTGAAAAAGAGGGAATATTACTTAGTAGAGCAACTTGAAATGGCTCAAGCTAAGATTAAACAATGGAGCACTTCCTCTAAAAATTTAACTGACTTGGTAGAGTCTCAAACAATAGGTCAAAAATCTGGACTAGGTTATGATGAAAATCTAGACAAAAGTTCAGATTTAAATGATCTATTCGAAGCTGCGAACTCCTCAACTAGTAAGCCAAATTTTATAAAAAGAATTAATTTTGTATCTCCTGTTATTGAATCCAAATTCATTAACACTCAAGATCAACAAATCTTTGCAAAAACAGAAAGTGATCAAAAAACAGTGAATGTTGTTGATAAGAGTGAAACAAAAAGATTAAATATTGGGTTCATGACAAAGACACAATTAAATAAAAGACTGGAAACTATTCCAGACAAAAAGGCTGAAAAATTGGTGGAGTTAAGCAGAAAGAAGAAAAATAGGAATGGAAAGATAGGCATTAATAAACATACAAACTATGCTAGAATTCCTGATGCTCCTAGAAAGACATGTCATGTATGTGGTAACCCCAACCACATAGCTGTAAACTGTAGGAGCAAAAATAAAATTCCTATAATTGAGACTGCACCTTCAAAGAGAATAAAAGATAAATCACCAGTAAAAAGGTTAGAACATCTTTGCATTAAAACTGAAAATTCTAAGCTTGGCAGTCTCTCACAAACAAGTAGCAAGACTAATGATTGTCCTATTAAAGTAAACACTGTTAAAAGACAATCAACTTAATCTGAGTCAAGTCTTGAGTCTACAACTAGTGAGAAAGGACCCAAGAAAATCTGGGTCCCAAAAATCTCAAACTAGTTACTCTTTACTGTGCAGGGCAAAAAGAAGAAATCATGGTACTTGGATAGTGGTTGTTCAAGGCACATGACCGGAGATAAGACCCTGCTAAAACAGTTTGAAGAGAAAAGTGGCCTAAAAGTCACTTTTGGAGATGACAGCAAAGGCCATACAAGGGGATATGACAATGTTGAACATGGAGATGTCATATTCACAGAAGTAGCACTGGTTGACGGCTTAAAGCACAATTTACTTAGTGTGAGTCAACTATGTGATAAAGGATTCCATGTCATCTTTAAAGAAGACCTATGCCAGGTGTGTGACAAGGAACCTGGGAATGTGATATTGATTGGAAAAAGAAAAGGAAATTTGTATGTTGCAAATCTTATTTCTTTTACTGATCAAATCACATGTCTGTATAGCAAAGCTTGAACTGATGAAAGTTGGCTTTGGCATAAGAAGCTTTCCCACTTGAATTTCAAGAACATCAACAAGCTTGTGAGGAAAGGATTGGTAGCTGGCATTCCACAATTAGAATTTACACAAGAAGGATTATGTGATGCATGCCAGAAAGGGAAACAAAAGAGTATATCATTCAAGAGTAAACCAGCAACATCTATCACTGACCCGCTACAATTGTAACATATGGATTTGTTTGGACAAGTGAATGTGATGTCTATCTTAAGAAATAGATATGCACTAGTTATTGTGGATGATCACACGAGCTATACTTGGGTAAAATACCTCTTTACAAAAGATGAAACTGCTCAGTTAATAATTGATCATATCAAAAAGATAGAAACTGAGTCAGGAAAAACAGTAAGGGTTATAAGGAGCGATAGAGGAACAGAATTCAAGAATTCCCAAGTACTTGAATTCTGCACTGATAAAGGAATAACTGTTTTCCCAGTGAGATGACCTAGAACTTGTAGAAGGGGGGTTGAATACAAGTTCTCACAACTTTTTTGATTTCTTGTTCTTTAAGAAATTAAACACTTCTACGGAATATAAAGAACAAGATCAAAACTTTATAAACAATTGCTTTTATTGATTTAACAATTGATTACAAGTTTTCTAACAATCAAAACAAGCTTTGATCGTCAGCTTCTATTCTGTGTATATATAAAATACAACACTTTCAATTCTCTCTCTCTATACACATACACAACTTCGTATTCCTTTTCTGTAATTTATAATTACAGCTTCTAAAACTAAGTTATCAAAAACCTAGCTTCCTAATTCAAATCAAATACAATCTTTCCAATTGAAAGATTTCTAACAAGTTTCCTTATCAGCTACGTCTTCAATAAAGTCTACGTGTGCATGGAAGACTTTCCTTCTTTGATTTGAACTCTAACTCCATCAGTGATTAAGTCTTCGACTAATCTCCGATAGCTTCTTTAATTAGTCCCTGATCACTTCGAGTAATCTCCGATGCTTTACAACATGTAATCTCTGATGCTTTACTTCGTGTAATCTCCGATGCTTTGGCTTTAGTCTCTGGTGATGTCAGCTTTTAATCTCCGAGGTATTGTTTTAATCTCTGATGACGTCAGCATTAATCTCTGACTCTTTAGTTACAATCCCCGATGACGTAAGCTTTAATCTCCGATGACCAATCCTTCAATCTCTGATGAACAAAACATTTTAATCTCCGATGAAGGATCTCCGATGGGCAAAGTCCAATCTCTGATGAACAAAACTTTATTCTCTGATAGACTTTTTCCTTAATCTCCGACAAGCCAAAATCAATCTCCGAAGGACTAATTAATTTAAACAACTTGTTGAACAAACTCAACAAGTATTCCAGCAGTACATACAAAAGAAATGAACCTATCTCTTTATTATAATGACTAATTTACAAACAAGAGATACTACTGCTAGCTACAAAACTAAAGTGTCACAAACCAACACTTTTCTGTACATTTGTATTCCTAAGTATTCTAAAGACAATCATCATCAAATGTTCATAAAACCTAACAATCTCCCCCTAATTATGAATATCAGAATGATAAGCATAATTCCAAGGTTGATGATGATGTCAAAACTCAACTATCAAAATTTACTTAGAAAAAGAATAAAGAATAATAAAATTACAAATGTACCTGAATTCAAGATCTTTGATCTATCATTCAGCTTCTCTCCCCCTGGATAATTTACCCAGCTTCTCCAAGATTTAAACAAACCTTGGCTACACTGAATAATACATTCAGCTTCTCCAAGAATAATTCCTGGCTACCCAAGACTATGTCTGGCTTCAAATCTTTTACTTCAATATTTACACAACAACTTTTATTTGTTCACTCCCTCCTTTTCAATTCCTTGAAATACTTCAACCTTTCCTCTAATAACCTCTTCAATTCCACCTCACTTGGTCCTTCTGCATTTCTTAATAGTCTTATAAAATCTTCAACATTTCTCTCTGTTAATCGATCTAGATCTCTATCATACTGAAAGAAGATTTTATGGTCATGAATATTTTCATACCATATCCCAAGTGGTTCAGATTCCACCATGTAAAGTTTTCCCTTGAAACTTAATGGTGGCTTTCTTACTGCAGACTTTTGACTTGAAGAACTGACCATATTGTCCTTTGCAGGAGGCTTCCTTGAAGAGATAGGTTGTGGTTTAAGAATTTCAGGTACAAGAATTATGGCAGTTTCCTTATCCTCAATTTCCTTTGCAGGTTTCTGGACTAAGGGCTTCCTTCTTGACTTTCCTTCTGCCTCTTCCATCTCTTTATTTTTCTTTTTAGTAATGGCTACCTTCTGTGCACTTGATCTCCTTGTTGAAGTTTTCTTCTTCTTTGCCTCCTCCTCCTCCTCCCTTGCTACTGCCATGTCCTCCTCCTCTTGAAGTTTCTGAGCTAATAATGCATCAGAATCTATTAATCTTTGATCACGAGGATTGACTAACTCAACTTTCCCTTCCACTTCAATTTCAATAGGAGTAGGAAAGTGAGCAGTCTTCATGGCATCCCCCAACAGCTTAGGTTGTCCTGGTTGAGTTGAAATCTTTTTCTTTGGTTCCTCAACCATGACTCCCTTGCCTTTGTCTTTTGATTTTGGGGCTTGTGCAAAGGAAGAAGGAAAAGTTGCTGCTCGCTTGTGCAAAGGAAGAAGGAAAAGTTGTTGCTGTTGTTGGAATTGTTGTTGTTGTTGTTGTTGTTACTGCAAGATCAGAATGCTTCTTTAGGATACTGTCCAACATTGCTTGCAATTCTGCATCAAGGACAGAACCAGACTTGTGTGAATGTACAGGAGCAGTTTTGAATGGACCACTCTCCCCCTTTTTGACATCAGCATCTTGGGGTTTAGAGGAGGTGGCTAGTGTTGGAATTGCCTGAAGCAAAAGTTGTTCCATTCGATCTTGCTTTTGGATCAGAAGTTGGATATTTGCTTCGAGGGCTTGAAGGCGACTGTCAGTCTTGGACTTATCTTTGACTAATGAATCAATTGCTGTGACAGTCCTCCTTGGCAAGTGTCCTTCATAGCACCTTCTAATCTTATCTGTCTCCAACTCCATCCTTTCCTTGATTTGCTGCACTGCACCATTGATGCTAGTAACCAAGAAGTGGTGAAATTTTGTGTGTTTCTTATCCACCTTGGTTACTTCTTCAAGAATGTCCTTCACGGATGGTGCAGCAGCAGTTGACCCTATGTTGGTCACATAGTCCTGCCTCAACTGGGCGGCTGCTTCCTCCAGAGTGTTGGCATAAGAGGCATTAAGCCATTCATCAACATTATGCTCTGGAGCTTCTTCAGGCACAAGTTCATCTGCTAGACTTGTCTTCAATGCAGAAATATGATCTTGTCTCTGTTGTAGACCATATAACTCTTCAAAATCAGCATTGGACATCTCAGATATGACTTGTAAAGCTGCATCCCCTGTGCTTGATCTAATCTCTGGTTCTTCTGTTTCGATATTGATGGAGGGAGCAGAAGAAGCCTGAGCTTCTTTTGAGCTGGTTTCAGCAGGTTGTAAAAAGACACCTGCTGAAAATTTCTCTCGTTTATTTTGTTCAAGGATCTCATCCTTGCTCTCATCCTCTCCTTTTGCCTGGGATTGGGCACCCAGCTTCTCATGCTCTCCTTCTTCCAAGCTTTCTAAAGCTTGACTCTCTTTTATGTGTATGTGCTCTCCTTTTTCCAGGTCAGGAGCCTGACTCTCACTATTTATTCTCACAGCCTCACTCATTTTGATGGTGTCACTCTTTCCTACAGAAGTGGGGGTTTGAGAAGTGCTAGTGACAGCATGGATAGGGGGTTCCCTTTGTTTATCTTGGGCTAGGGATCTATCCATGGAAAATGTGTGAGAGCTTGTCTCGATTATTGGCTCCTCTAGGGAAAAATCAAGAGAATCAATTATTTGTGTGACAAAAGAATCAAGGATGGGAGAAAAAGGAGAAGAATGTACAGTGGGGAGTGTTGGCTGTTCCTCAGAGATTAAAAATTGAGGAACATCAATTGGAGACTCTGTGTGTGCACTCCTTGTGTCACTCTTTTCTTTTGTATTCTCTCTATTTGGTTCCTCTTGGCTGTGACCAAGAGTTTGTGCAGACTCTGTAACAGGTGTCCCTGGTTGTGGACTATCTTCAATGTCAATATCCTTTTGGGAGGACAATGACAGATTACTGTCTTTCCTTATAACCTCCATTGCCTTTTGGGAAGCAATGGATTGCTTTTGTCTAAGGGTGACAAGTCTCTTCTTTCTCTGAGGTGCCACCTCAGCTTCTTGTTCTCCCTCAGCCTCACTTACTCCCTCAATTATTCTTCTTTTTATTGGGAGCTTTGTGGCTTTTCTGGTGTATGCAACCACAGTCTTTTGGGAGACTGTAGAGGGGGCTTTGGATTGTGATTGAGAAGTTGTTGGGAGATAAGTTGGTGTTTGTGTTGTATCCCCAAAGAATTGCAAAGAATATATGTTTGGAAGAGTGTCACTGAGAGAGTTTCGCATGACAGTAGGATAGTAAAGAGGTACATTTACCTTTGCTTCATTTTTCTTTAAGTCACTAACCACTCTTTTAGTCTGCAAAACTGTAGGAACAACTTGCATACTAGCAATATTAAGGTTAGGTATTAAATGATTTGCAATCATCATTAAAAACCTAGCATAATAAATTTTAGTTTTGTTGCCAGTTTTAAGTTTGTCCATCAAGTTTTGCAAAATCAAAAGCCCTAAGTTAATGTGCCTATCATACAACACACTATATGCAATTTGTTGTGAAATAGTGGTGATGGCATCATATCCACTGCATTTTGAAGTAAAAGCTTTTGTAATAATGTCAAAGAACAATGACCACTCTGACCTAAGATGGGGACGTGTGATGGTCCCAACAGAACTTATTTCAGTATTATAGTTTAATTCCTTAAACATACCTATAAGTTCTTCATCAGAGGCAAGGGGGTCATAGTTTTCCCTGATGGGTAAATGAAGTGCATTATTAACAATGGTATGAGTAATAGTATATTCTGTGTTTTCATACCTGAAACTTACCTGTGGAGATTCATCACTGTTGTCAGTGACTGTTGCAGTGCTCCACATGGTTGTAATTACTTCTGCAGCTTGAATAGGAGCTTCATAAATGGCGTATTGTAACGGAGAGTTCTTTAGAAAATCCACAAAGGGGTAGTATTTTGCTTCGAACTCGTATTTATCTGCCACCCCTGCATGGTTAGTCTTGATAAACTCAAACTCACCAAACTTGAAGCAAACTGTTTTGGTCGCCATTGAAGATATCTGTAATCTTAATGAAGAAAACTCAAAGAAAGGTTAAATCGCAGAGTTTTTGAGAGAAATCAAATTGTAGAGTTTGATAATTATGAATACAAACGTGTTTGAAGTTACTTTTATTAAGGTATGAGAGACGTTTGCTATTCAAGGATCATGGGTAACTACCAATTTACCCTCTTTCAGAGATTGCCCTAATCTCTGATTGATCCATGTGATAAGAGATTGACCCGATTAGTCTCTGATGTAGTAATTACTCATCGGGGACTAAAATAATCTCCGATGTTATAAATGTACGCATCGGGGATTAGGACATTCTCCGATGTTGTAATTTTGATCTATCGGGGATTAATTAAAATACACATCGGGGAATAATCGAGTCTTCGATGAAGTAATTTTAACTGATCGGGGATTAGTTAAACTACCCATCGGGGATTAATTAAAATACACATCGAGGAATAATCGAGTCTCCGATGAAGTAATTTTAACTGATTGGGGATTAGTTAAACTACCCATCGGGGATTAATCCTTTAATCTCTTATCATACTTTTTCTCAGGGACTTAATCCCTACTTCAGTTTTATCTTTCAAAAATTTTTTCAACAATCATATTAATGATTATTGGCTACATTTTTCTGTTTTATCAAATTTAAAACAGCTTCTTTTTCCAGAATTAATTATTCTAGCTTCATCAAAAATCTGTTTAATTAAAAACAGCTACAATCCAGAAATTTAATTCTAGCTTTATAAAAATCTATTCACAGGAACAGCTGCATTCTAGAAATTTAATTCTAGCTTCATAAAAATCTGTTCACAGGAACAGCTGCATTCTAGAAATTTAATTCTAGCTTCATGCATCTGTTAAACAACTTGAAAGTTTAAAACTTAATTTTTAGAACCATAATTCAACATTCCTAGTTCAGAAACTAGTCTGTTGAATGTAGATTCATCCAATGGTTTTGTAAAAATATCTGCAAGTTGTTTATCAGTTGCAACCCAGTGCAATTCAATATTTCCTTCACTAACATGTTCCCTAATGAAGTGATATCGAATATCTATGTGTTTGGTTCTTGAATGTTGCACTGGATTTTCAGTTATGGCTATGGCACTAGTATTGTCACAATAAATTGGAATTTTGGTTAGTGTCATACCATAATCTAGGAGTTGATTTTTGATCCACAAAATCTGTGCACAGCAACTCCCAGCTGCGATATATTCAGCCTCTGCTGTTGATGTAGAGACTGAATTTTGTTTCTTGCTAAACCAAGAAACAAGTCTGCCACCTAGGAACTGGCAGCTTCCACTTGTGCTTTTTCTATCAAGCTTGCAACCTGCATAGTCAGCATCTGAATAACCAATTAGTTTAAAGTCAGATTCTTTAGGATACCATAATCCAAGGTTTGGGGTACCCTTTAGATATCTGAGTATTCTTTTTACAGCAATCAAATGTGACTCTCTAGAATCAGCTTGAAATCTAGCACATAAGCATGTAACAAACATTATATCAGGTCTACTTGCAGTTAGATATAAAAGAGAGCCTATAATTCCTCTATAACTAGTAATATCAATTTTCTTTCCTTTTAAGTCCTTACCTAGTTTAGTAGAAGTAGGCATGGGTGTTTTTGCAGATGCACAATCAACTAAGTTATATTTTCTCAATAAGTCCTTGACATACTTGGACTGACTGATAAATATTCCATCAGTTGATTGTTTTATTTGCAAACCTAAGAAAAATGTTAATTCTCCCATCATACTCATTTCATATCTAGACTGCATAAGTTTTGAGAATTTTTCACAAAGCTTCTCATTTGTAGACCCAAATATAATATCATCTACATATATTTGCACCAAAATAATATCAGAGCCTTGCTTTCTATAAAATAAAGTTTTATCTATGATACCTCTAATAAATTTATTTTCAAGTAAAAACTGAGATAGAGTATCATACCAGGCTCTTGGTGCTTGTTTCAAGCCATAAAGTGCTTTGTCTAATTTGTAGACATGATTTGGAAATTTGGAGTCTATAAAACCTGGGGGTTGGCAAACATAGACTTCCTCTTCCAATTTTCCATTTAAGAAAGCACTTTTGACATCCATCTGGTACACCTTGAAGTTCTTGTAGGCTGCATATGCCAGGAAGATTCTGATTGCTTCAAGTCTTGCTACTGGTGCAAAAGTTTCATCATAATCTATTCCTTCTTCTTGAGAATATCCTTTTGCAACCAGTCTTGCTTTGTTCCTTGTAATTGTACCAGCTTCATCTAATTTGTTTCTGAAGACCCACTTGGCACCAATGATTGATCTATTCCTTGGTTTGGGTACCAGTCTCCAGACTTTGTTTCGAGTGAATTGGTTTAATTC
>CM025783.1:38965714-38979658 GCA_014636745.2 Centella asiatica | reverse complement strand
GTCCCCGATAGTCAACACTATCAGAGACTACCTTAGTCCCCGATAGTTAATACTATCCGAGACTAACTAGTCCCCGATAGTTAATACTATCAGAGCCTACATTAGTCCCCGATAGTCAACACTATCAGAGACTAATCTTCTTCTAGTCTCTTACAAGTGAACTTATTAGAGATTAAGGCAATCTCCGATTGAGGGTAATATGGTAGTTATCCCTCCCACGATCAAAAACGGTTCACTACCCTTAAGAATTGAAAACGTTTCAAACAATTTGATAAAACAAAATTCAAACATCTTTGCAATCACAAACACTCAATCTCTGAAATTAATTTCTCTCTGCAAATACTCTGCAATTTAACCCTTTTTCAAGTTTTCTTCAAAAGTTCACAGATCTCTGAAAATGGCCGCTAAAACTGTTATGTTCAAGTTTGGAGACTTTGATATCATCAAGACAAACCATGCAGGGGTGGCTGATAAGCATGTCTTTGAAGCCCAGTACCACCCTTTTGTGGATTTCCTTCAACACTCCAATCTTTCGTACGCCATTTACGAAGCCCCCATCCAAGCCGCTGAGGTTATCACGGCTGTCTGGTCCACTGCTACCATCCAGGGTGAGAAAACTGACTCCCCTGTGGTAAGTTTCAGGTATGATAATACTGTCTATACCATAGATCATACTGTAGTAAATAATGCTTTACATTTACCTGTTCATGAAAACTATGACACCCTTGCTTCTGATGAAGAAATTGTTTCTATGTTTAAAAATTTACATTATTCTGCTGAAATTAGTTCTGTTGGGTCTATAACACAATCCCATCTTAGGCAAGAGTGGTCACTATTTTTAGACATAATAACAAAAGCATTTTCTACTAAGTGCAGTGGCTATGATGCTATAACTACACTCACACAACAAATCACTTTTAGTGTGTTAAATGATAGGCATATTAACATTGGGCTTTTAATTCTGCAAAATCTTTTGATAAAACTTAAAACCAGTAAAAATAAAATTTATTATTCTAGGTTTTTGATGATGATTGTTAAATATCTAATTCCTAACCTTGATATTACTGGAATGCAAGTTTTACCAACTGTTTTGCAGAGTAAAAGAATATTTACAGATGTGAAGCATAAATCTGCAAAGGTAATAGTCCCTTTATTTTTTCCTCCTGTCATGAGATCTATTCTCATTGACAGGCTTCCAAATCTTTATTCTTTGCAATTCTTTGAGGATATTGAAAGCCAAAACCCCATTAATCCTCCAACCACTTCACAACAACTGTCTATAGCCCCCTCCACAGTCTCTCAACAGATTGTGGTTGTAAAACCAAAGACAATCACAAAACTCCCAATTAAAAAAAATAATTAAGGGAGCAAGTGAGGATGAGGGATAACAAGAAGTTGAAGTTCCACTTCAAAGAAAGAAGAGAGTTATAACCAAAAGCACACAGCAATCCAGTGCTTCTCAAAAAACATTGGAGGTTATAAGGAAAAACAGTGAACTATCACCATCCTCCCAAAAGGATGTTGACATTGAAGAAAGTTCCCAACCAGGAACACACTGTACAGAGTCTGCAGAACCTCTTGTTCATCAACAAGAGGAAACCCAAAGAGAGAAAATAAAGAAAAAGAGTGACACAAGGAGTGCACACACAGAGTCATCTTTTGATGTTCCTCAATTTTCAATGTCTGAGGAACAGCCAACACTCCAAACTGTACATTCTTCTCCTTTTTCTCCCACTCTTGATTCTTTTGATATACATATGATTGATTCTCTTGATTTTTCCCAATAGGAGCCAATAATCGAGACAAGCTCTCACCCAGATTCCATGGATAGATCCCTAGCCCACGATAAACAAAGGGAACCCCCTATCCATGCTGTCACAAGCACTTCTTAAACCCCCACTTCTGTAGGACAGAGTGACACCATCCAAATGAGTGAGGCTGTGAGAATAAATAGTGAGAGTCAGGCTCCTGACCTGGAAAAAGGAGAGACCATACAAATACAAGAGAGCCAAGCTTTAGATAGCTTGGAAAAAGGAGAGATAGAGAAGCTGGGTGCCCAACCCCAGGCAAAAGGAGAGGGTGTGAGCAAGGATGAGATCCTTGAACAAAAGAACAGAGAAAAATTTTCAGCAGGTATATTTCTACAACCTGTTGAAACCAGCTCACAAGAAGCTCCAGTTTTTTTTGCTCCCTCCATCAATATCGAAACAGAAGAATCAGAGAAAAGTAGAAGCACAGGGGATGCAGCATTACATATTATCTCTGAGATGTCAAATGCAGATTTTGAAACTCTTTATGGTCTACAACCTTCTCAAGATCATATCTCTACATTAAAGACAAGGCTTGCAGATGAACCTGTGCTTGAAGAAGCTCCAGAGCATAATGTTGATGAATGGCTTGATGCCTCTTATGCCAACACTCTGGAGGATGCAGCCGCCCAATTAAGGCAGGACTATGTGACCAATATAGGGTCAACTGCAACTGCACCATCCATTAAAGATTTACTTGAAGAAGAAACCAAGGTGGACAAGAAACATACAAAGTTTCACCACTTCTTGGTTACTGGCATAAATGGTGCAGTGCAACAAATAAAGGAAAGGATGGAGTTGGAGACAGACAAAATCAGAAGGTGCTATGAAGGACACTTGCCAAGGAGGACAATTACTGCCATTGATACACTTATCAAAGACAAGTCCAAGACTGACAGTCGACTTCAAGCCCTAGAAGCTAATATCCAACTCCTGATCCAAAAGCAAGACAGAATGGAGCAGATACTGATGCAGGCAATTCCAAATCTGGCCACCTCCTCTCAACCCAAAGATGCTGATGTCAAAAAGAGGGAGAGTGGTCCATCAAATGTTCCTGTACAAAAGCAAAAGTCTGGTCCTGTCCTTGATGCAGAATTGCAAGCAATGATGGACAGGATCTTAAAGAAACATGTTGATCTTGCAGAAGCTACAACACAACTTCCAACACCAACAACAACAACAACAGCAATAACAACAACAGCAACAACAGCAACAGCAAAAGCAGTAACAAAAGCTTCTCCTTCTTCCACTGCACAAGCCCCAACAATAAAAGACAAAGGCAAAGGTGTCATGGTTGAAGATTCAAAGAAGAAAACTAATACTCAACCAGGACAGCTCAAGCTACTGGGGGATGCTATGAAGACTGCTCACTTTCCCACTCTAGTTGAACTAATAGTGGATGGGAAAGTGGAGTTAGTTTATCCTCAAGAACAAAAGCTGATAGAATCTGATGCACTATTAGCTCAGAAACTTCAAGAGGAGGAGGATATGATAGCAGCAAGGGAGGAGGAGGAGGCAAAGAAGAAGAAAGTCTTTACAAGGAGATCAAGCGCACAGAAAGCAGCCATAACCAAAAAGAAGAATAAAGAGATGGAAGAGGCTGAAAAGAAATCAAAGTGGAAACCCTTGGTTCAGGAATCTGCAAAGAAACCTGTAACCAGGGCAACTATCAAGAAGCCTACCTCTCAAGATCCTCCAAGGTCAACCGAGACTGCTTTGGTGGCTGTGAGTGGACCAAACAAAGCCACAAACAGTTTCATCAAAGAAGTCTTACAAGGTTGAAATGGCAAGTACAGAAGAAATCATCAAGACCCTTAAGAAAACCACAGAGAAGATAAATCTGGTAAAGGGTACAAATAACAAAGAAATTCTCCATGTTTTCTTGAAAGATGGAGAATCTCTGAAGTTTGAAAAGCCAGCCTTGGAGGGACAAAAGAAAGAAGATCTGGAGTTGTTGCTGACTGTTGTGCTTGAGACTTCTGATCTCAACATGAAACTTCGAAGCCAGATTCAAAAGGTGATGAAGGTGAAGCATAAGGTGGATACAGTGCCGGAAGCTAATCCAAAACCTCTAGGATTATGGTAAGAGACTTTTCATGGGGAGAAAGTCTTCTTTGATTATAACAGAGATATTAATAGTGTCAGTGAGCGACATATTGAAGGATTTATCAGTTTGCTCAAGGATGCTACAGAAGAAATTGAGTTGGTGCTGAAAAAGCTGTTGATTGACAGACTGAAGTTGCTGAGGAAAAATAGAATAGAAAGGCTGGAGTTGTTAAAGAAAAAATGAGGTAAACTTGTTGTGTTGGAGTTGTTTGTTAAAATTAAGCTGTAATTTTTTTTAAGCCAGACTTATAGGATTTAAACCTGAGTCTTGGTGGAAGCTGAACAACAGATCAAAGATCTTAGTTCAGAATACATTTGTAGTTAGTAATTCTTTATTCTTTTTCTAAGTAATTGTAATATTGAGTTTTGACATCATCGTCAACCTTGAAATTATGCTTATCATTCTGATATTCATAATTAGGGGAAGATTGTTAGGATTTAGAACATTTGATGATGATTGTCTTTAGATTACTTAGAGTACAAATGTATAGAAAGTGTTAATTAGTAACACTGAAGTTTTGTAGCTAGCAGTTATCTCTTTGTTTGTAATTTATTCATTATTTGTAAAGAGATAAAATTATTTCATATTTGTAAGTAACTGCTGGAATGGTGTATCGAAGCTTCAGAAAGTCAAGATGTGTATTTGATCCGTTAGAGTTTGCAAAAAGGCTTATCGGAGACTAGGAGAATTGGTCAGGGACTAAAAAGTTTTAATCTGTCGGAGACTAGTTTTGCCTATCGGAGACTAAGACTTAAGTCATCAGAGATTAAGTCTAAAGGAGTCAGAGACTAAAGCTTACGTCATCGGAGAAGTTAAAAGCATCAGAGATTAAGCTGACGTCATAAGAGACTAAGCCTTAACGCGTCAGAGACTAAATAATTCTATCGGAGACTACACAAGCTGACGTCATCAGGGACTAAATGCACCGGAGACTAGTAATGACGTCACCAGAGAGTAAAGATGAAGAATCAGGGACTAATCGTGATTTATTTCCTAAAAGATACAAAGTTCGAATTAAAAAGGAATGTCTTCCACGTAAAGTAAGATATTATTGAAGACATAGCTGGTAAGGAAACTAACCAGAAATCTGTTCCTATCAAAAAGGAAAGATTGTATTTGATTCGAATAAGGAAGCTGAATTTTATTCAGTATAGGAACTGAGTTAATGATAATTCAGTAGTTAGAGAAGCTGTAATTAGGTTTACAGAGAGTTGTAATTTTGAAGCTATATAGGTTTTTCATAGTTTGTATCTTTTCCTATTCAGAATAGAAAAGAAGCTGATGATCATATTTATTATGATTGTTAGAATTTGTAATCAGTTGTGAAATCAATATAGCAATTGTTTATAAATTGATTTGAGTTTTTGTTCTTTATATTCTGCAAGAAAGTTTAATTTCTTAAAGAACAAGAAATTCGAAAAGTGTTCAAAGAACTTGTATTCAACCCCCCCTTCTACAAGTTCTCGGTATCTCACTGGGAAAACACTTCAAGGGAAAAAGGCGTATCAGGGGAAAATAAAAAGAATAGGAATGGTAAGCTAGGTGTAAATAAGGCTAGTAATTACACTTCCATTCATGAAGCCCCTAGGAAAGTGTGTTGGAATTGTGGTAGCAATAATCATCTATCTTTTCAATGTAAAGAGAAACCACAGATTTTGATTGACACAATTTTATATGCTGATGATTTAACTACTGTTCAAGCATGCACCCAAAAGGGTAAAAACAAGAAAATTGTTGATAAATCAAAAGCATACATTGAAGCTCCTAAAAAGGAGAAAGTTTTTAAGTTGCCAAAATCAAAATTCACACACAAAGAGAAAACTGTTTTACCTTTAACTGTGACTAAACCTAGAGGACCCAAAACCAATTGGGTACCAAAAATAAATTAAATATTTTTTGTGTGCAGGGAAAAGTCAAATGCAGTCAAATCTGGTTTCTAGACAGTGGCTGCTCAAGACACATGACAGGAAACAAATCCTTGCTTACAGAATTCCAAGAGAAGGTTGGTCCAGTAATCTCATTTGGTGATAACAACAAAGGATTGACTCTTGGTTATGGCAAAGTAGCAAATGAGAATGTCTCATTTGAAAATGTAGCACTAGTTGATGGGTTTAAGTACAACTTATTAAACATAAGTCAACTATGTGACAAGGGATACATCATTTCTTTCAAAGGGGATCAGTGCTTGATCTCAAATGAAGATGATGAGAAGTTGGTTTTATTAGGGGTAAGAAAAGGACATCTCTACATTGCTAACTTCAATTCAGTAAGTGGAGAATCATGTTTCTACAGCAAGGCAAGCCCTGATGAAAACAAACTATGGCATAAGAAGCTCTCCCACCTAAACTACAAGGCTATCAATGATTTGGTAAAGAGAGAGTTGGTAACTGGACTACCTCACATGGAATTCACTCAAGAAGGATTATGTTCAGCTTGTCAACAAGGGAAGCAAAGGAAATCATCCTTTGTCAGCAAGGAAGCCACAATGATCAAGGATCCAATTCAATTGCTTCATATGGATCTTTTTGGCCCTGTCAATATTATGTCAGTGTCAATGAAAAGATTTATAATGGTTATTGTGGATGACTACACCAGATACACTTGGGTTTAGTTTCAAAATACTAAAACAGAAGTACCTCAACAAATCATTGACCATATAAAGAAAGTGGAAACTGAGTCAGGGTCAGTGGTTAGAATGTTGAGGACAGATAATGGAACTGAATTCAAGAATGCAACTGTTGATGGATTTTGTGTGGAGAAGGGCATCAATCATACATTATCAGCTCTAAGAGCTCCTCAACAGAATGGTGTAGTGGAAAGGAAAAACAGAATCCTGATAGAAGCTGCTAGAACAATGCTAGCATAGGCAAGAATTCCTACCTATTTTTGGGCTGAGGCAATTTCCACTGCTTGCTTTACTCAAAATAGGTCCTTAATCAACAAGGCTAACAACACGACACTATATGAGCTAATGACTGGGAGAAAACCAAACATAAAGTCTCTACATGTTTTTGGATGCAAATGTTTGATGCAAATGTTTAATACTAAGGAACTTTGGTGAGAACTTAGTAAAATTTGATCCAAAGGCTGATGAAGCAATTTTCCTAGGTTACTCCCTAACATCTAAGGCCTACAGGGTTTACAGCATGAGACTTCAGGTGGTGATGGAGTCTATAAATGTAGCTTTTGATGATCAAGAGATTTCTGGACTTGAAGATCCTGGTTTTCATGAAGAACTAAGATTTGAAAATGAAGATGATTTTGATTGTCAAGAGAATGAAGCTGATGAGTGCATACAAATGGAGAACAAACTTAGGGGGAGGAGATGATAATCAAGCAAGCTCATCAAGATACATCTCTAATTCCAAACGATCTAGAAGTCACACAACAGATTTGATTATCGGTGATCCAAACAAGAAAGTGCAGACCAGAAAAGTAACATCTAATGAATGCCTATACGTTTGTTTTCTTTCACAAATAGAGCCAAAGAAATTTGAAGAAGCCATTCAAGATGTAGACTGGATCTTGGCTATGCAGGAAGAGCTGAATCAATTTGAAAGAAATCAAGTATGGAAGCTAGTACCTAAACCCAAAGACAGAATCATAATAGGTACTAAGTGGGTATTCAAGAACAAGATGGATGAAGCTGACATTGTTATAAGGAACAAAGCAAGACTGGTTGCAAAAGGATATCTTCAAGAAGAAGGGATTGACTTTGATGAGACCTTTGCACCAGTAGCCAGACTTGAGGCTATAAGAATTTTCTTAGCCTATGCAGCACATTCAAACTTTAAAGTTTATCAAATGGATTTGAAAAGCGCTTTTCTAAATGGGAAATTAGAACAGGAGGTGTATGTCCAACAACCTCCAAGGTTTGAATGTTCAAAATTCCCAAATCATGTCTATAAACTAGAAAAGGTACTTTATGGACTGAAGCAAGCTCCTAGAGCTTGGTATGACACATTGTCAAAGTTTTTGGTGGAAAACAAGTTCACAAGAGGTATCATTAACAAAACATTAGACAACACCAAGGTCATCTAATTTTGGTTCAAATATATGTTGATGATATTATCTTTGGATCCACTGATACTAGACTGTGTGAAAAGTTCTCCAAACTCATGCAAAGCAAATATGAAATGATCGAGCTTGATGGGTGAGTTATCTTATTTCTTGGGATTGCAAATCAAACAAGTAACTGATGGAATTTACATTCATCAGACAAAATATGCCAAAGAACTTCTCAAGAAATTTGACATGGAGGGCTCAAAAGTAGCAAAGACACCTATGGCCACTGCAACCAAGATTGACCTTGATAAGAACGAAAAGAAAGTTGATTTGAAGACTTGCAGGGGAATGATTGGATCATTGCTGTATCTAACAGCAAGCAGGCCTGACATAATGTTTGCAACATGTCTTTATGCAAGATATCAAGCTGACCCAAGGGAATCTCATCTCATTGTAGTGAAAAGAATCTTGAGATATATCAAGGGCACTACAGAGTTGGGACTTTGGTACCCAAAGGAGTGTGGACTTGAATTGCTGGGATATTCTGATGTTGACTTTGGAGGATGTAGAATTGACAGAAAAAGTACAACAGGAAGCTATCAGTTTCTAGGAGGAAGGCTTGTATCTTGGTTCAGCAAAAAGCACCACTCAATTTCAACATCAACTACTAAAGCTGAATATATTGTAGCTGGAAGTTGCTGTGCACAAATTCTATGGATGAAAAATCAGTTAATGTATTATGGCCTGAACTTCGACAAAATTCCAATCAGGTGTGATAACACAAGTGCCATTGCCATTGCTAAAAATCCTGTGCAACATTACAGAACCAAACATATAGAAATCAGATATCATTTCATTAGGGAACATGTTATCAATGGAACCATTGAACTATAATTTGTACCAACACACAAGCAACTAACAGACATATTCACCAAAGCTTTTGATGAATCCACATTTTCCAGTATTGTGGGAGAGCTAGGAATAGTGAATTATGCAAAATGAAAGATAATAATCTAGCTAAAAGTCTTGTCAAAAAAGTTGTTGAAACAACACAGACTATAAAATGCCTAAGATCTGGTACTCCTAACTCATTTTATAAGTTCCTGATGAAATCAATTGATATGTGATTATATATGTTATTATTGTAAATATATATATATATATATATATATATATATATATATATATATATATATATATATATATATATATACTTGTAGAATCTGTGTTTTTGTTGTTTTTGTTTTTGACTGATGCATCAATGTCAGGGTATCCAGTTTGCTCATCAGGGTCAGGGTATCCAGTTTGCTCATCAGGGTCAGGGTATCTGGCTTGCGCATCAGGGTCAGGGTATCTGGCTTGCGCATTAGGGTCAGGGTATCTGGCTTGCGCATCAGGGTCAAGGTATCCGACTTGTGCATCAGGGTCAAGGTATCCGACTTGTGCATCAGGGTCAGGGTATCCAACTCACACATAAGGGTCAGGGTATTCTACTCACACATTAGGATCAAGGCATCCGACTCATGCATCAGGGTCAGGATATGTATATACAAAGAGCATCAGGGTAAGGTCAAATGTTTTTAACCGCATCAGGGGATTACGGTCAGTTAAGTAATAACAACTCATCAGGGTGTTCTTCTCTCACTGATGACGTGTCATCACAGAACTGAAATGACTCCCTGATTGTGTGTTTTCAGGAGCAGTTTTCAAACGTCAATAGGCGGGTATTTATACTCTATCTCTCCTATTTTTTAAAACACCTTAAAACATTTAATCTTTCTCTAATATTTGCTCGAGTTTTCTCTCTCTCTCTCTCTCTCTCATTTTCACAGAAACCCTAGAACTTTAAATCTTCAACAACATCAATGGCACTCAGCAACACTCAACAAATTCCAAGGAATCTGGTGGTAGCACCAACAAACTATGTGGGTTTCTCCAACATTAACGAGGTGAGTGATTGCTTTAAACCCATGATGATAACACATTTTGGTCAAAATTTTGATGAAAATGATTATGTCAATGAGGTCAATGAATTATTAAAGTCTACGACTCTAATGTCTTTGTCTGACACAGAACTTGCCATCAAACCAATTGATCAACCTCTTGAACATGAATCTGAGCCCATTGAAAAGAATTCACCGAAGTTAGAACTCAAACCTCTTCCTGATAATCTGAAATATGCCTTTCTAAGCAACTCAAAAACCTTCCCTATTGTCATTGCCTCGGATTTGACAAAATCTCAAGAGGAAGAGTTGTTAGTCATTCTTAAAGAAAACAAGGAAGCTATAAGATGGTCATTAGCTGATATCAAGGGGATAAGTCTAACAATTGTTCAACATAGAATCCACTTGGTAGAAGATGCTAAACCAGTTAAAGACCCACAAAGGAGGTTGAACCCTGTTTTAAAGAGGTTGTTAAGAAAGAAGTTTTGAAGTATCTTGATAATGAGATCATTTATCCCATCTCTGATAGTCCTTGGGTTAGCCCTGTATAGGTTGTGCCTAAGAAGTCTGGGATCACTGCGGTCCCAAATAAAGAAAATGAGTTAATTCCCACTCGTGTTCAATCTGGTTGGAGGGTATGTATAGATTATAGGAAACTTAATTTTGCCATAAGAAAAGGCCATTTTCCTTTACCATTCATTGACCAACTCTTAGAAAGGTTAGTTGGCCATGCTTATTATTGTTTTCTACATGGTTTTTCTGGTTATTTTCAAATTTGTATTGCCCTTGAAGACCAAGAGAAAACCACTTTCACTTGTCCTTTTGGAACATTTGCCTACCGTCGTATGTCATTTGGGTTGTGTAATGCCTCAGCTACTTTCCAAAGATATATGATGAGCATCTTTTCTGACATGGTAAAAAATTTTCTTGAGGTCTTTATTGATGAATTTTCCATTTATGGTTCATCATTTTCAGAGTGTCTTCACCATCTTGACTTAACTCTTAAAAGATGTAAGGAAAAAAATTTGCTTCTAAATTGGGAAAAATGTCATTTTATGGTTAAAAAAGGTAATGTTCTTCGCCACATTGTGTCTGAGAAAGGAATTGAAGTCGACAAGGCCAAGATTGACATAATTGCCAATTTGCCACCTCCCAAATCTGTTAAAGAAGTTAGATCATTTTTAGGACACGCTGATTTTTATAGGAGATTCATTAGGGATTTTAGTAAGAAATCAAGACCTTTGACCAATTTGTTAGCTAAGGATGCCAAATTTGAGTTCAATGATCTATGTCTACAATCGTTTGAACAACTTAAGAAAGAGTTGACCTTAGCTCCTATCATTAAATCACCAGATTGGGGACAAACTTTTGAGCTAATGTTTGATGCATCTCACTACGTAGTTGGTGTTGTACGTTCTAGGCCAAAGAGTCAATAAAGTTCCGCATGTCATATAATACGCTAGTAAGACCTTGAATGATGCTCAATTGAATTATTCAACTACTGAAAAGGAACTTCTAGCAGTAGTATTTGCCCTAGAAAAGTTTAGGTCTTATCTCATTGACTATAAAATCATTGTTTATACTGATCATTCTACACTTAGGTATCTCCTTTCCAAGAAAGACTCTAAAGCCCGTTTGATTAGGTGGGTCTTGGTAGGTTTTAGAACATTTGATGATGCTTGTCTTTAGATTACTTAGAGCACAAATGTATAGAAAGTGTTAATTAGTAACACTGAAGTTTTGTAGCCAGTAGTTATCTCTTTGTTTGTAATTCATTTATTCTTTGTAAAGAGATACGATTATTTTTATTTGTAATTAACTGCTGGAATGGAGTATCGAAGCTTCAAGAGGTCAAGTTGTGTATTTGATCTGTTAGAGTTTGCAAAAAGGCTTATCGGAGACTAGAAGAACTGGTCAGAGACTAAAATGTTTTAACTGTCAGAGACTAGTTTTTCTATCGGAGACTAAAAGCTTACGTCATCAGAGATTAAAGAAAAAGGAATCAGAGACTAAGCTGACGTCATCGGAAACTAAGCCTTAACGTGTCAAAGACTAAATAACACTATCGGAGACTACACAGGCTGACGTCATCAGGGACTAAACGTACCAGGGACTAAAAGAGTCATCAGGGACTAATTGTACCAGAGACTAAAAGATACGTCAGGGACTAAAGTTGTCGAAGACTAAAAGAAGCATCAGAGACTAATTGTGAATTAATCTCTGAAAGATACAGAGTTCGAATTGAAAAAGGAATGTCTTCCACGTAAAGTAAAATATTATTGAAGACGTAGCTAGTAAGGAAACTCACCAGATATCTTTACCTAATCAAAAAGGAAAGATTGTATTTGATTCGAATAAGGAAGCTGAATTTTATTCAGAATAGGTACTGAGTTAAGTGTAATTCAGTTGTGATAGAAGCTGTAATTAGTTACAGAGAGTAAATTTAGAAGCTGTAATTAGTTATAGAGAGTAAATTTAGAAGTTGTATAGGTTTTTCATAGTTTTGTATCTTTTCCTAAAGAAGCTGACGATTACATTATTGTGATTGTTAGGATTTGTATTCAATTTTAAATCAATAAAGCAATTGTTTATAAATAGATTTGTGTTCTTGTTCTTTTTATTCTGCAAGATAAATTTAGTTTCTTAAAGAACAAGTAATCAAAGAATTTTCAAAGAACTTGTATTCAACCCCCCCCCCCCCCCCCTTCTACAAGTTCTTGTCATCTCACTGGGAAAACAATTGGTATCAGAGCCTTTAATTGAATTTATTCAATTAAAAAGTTCCAAGAGATGGCCAACGACGAAGCAAGCAGCTCTAACATCATAGCGTATGCGGGAAGTAGAGATGCTGGTACTAGAATCCCTATTCTTAAAAGAGAAGAATATCCAATGTGGAATCAAAAGATGTATATGCACTTAAGAGCGAAAGATCCAGATTACATAGATAGGATTGAGAAGGGTCCTTATCTACCCAGGAAATTCGTTCCTGCAAAAATCGTCGAAGGATCTGTTGTTGCAGAACACTTTGAACTTGCTCCAGAAAGTGATTACACAAACGAAGACAAGTTACAAGTGTTAAAGGATGCTAAAGTGATAAACATACTTTATAATGGAATTGATAAAAATATGTTCACAAGCATCATAAATTGCACAACATCTAAACAAATCTGGGACACCATCAAAGTCCTGTGTGAAGGGACTGACCAAGTCCAAAAGAACAAGAGATCATTGTTGACACAACAATATGAGTTCTTTCAAGCAAAGCCTAGTGAACCTATAACATCAGTATATGACAGGTTCAACACTTTGCTCAATGACTTGAAAATACTTGGGAAGTCTTATGATAATGAGGATATAAACACCAAGTTCATGAGATCTCTACCACCAATTTGGGATCCAAAGACAACAACAATAAGAGAGGCTCATGACTTGGATCTTCTCACACTGGACAGGCTCTACGGAAATTTAAAGACCTACGAACTTGAAGTAGAGCAACGACAACGCATGCATGGAAAGGATAGAGGAGCTGCATTGATGGTTGAGACAAGCAAGTCTCAAGAGAAGCTTGATGAGAAATCTTCTGACGCTAGCTCGACTGATAATGAAGATGAACTGGATACTGATGATGACATGGAGGAATTCATGGCATTCATGGTCAAACAATTAATTTAAGGCTAGCAGAAAAGGAAGAAAATCATCGAGAAAACCTAACCCTAAACTAGAACGTCAAAAAGTCACCTTCGACTTAAAGAAAATAAGATGCTACAATTGTGATGGGTTAGGGCACTTTGCCAATGAGTGCAAGAAGCCTAGATCTAATGATAGATCTAAGGATGAAAAATCAAGGAAGGACTTCGCTGACAAGAAAGCCAAATCCAAGAGCAAAGCCTTGATTAATGAGGGAAAAGACTGGATTAACAGCGACTCCGATGAAGAAGTTGTCAACTTTGCCCTAATGGCTCGTAGTGACGAGTCAAGTGATTCTACAAAGGTATGTGATGCAAATCAGAATTTCAACGTGCTTAATTTACTTGATACATCTAGCATTGAAAGCATGCAAAAAGATATGTCTGATTTACAT
>CM025783.1:38936149-38948838 GCA_014636745.2 Centella asiatica | reverse complement strand
CATCCGCAAATATCCTGAAACCATAGCTGTCCAAGTTACCACATTCTTCTTTGCATCAACTCTATCAAACAATTTCCTAGCTTCCCTCATCATCCCACACCTAATATACCCGGAAATCATACCCGTCCACGTATCACATCTGCATCAGGCATTTTATCAAACAGCCGGCGTGCTTCAATAATTCGACCCTCTTTGCTGAGCTTGCTGATCATCCAGTTTGACCGTGACACATCCGGATTAACAGTATAATCCAATCTGGGTAACGACAACTCAGAATTTCTTGGCTGACTCACCGAGTGAAACAAATTCGATAATTGCAACTCGGATTGAAGCCTTACAAAGCACATTAAGGAGACAAAAGGGTTGAAAGAACTGAAATTTACCAAGTTTGCAGAACTGCAATGTCTTCTGATGACAGATACTCGAAATAATGTTATCATCCCAACTTTTGCTTGTCTGCTTGAGTTGGCATACAGCATGAAGTATGGTTTTGTGGCAATTGACGTGTAGCTAAAGTAGTCGAAAAGGGGGGATGAGTCATGCCCATGATTTTTCATGCCATTGTGTCTCCTTCTAGCTATGTTTATGGCGCCGGTAATAGTGTTGTCGATTGAAACTATGAGCGACGGATGTGTGGCGCGCATATTTCTAATTAATTGACATTATTTAATAGTCCATCAGTGTAGTTTTACTTGCCAAACATTTGATTTTACCAAATTATTTGAGAACACAAGCTATGAAACCGGATTATGGGCAGATTCAGTTCCCAAGATTTAACGAGAATACTCTTAATTTGAGTTTAAGCCAGTCTAAATATAGACTCAAAATACCATCTCAGTGCAACAGTTTTTGAATCATTCTAAACAGTAATAAATCTTCCAAAAATACCACCTTCATCTAACCAAGTTCAACCTATCTTCACACCGGTGACTACAACCACGGCTCACATCACCGTTGAATAAATATTTTATTTAATAGTTTTATGTTCCTGATCTTAAGGAGTCTATTAGGAGTTGGAGTTTTTTATGGAGTCAGTTTTTAGGAAGTGTCTATTTTATAAGACCTTATCTACATGTTCTCAGTTGTGACTAGCACATTTATGTTAGTGGCATCTATTTTGGTATTTCCAATTATTGTAAAGCATATATATAGGTTACTAGTTATTTGATTAAAGTATGACAGTGAAGAAAAAGCTCTCTTCCTTTATCTCAATTATCTATTTTCATAGTTGTAGCTATAATTTTTGTCTTAGTAGATTAACAGTGGTATCAGAGCCAAACACCCTCTTCCCATATTTTCAGTCCAAAACCCTTGTCCTAGAATACCAGCAACTCATCACTCTCAGCAGCAGCAAAGTGTGATGGCTTCTGAAAATTTTGTTCAACCTGCAATTCCTCGCTTTGATGGTCACTATGATCATTGGAGTATGTTGATGGAGAACTTCTTAAGGTCTAAGGAGTAATGGCAAGTAGTCTCAGAAGGGATTAAAGAACCAGAAGATAAAGAGAAAACAACGATATTTAATGCACAGAAAGCTAAAATTGAAGGACAAAAACTAAAGGATCTCAAAGCAAAGAATTATCTCTTCCAAGCCATTGATCGTTCTATTTTACAGACAATTCTTTACAAGGATAGTGCAAAACATATTTGGGATTCAATAAAGAAAAGGTACCAAGGATCAGCTAGAGCAAAGAGGCAACAGCTTCAAGCGCTTCGTTATGAGTTTGAAACTCTTCGAATGCAATCAGGAGAGTCGATCAACGATTATTTTTGTCGAGCAATGATGATTGTTAACAAGATGCGGATTCATGGTGATAAAACGAAGGATGTTACCATTGTTGAGAAGATTCTTCGGTCCCTAACATCAAAATTTAATTTTGTTGTTTGTTCTGTAGAAGAATCTAAAGATATTGATGCCCTTTCAATTGACGAATTATAGAGCTCTTTGTTGGTGCTAAGAAAAAGTTTGTTCAGCAAGAAAAGGAGTAACAAGCGCTGAATGCTTTCACCAGAAGCCACTCGCCAGCAAGAGGTGGCTACAAGGGACATGGCAAGGGCAGAGGACACAAGAACCATGGGAATCAACAACAATGACAGCAACAAGATGATATCGTTCAGGCCAGGGGAAGAGGACGTGGCAGAGGACGTGGAGGCTATCACCATACAAAACACAGCCCATTGCCTGCAGGCAAGTCCAATGTCGAATGCTACAGATGTCACAAATACGACCATTATAAATCAGAGTGCAGAACCAACCTATTCAATGAACAAGGTGAGAAATCTAATTTTGCAGAAAAGGAAGAGGAGGTCTCTTTGTTGATGGTTTGTCATCTGAAGGAGGAAACCCACATAAATATGTGGTATTTAGACACGGGGTGCAGCAATCATATGTGTGGAGATAGATCTGCATTCTCTGATTTAGACGAGTCATATCGCGACAAAGTGAAGTTTGGTGATAATTCCAGAATTGATGTTATGGGCAAAGGAAAGGTAACAATTCAAACGAAGAACAATATTACTCAAGTTATTTCTAATGTGTTGTTTGTCCCAGATTTGAAAACACACCTTCTTAGTGTGGGCCAACTTCAAGAAAGAGGATATGAAATCTCTATTAAAGATGGGAGGTGTCAAATTCAAGATGAGAAATTGGGCTTGATTGCTGAAATTAATATGACGACGAATCACATGTGTCCACTCCATCTTCACAATAGTAACCAAACATGTTTCTCGGCAAAATTAAAGGATGAAGCTTGGTTGTGGCACTTTCGCTACGGACTTCTCAATTTTGGTGGGTTGAAAACACTACAAGAAAAGAACATGGTAATAGGTCTTCCTCGCATTATTGCTCCCAAAGAAATTTGTGGGGAGTGTGTTATTAGTAAACACCACCGACAACCATTTCTACGAGGCAAATCATGGAGAGCATCAAAGTCATTGGAGTTGGTTCATTCTGATCTTTGTGGGCCAATAACACCATGGTCAAATGGAGATAAGAGATACCTAATCTCATTCATTGATGATTTTAGTCGAAAAACATGGGTTTACTTCTTGCAGGAGAAATTTGAGGCTTTGACAGCTTTTAAGAATTTTAAATTACTTGTTGAAAAAGAAATTGGCAGCCCTATAAAGATTCTTCGTACAGATCATAGAGGAGAGTACAATTCACAAGAATTTGCAAACTTTTGTGAATCTCATGGTATCAAACGACAACTAACAGCAGCCTACTCACCACAACAAAATGGTGTTTATGAAAGGAAGAATCGCACAATCATGAACATGGTGAGAAGCATCTTAGCAAGAAGTGGTGTCCCAAAAAGCTTTTGGCCAGAAGCTGTCAACTGGAGCATTTATGTATTAAATAGAAGTCCTACACTTGGTGTGCAAAATATGACACCTGAGGAAGCATGAAGCGGAAGAAGGCCGACTATTGATCACTTTAGAGTTTTTGGGTGTATCTCATATGCCCATATTCCAGAAGAAAAAAGAAAAAAGTTGGATGAAAAAAGTGAAAGATGATCTTTCTTGGTGTTTGTAATCACTCAAAAGCTTACAAGCTATACAATCCTAACACCAAGAAGATTATAATCAGTCGTGACGTGGTCTTTGATGAAGAGCAGACCTGGCCATGGAATGAAGGTGAAACTAAAGAACAAATTCGAGCAGATTTTGATGGTGATGAGAATGGCCAGCAGCCTGTAGTTGTGAAAGAACAAGTGCAAATACAAGCAGGCACACAAAGCTCGTTTACACCACAAGAAATTGAAGAACAAAGGCCTTCTCGTGTTAGAAAGAGGCCTGCATGGATGGCGGATTATGAGGTAAATGAAACTGAGCAACCTGAGGTTCATTATGCATTGTTTTCAGAGTGTGATCCAACAGATTTTGATGATGTTGTGAAAGAATCAAAATGGCGAAATGCAATGGACGAAGAAATTGTAGCCATTGAAACGAATCATACTTGGGAGTTAACTGAGCTTCCAAGAGGACATAAAACTATTGGTGTAAAGTGGATTTATAAAACAAAAGTGAAGGAGAATGGCGAAGTCGACAAGTACAAAGCACGCTTAGTAGCTAAAGGCTATAAGCAAGAGTTTGGAGTGGATTATAAAGAAGTCTTTGCACCTGTAGTTCGGCATGATACAATCAAATTGGTGATTGCATTGGTAGCGCAAAAGTCATGGCCTATTTTTCAATTGGACGTGAAATCTGACTTTTTGTATGGAGATTTGGAAGAGCAGGTATTTATTGATCAACCTCCTGGTTATGCTAAAATTGGAGATGAACATAAGGTGTATAAATTAAGAAAGACATTATACGGACTAAAGCAAGCTCCACAAGCTTGGTATAGTCGTATAGATGCTCATTTTATAAATGAGGGATTTCATAAATGTCCTTATAAACATACACTCTATGTTAAAATTGGTGATGGAGGAAAAATTCTCTTTGTGTGTCTGTACGTAGATGATCTTATTTTTACTGGAAATGATCATGTTATGTTTGAAAAATTTAAGAAGTCAATGATAGAGGAATTTAACATGACTGATCTTGGGATGATGCACTACTTTCTTAGTATTGAAGTATCGCAATCAGCTGATGGAATTTTTATTTCTCAAAAGAAGTATGTGCAAGAAATTCTTAACAGGTTTCAAATAAGCAATTGCAATTCTGTGAATACACCAACTGAATATGGACTGAAACTACATGATGATCATGAAGGAATGAAAGTGAACAAGACACTTTACAAGCAAATTGTTGGAAGTCTGATGTATTTATCTGCAACCAGGCCAGATATAATGCATTCTGTAAGTTTAATAAATAGGTACATGGAGAATCCAACAGAAATACATCTACTAGCTGCAAAAAGAATTTTACGGTACTTGCAAGGGACTAAAGACTATGGGCTCTTCTACAAGAAAGGTGTTAATTCGGATTTGATTAGCTTCATAGACAGCGACTATGTAGGAGATATAGATGACCAAAAGAGCACTTCTGGATATGTTTTTATGTTGGGATCAGTAGTTATCTCATGGTCATCCAAGAAGCAGCCTATTGTTACATTATCAACAACAGAAGCTGAGTTTGTTGCTGCAACTTCATGTGCATGTCAAGTCGTTTGGCTAAGAAGAATCCTTTAGGAATTGGGTGTCATGCAAGAGGGAGCTACTGTAATTTATTGTGATAATAGTTTAACAATAAAGCTCTCCAAAAATCCTATTCTACATGGAAGAAGTAAGCATATAGATGTGAGGTTTTATTTTCTGCGAGATCTTAGTGAGGAAGGAGTCATCGAGCTCATCCACTGCAGAAGTGAAGATCAAGTTGCTGATATATTTACTAAACCCCTCAAATTGCCTACGTTTCAGAAGCTTAGGACATTTCTTGGTGTTTGCTCGTTTGAGGGAGGAAAATTTGTTTTTTAAACTGATTATTTACACATCAGTTTAAGGGAGGAAATGTTGAATAAATATTTTATTTAAGAGTTTTATGTTCCTGATCTTAAGGAGTCTCTTAGGAGTTAGAGTCTTTTATGGAGTCAGGTTTTAGGAAGTGCCTATTTTATAAGACCTTATCTGCATGTTCTCAGTTGTGACTAGCACATTTATGTTAGTGACATCTATTTTAGTGTTTCCAGTTATTGTAAAGCCTATATATAGGCTACTAGTTATTTGATTAAAGTATGACAGGGAAGAAAACGCTCTCTTCCTTTATCTCAATTATCTATTTTCATAGTTGTAGCTATAATTTTTGTCTTAGTAGATTAATAATCACTACCTTCGCCGGCAACTTCCAAATCCACCATCAGAAGCACACAAATACCATCATCGCACATACATCGTCATTATGGAACATTGTCATCAATCCATAGTGGATACCCGTGAAATTTGAACTTTTCTCATCTTCTACATCATTTTTTTTATCGACGAAATTACTCTTACAATTAACTTAATTCTCACATATTCTTACTCTCGTCCTAATGAGATTTGATCCATGCCCTATTCTTACATATTATTACTCTTGTCCTGACAAAATTTGATCCCTATCCTCAAAATCATAGAGAGCGTACTCTAACCACTTAAACTAAACACAACCTCTCACCTTCACCATCATTATCATTATGTTCTTCTTCTTCTTTATCTCTCTTCAAATATGAAGATGAAAAAGGTGGATTTGAAGGGTGGCAGTGATAGATTTGAAAGTAATAACAATAGATCTAAAGGAGTTGGTGATAGATTGAAAGTGTTAGTGTTGAGTCTGAGAAAATTAGAGGTAATAGCGGGGAATTTGATGGATGCTGATATCTCCATAAATTCCAGTGAGGATCAATGACCAACGATCGAAAGATTGGCGGAATTGATGGAGAAAAAAAAATGATATTGTAGAGGCGGTAGAAATAACGCAGGCGGTAGTGGCGGCGGAGAGGTGCGACTGATATTAGAGTGTATAACTGAAGATATTGGTATTGACGAATTATTTAGTATCATGTTAATTATGGTGGTTTGTGATTGTATAATATATTTAAAAAATAATCTGTACAGATATCTTAAAATATGTAAATTTATTTGAAAATATAATATTTAGATGCATTTTTGACATCTCATAAAATACGTGTTATACATCCTACAAGCATACTTTCATCCTTTTAAAAAAATAGCAACATTTGAGAATAAATTTTATTTAAAAAAAAAAAAATATTTGCATAAGTTTTTCAATATAATATCATATTTTTCAAAATTTTTCATTACAATATGATCTTTTATTGGATATTCATAACATATTTAATGAGAAAAATTTATTATTGATATATGTAATTTTTAGTTAAATATGTAAAATTAAAAATCATCAAAAATTCAAATGTTTTTTTTTTTTTGGAACATGGGAGTATTACAAATAAATTAAAAAGAATAGAGCATAATTTATTATATAATGAGTAGATTATAATATAACACTCCTAGTTTACGTCATATTTTACTTAACTACTTGTCTGCTTATTATTTCAAATTGAGGAAATAGCCTTTGAAAAGCTTAATTATCACATGTTTATCACTATATCTTTTACAAATTCATCCTTGTTTGCTTTATTATCACATGTTTACCACAGATAGGTGATAAGGTCACAAGTGATTATTTTCTCAATATTAGGTCACAAGTGAATATTGCTCGATCTTAAACTACATCCAGTTAAATAAAATTCAATATAAACTATAAATGGTAAATTATATCAAACTCTATTAATTGCTAAAAAAATACTATCTATATTTATCTACATTAGGAGAGCGTCTCAAGTACGCTTCGAAAAGTATCTAAAAAATGGTTGAAAATATATAATTACATTATTTATTTTTTGCTTACGTTTTGCCCTCGCGTATTTTCTCTCTTTCAAATGTTCTTTTGAGCAAGAAGTCCTCAAGGGAGTATTAAACATTCATCATCTTTTAAACTGTCTATAGGGAAGAGGAAAAACTATTTCAGAAACAAATTATTTGAAATTGCATTAACTTAAAAATCTTTAAATTTTATCTCTACTATTAAAAATCATTAAATCTTATCTCATTGACACGACTTGACGTGTGGCCATTCTGGTCACGACTAACTCCTGTTTACTTGATATGCCTTGCCATTAGAAATTATTATACTAACACTCCATTTGATTTAAGAAAAATATTTCTTGAAAAATATTTCACGTTATCAGTACGAATCTTGCGATGGGGGTGTCTTGTGAACCTGAAATTCCCACATAGCTCCCACACGGTTTTACTGTGCGGTTAATAAATAGGGACCGAAGTAAGACGTGTTTTAAATCCATGAGGTGTGTCAAAGCGTACTATATCTTGTAGGTTGTTTATAACTTTTTAAAATTATTTTCTGATTTATTTTTTGGTGTTTGATTACTATGGTGAAAATGTAAAAGTTGTATTTTAATAGATAAAAAAATTTTTTTTTGAAAAATAAAAAAAACTATAGCAATATTGGCATCTACTTATAGATATTGAAAAATTATGAATTATGATAATATTTAAATACTTTTTGGATATATATTTTTAGTGTTATAAATGTTGAAAAAAATATAAGAAAAAACAAAAATCACAGTGGTGGGTTCACTAAATTTTTTTATCTCCATTTAACTCTTCATCCTTATTCTTTTCTTTTTGTTCTTCTTTAAAAAATGTTTTATTTGTTTCAAAGTGAGAAATCATTTTTCCTATTTTTCATATAAGTTTTTTCTTTGAGTGAAAATCATTTTCCTTGACTCAATTTTCATAAACAACTATACATCTGAAAATGAAAAAAAAATAACTTTTAGAAATTTGTTTTCCCTTTATTAAACAGAGCCTAACAATGATAAATAAATAAAAAAGAATGAGAATTAACAAAACGTTCTTTATTGTTATTACAGCTATAGGAGATTGGAATTAAGAGAAACATTTGAATGTGGATTTGCATAGAGATTGCAAGAAAGATGCTACCAGGTCAATAACCAAAAAGCTTGGTGCCGTTGGAATATGCGGTAGATCATCATGCTCTTTTGGTCCTTCTTCCTCAATTGCAATGTCATATTTCTTGTAATACTCTGAGGCTGCATGAGCAACATTTTCAATTGTATTAGAATAAAAAGAGTAAATTAAACCTTGATGAGTGAAATGACTGATCAAGACAAAGTCGGTCAATATTGAACTTATTTGCTTTAACTTAAATTTTAGAGATTTTATTAATAATATAATTTATATTATATATATTATTAGAATAAAAAATCTTTAAAATTAAAACCAAATTAAACATGACTATTAAAGTATGTATTTTAAATTATTCAAAACTAAGTAGAAAGTGTAATTGCAGTTGGCTACTTATTAACCTTTCTGACTGTCACATATATAATCCATAAGAACATCTTTGGTGGTGCAGCCACAGCCAACATACTGATCATCATCAGAGGGACAGTCATGACGCTGCACTTGAACTTCATCATCATACACTACGTGGATGCCAATCTCCTTCAGCTGAAATGCTGCCTCATACATCATAAGTTGTGAAACACTCACTTCATCTCCAGCTTCCATGTTGTCACTATCAAACTTCCATTGGCTTAACCATATCATGTGTTCACCAGATGCCTCATCAGGAATGCCATAACAACTTGGATTATATGCAATTTTCATGTCCTTGGTCTTGTTGTGGAGTAACATATAGAAAAATCCATAATATCCTAAATCAATTTGTCGAGCAGTTTGAGGTAACATTTTGTACACAAAGCAGATATTTAAGCATCGGATCTTGGCAGCTGCATGTGGAGACGACAACACAGTGAATGACATGGATGATCCAATACTTTTACTACTGAACCAGCTTGGAACTTTACGCCCAGGAAAAAAAATACTGAATAGTCTGCCCCGTCTACCAATTTCGTGGACTCCCTGTACCAAAGAAAAATATCAGTGAGTTCGCTACTATCTGTGTTGCTATATGAAAATATGAGAGAGTGGATTTGTCTTGAGCACCTGGATTGGGCCTACTGTTTCTATGCTTGTATTGTTATTGCGTAGTTTTATGGAAACCTTTAGCAACCAATCCACGGTTTCGTAGATGCCCAAACTCTTCATTATTTTTGTGTCTATTTTATCAACTATTTCCAACTTAAAACTTCTATCAAACCCAACTAGTTTCTCGCAATGCCACGGAGAGCAATACTCATCAAGAGTCGTGCTTGATTGAAATGTTATCACTTCCAACAATGGGCACTTCATAACATTTAAAGATTTCACAGTAGGCAACGATATAATTTCTTCGAGTCTTGGGCACTCGTATAATACAAGTACATCGATCTGTGTAAGACCTTTGAAGCAATCTGGAAAGTAGCTAACTGGATTACGGCTCAAGTTCAAGAACTGAAGTGAGGATACACTACCAAAACTCAGGCGCACTAAGGATCGAGGTAAGGAAGACCACTGAAGTTGGGGATATTTTTTTGGTGGAGATACCAAATCCCATAAGAGTTCACGCCATGAAGTATTCTTTTGACTTGTAGATGATGCAGGCCTGAAAGAAATTCTATCAGCATATAGCACTTCCAATGAGTCCATCTTAATCAATTCTTTGGTTGGCAAGCTTTCAAGATTTGAGCTGCCAGAGATAATTAGTATCTCAAGAAACTTTAACATTCCCATGTTTCTTGGAAGCTTCTTCAAACTTTTGCACTCACTCAAACTTTTGCACTCAACTTTTGAACCTTTGTAAATACGTAATTATCTTGAATATATTAACCATTTCTTTCTTTTCCGACCACCTCGAAGGGACAAAAGAAAGATCTTGTTGTTTCTTCAACAATTTCTGATCTCTAGTGGACCTCTCAGTAGGATTCGAACCCAGATGACGTTCTAACCATCTGTCAGAGAAAAAAGAACGAACGGATATTGTAGGATTCCCAAGAAATTTTTCGATTTCTTCCGGAAGCAGATGATTAATCATCTGCTTCTCACGTTCCGTGAATAGCCGAGACATTGAGGAATATCCAGAAAGGCTTTTCGGGAATCGGTTTGATTCTATCTCTGTTCGTTCCGTTTGAAGAAAGGAAGGATCCCAAAGAATCGATCTTTCTTTTAGTTGCTTCCATTACCATTTCTTTTTGTTATGATATGACTTCCCTTTTTCCAATTTATGCCTTCCGCCAAATATTTGATGTATTTATACATATTACTCGGTTGATTAAGAGTTTGAGATCTCTTCTCTTTACATAAAGCAATCATTTATGATACAAATAGTAATCATAGATCTATTTCCAATTGGGTTTTTTCTAAACGGAGCCTGGATACTTCATTTTATTAGTCCAACCAAGCCAACCATAAATTATTCTAATTAATAATAGTAATCTGAATCCCCTCAAAAATTAAAAAATGGATCTAATTGCACTTCACGCTCCAAATTTTTGATAATTCAATTACAATTAATCTTTCGTGGGCGAAACAGAGGATATCTCGATTGGGGGAGAGAATGGGGAAATCCCATATGACCCAATATATCTGACAAGTCGCACTATATGTCAACCCAATGTGCATATCTCTCTCCGGGACTTTGAAAGGGTACTTTTGGAACACCAATAGGCATTAAATGAAAGAAAAAAGAACTAAGGACTAGATTTCACAGCATTTCGAATGGATTCATCAACCTCAACCATGCTGACACAACCTTCGAGCCTTAAATTCTCAAGAGCAGGGAGTTTTGAGAAATCTGGACTTTTGATTAGATGATGGCAGTGGCTAAGATTTAAGAACTTCAGCAACCCAAGAGTCTGCAAGTTCGAAGAATATGTGCACCAATTCAAATTTCAGAGCAACAAAATTCACACACACACACACACACACACTATATATATATATATATATATATATCATGTGATTCAGAAATAGACAAATACGAGTGTTACGGTTGTGGCCTGTGTGCTAGCTCAAATGGCAAAAACACTTAGGTTTCGACCTTGAGGTTAACAAGTGAAACCTCATGGGGTGGGTGGGGGAATTGTAGTAGTATTAGGGGTGATTTCTTCTATAAAAAAGAAAAAGAAAAAAGGAACATGGTCTTTATAAATACCTTATTTCCGTGCCAAAGATGGTTTAAATTGCTATATTGCATGTCAATAGCAACCATACTATCTAAAGGGAATTCCTTTGGCATAGATCTTAAAGGAAATGCATGCCAAGATAACCATCGCAACTTCTTTGGGAAGTCCTTATAGCCTCCAATCAGCTGTACATTATCAATCTGCAGAAGCTTTAATTTGTGCATCTTCGAAAAAGCGCTCGTCTTCAAGTTGGCCTCACTTTCATTGTAGATGTTAAAGCTTCTCGATGAGGATTTATCTTGCCTTAACATACTCATGTTAAATGCAAGTCCTTCAATTGTTTCAGTCCCCTGTTACAGAAACAACGATTATAGATGATAAACTATTGATTAGCAAGAGCACTAATATAACACAATTTAAAGATATATTCTCATAAATTGATATAATAGTCTACTTACAGTTTCTTCTTTTAATACTTTGAAAAAATCCTTATAATACCAAAGTCTACTTCGTTGTCCAGGTTCTTTAGGTGATTGCTGTCTAATAATTTCCTTAGCCATTGATTCAACCGATTGATGAACCCTCAACTTGTTATCTTCATCAACTGACAAGAGACTTTGATCTATAAGATTTTCTATCCCAGCCTCTGTATAATAACCACATTCATTTATTACACCAATCACATAAAACTTCTCCTCTCCACTAAAGAAACAAGCAATGCCAAGGAATAAATCTCTGTCGTGGTCATCTTGCAAGAAGTATTTTATGAATTTCATCATGAGGAAACACTTTTAATTTATCCATCGTACTTCTCCAAAAATCTACAACTTTTCCTCGTAAAGTAGAATCCAAAATCTTAAGTGCTAAAGGAAGACCTTGGCAGTGCGTTATTATCCTTGTTGAAAGCTTTAGGAAGCAATCATCAGGGAACTTACCACCAAAGGCATGCCAAAGGAAGAGCTTCAGAGAGATTCATTGAAATCCAATTCCTCGACAGCATACAAATTACATGGCTCTTCCTCTAGATATTTAATCCATTTGATCCACATCATCTAAGACAATAAGAGCTCTTCCTCTAGATATTGCTTGTCTTATCTTCACTAGTCCATCATTAACATTGTTTATTTTCTTAACTTTT
>CM025783.1:38894810-38916866 GCA_014636745.2 Centella asiatica | reverse complement strand
GAGTCTCCGATGAAGTAATTTTAACCGATCGGGGATTAGTTAAACTATACATCGGGGATTAATCGAGTCTCTGATGAAATAATTTTAACTGATCGGGGATTAGTTAAACTATACATTGGGGATTAATCGAGTCTCCGATGAAGTAATTTTAACCGATCGGGGATTAGTTAAACTATACATCGGGGATTAATCCTTTAATCTCTTATCACTCTTTTTCTCAGGGACTTAATCCCTGCTTCAGTTTTTTCTTTCAAAAACTTTTCCAACAACCATATTGATGATTATTAGCTTCATGTATCTGTTTTATCATATTTAAAACAACTTCTTTTTCCAGAATTAATTATTCTAGCATCATGCAACTGTTAAACAACTTGAAAGTTAAAACTTTAATTTTTAGAACCATAATTCAACATTCCTAGTTCAGAAACTAGTCTGTTAAATGTAGATTCATCCAAAGGTTTTGTAAAAATATCTGCAAGTTGTTTATCAGTTGTAACCCAGTGCAATTCAATATTTCCTTCACTAACATGTTCCCTAATGAAGTGATATCTTATATCTATGTGTTTAGTTCTTGAGTGTTGCACTGGATTTTCAGTTATGGCTATGGCACTAGTGTTATCATAATAAATTGGGATTTTGGATAGTGTCATACCATAATCTAGGAGTTGATTTTTGATCCACAAGATCTGTGCACAGCAACTCCCAGCTGCAATGTATTCAGCTTCTGCTGTTGAAGTAGAAACTAAATTTTGTTTCTTGTTAAACCAAGAAACAAGTCTGCCTCCAAGAAGTTGGCAGCTTCCACTTGTGCTTTTCCTATCAAGCTTGCAACCTGCATAATCAGCATCTGAGTAACCAATTAGTTTAAAATCAGATTCTTTGGGATACCATAATCCAAGATTTGGGGTACCCTTTAGATATCTAAGTATTCTTTTTACAGCAATCAAATGAGACTCTCTAGGGTCAGCTTGAAATCTAGCACATAGACATGTTGAAAACATTATATCAGGTCTACTTGCAGTTAGATACAAAAGTGAGCCTATCATGCCTCTATAGCTAGTAATGTCTACTTTCTTTCCTTTTAAATCCTTATCTAGCTTAGTGGTTGTGGGCATAGGTGTTTTTGCAGAAGTACAATCAACCAAATCATATTTTCTCAGTAAGTCCTTAATGTATTTAGACTGACTGATGAAAATTCCCTCAGTTGACTGTTTAATTTGCAATCCTAAGAAAAATGTTAATTCACCCATCATGCTCATTTCATATCTAGACTGCATAAGTTTTGAAAATTTTGCACACAGTTTTTCATTAGTAGACCCAAAAATAATATCATCAACATATATTTGCACCAGTATAACATTAGAGCCTTGAATTCTATAAAACAATGTTTTATCTATGATACCTCTTACAAATTTATTTTCTATTAAAAACTGAGAAAGAGTATCATACCAGGCTCTTGGTGCTTGTTTTAAGCCATAGAGTGCTTTGTCTAACTTGTAAACATGATTAGGAAATTTGGAGTCTACAAAACCTGGGGGTTGTTGAACATAGACTTCTTCTTCCAATTTTCCATTAAGGAAAGCACTCTTGACATCCATCTGGTACACTTTGAAGTTCTTGTAGGATGCAAAAGCAAGAAAAATTCTAATAGCTTCAAGTCTAGCCACTGGTGCAAAGGTCTCATCATAGTCAATTCCTTCCTCTTGAGAGTATCCCTTTGCAACCAGTCTTGCCTTATTCCTTGTAATTGTACCAGTTTCATCCAATTTGTTTCTGAAGACCCACTTGGCACCTATTATAGATCTGTTCCTTGGTTTGGGTAGCAGTCTCCAGACTTTGTTTCTAACAAATTGGTTTAATTCTTCTTGCATGACAATAATCCAATCAGGATCTTGAAGTGCTTCCTCTGACAGACCTTTTTCCCTTGAAGGGCTACAATGGCCTGATGCACTCTTTCCCCCTGATGACTGTGAATCCACTAATACACAGTCTAGTTGTTTTCTAACTGGAAGTTTGAGTGCTTTGACAAGAATATGTTTCTTGTCTCTCCCACAACTAGTGGAAGCTTCACTATTTGGGAAAACATTCCCTTTTTCTAACTTGGTTGCTGCCTTTACAAACTTGATAGGTTGTATTGGCCTTTTTCCAAAGCTAGCTGCATTTTCAACCTCAATGGGAGGTTGCTGCACTAGAGTCTCCTCATAGCCTAAACCAGATTTTGGATCAGATTTCTGACTTCTCAAACGATCCTCCAGTTTTTTGCTAGACTCATTCCATCTCTTAATGACTTCCCTTTCTTGACTAAGAAGATTTGAGGTCCATTTCTCTCTTTTTATAGCACAGTCAAGAAGATTTTTAGTCCTTGAGAGTTCCTTTTCAAGATTCTCAAGTCTAGAGAGTTCTGATTCTAAAAAGGTGTTTCTTGCAGTCAACTGATCATTTATTTTCTGCACTCTTTCAGTTTCAGTCACAGCACTTCTTAGGGTGTCATAGAGATCCTTTATCTCACAGGCCATTTCCTTAACAGTTTTAATACAATCAGTTTTGGACATGTTAAAGGAAACTTCGAGACTTACCTGTGAGCTATCGCTATCTGTGGAAGAGGCAATCAGGGCTTGATAGATCGTTGTTAACACGTGTAATCTGCTAAGTGGCTCTGATACCAATTGTTAGAGTAAAATAAGCTCAAGTGTTTGTAGAAAGGGGGGGGGGGGGAGAATACAAACACTCAAAACTTTTTCGCTCTGTTGAACTTTGATAGCTCCTTCCAGAAATAGCACGATAACAGAAAAACAATAAAATAATAACACTCAGATTCAAGTTAAAATAGTTGTATTATAACTTGGTGTTTTTCTGGAAATCTGTAATATCACAAATGTGAATTACAGCTACAATTTCTGTGAATGAAATTCACAGCTTCTCACACTCACTAGCTACAAAGATTTCTCTCTGACAATAAATCTCTCAAGAAATATTACAGAGCTTCCTAGTGTTTTTGTGTGCTTCTATTCGTCTCGTTTTGTATCTTTCATCAATGAAAACTCCTTCTTTATATATGTAAATCAGTGGTTGAAAATCACGTGCTTGAGACGTGCTGCCTTTTTCAACTTAGCCGCAAGTATGTCATATCACTGCCTAATGTGTCAGACTGATGCATGCTTTGTTGCTTCTTTTTCTTCCCCTGATCTGTATGCATTTAATGCGCAACAGTTCTCATTGGATGGATACAGACTTCAAGAAATATCTTTCCAGTTGATATCT
The DNA here is from genome assembly GCA_014636745.2 of Centella asiatica. Classification (NCBI taxonomy): domain Eukaryota; kingdom Viridiplantae; phylum Streptophyta; class Magnoliopsida; order Apiales; family Apiaceae; genus Centella; species Centella asiatica. Next base: position 38,913,605 of record CM025783.1, on the reverse strand, counting down.
CTTGCTTCTGTTCAAGTTACATTGATTTTAGTGTGTATGCTGATGACGGATGTATGTTGTCATAACGATCCACTGATGGTCAACCCTGATGGATCTTGATCAGTGCTTCTGGACCCCCTGATGCATGTTGACTGGATCAGGGCTTCGTTCTTCACTTGAGATTTACTTAGTGCTTCTTGATCCTGATGGTCCTCAATTTCTCATTTTTTCCTTGTTGTGATGACGTTCAGTTGCAATTTTCCAAGTCCATCTGTACTTCCTCCTAAACTGTCATCATGTCTACTTTCTCCCGTCTTCTCAGTGCATCAACCACTATGTTTGCCTTGCTAGGGTGATAGTTGATTAAGCAGTCGTAGTCCTTGATCAATTCCAACCATTGCCTTTGTCTCATGTTCAGTTCTTTCTGTGTGAAGATATACTTCAAGCTCTTGTGGTCGGTATAGATCTCACACTTCTCCCCGTACAAGTAGTGTCTCAAAATATTTAAGGCAAAAACCATAGTAGCTAATTCGATGTCATGAGCCGGATATCATTTCTCGCAGTCCTTTAATTGTCGAGATGCATAGGCGATGACTTTGCCGTGTTGCATCAGAACAGCTGCTAGTCCATTCAATGAAGCATCACTGTAGATGACGAAGTTTCCTTCGTCATCTAGTAAATTCAACACTGGTGCAGTAGCCAACCTCTTTTTCAGCTCTTGGAAGCTCTTTTCACATTCTGGGGTCCATACATACTTCACTATCTTCCTTGTCAGATTCCTCAACGGAATTGCCAATTTTGAGAAATCCTGAATGAATCTGCGGTAGTAGCCTACTAATCCCAAGAAACTTCGTACTTTGGTAGGAGTCTTTGGTTGCGACCAATGAGTGATAGCTTCAATCTTCACGGGGTCCATAGACACACCATGCTCGTTGATCATGTGACCCAAAAATTTAACTTCTCGAAGCCAGAATTCTCACTTCGAGAATTTGGTGTAGAGTCTTTCACGTCTCAGCATCTCCAATGCCATTCTCAAATGCTCGGCATGCTCTTCTCCCATTTTGGAGTATATGAGAATGTCATCGATGAACACGATGATGAACTTATCCAATTATGGCTTGAAAATTCTATTAATCAGATCCATGAAAGTAGTTGGGGCATTAGTGAGTCTGAATGGCATTACTAGGAATTCTTAATGGCCATATCGAGTCCTAAATGTCGACTTAGAGATGTCTTCAGCTTTGATCTTCAGTTGATGATATATCGACCTCAAGTCGATCTTCGAGAAGTACTTTGCATCCTTGAGTTGGTCAAATAAGTCATCGATCCTTGGTAGTGGATATCGATTCTTTACCGTCACCTTGTTTAACTATCTATAATCAATGTATAATCTCATTGATTCGTCTTTCTTCTTCATGAACAAAAACAGGCACTCCCCACGGCGAGACGCTCGGTCTGATAAATCCTCGATCCAACAGTTCTTGCAACTACACCATAAGTTCTTTCAATTCAGCAAGGGCCATCCGGTATGGAGCCTTGGAAACTAGAGCAGTCCCTGGTACTAGCTCGATTCTGAACTCCACTTGTCTGTCTGGCGGTAATCCCGAAATCTCTTCCGGAAACACATCTCCAAAATCCCTCTAATTAGAAATATCTTCCAACTTCGGTGCTTCCTTCTTGGCATCATGCACATAAGCTAAGAATGCCTTGCGTCCTTTACGTGTCATCCTTTTAGCTTTTATCATGGTGAAGAAGTGAGACGACTTGGTAGTCTTACTCTCGTAAAATAACACCTTCTTATTTGAAAGTGTTTTCAAGGAAACCTTCTTCCTCAAACAGTCTATACTAGCTTGGTACTTACACAACCAATCCATGCCTAATATCATGTCAAACTTGCCCAAAGGGAAAGGTATTAAGTTTGTAGGTAGGTTATGTACGTTTTCCTATCTTTATATTACAGTCAGATAACACATTATGAACAGCGAGGACTTCTTGGTTGGCTACTGTAACTTCTAAAGGTACTTCTAGGCATTTAGGAGTCACATCAAGGTCCTTAAGCAAGCATTCAACTATAAAAGATTTGGTCGCACCAGAATCAAATAAGGTGTGCACTAGAAGTGAATTGACCAGTAGTGTACCTGTCACTACGTCATCAGACCTCAGTATGTCCTGGACAGTCATGTTAAAAGTCCTAGCTTGTGGATGGATTGGTACGGCATTAGCCCCGGAAAGTGGCAGCTTTCCTATGCCCTTCTTCTGTGGGCAGTTTGGAGAATTGTGCCCCTCCATGCCACAAGTATAACATGTCCTTACAGTCGCCAGAGTGCGGCTAGTGCCTTGGTGTCTAGATTGATGCTACTGTTGTGGCTGTTGTTGAGGACGTATTCCAGTCTGGTAGTGGCAGTTGTCTAATTTGGGCAATTCGGTGAGAAGTGCCCAGGTTGGTGGCATTTGTAGCACGTATTCATGCCCTTTAGTCATGGGGAAGTCCCATGATTCCTTCCACAGTTGGCATAACCAGTGCCACTCTTCTTGTTGTCTCACCCGCTGCTAATACCGAAGTTCCCCTTCCTTTAATTATCATTTTGGTTCACTCCTTCTTCTTGCTTTATCATCACCACATTTGCATGTGGTCTTCCATTTCCTCTGTTTTTCTGTTGGTGGTTGTTGTTGGTTCCCTTCTTCTTCCCATCCTTCCAGTTCTCCCGATTGAATTCCCTGAGCGTTTTGTCGCTCCTTTTTGCTACTTTGTCCATTGGACAACTTCTGCGTAGGTGTGCAGACATAGAAAAACAAACTTATCCTGTAGCCAAGGGTTCAAACCTTATTCGAACCTTCTTGCCTTTCTCCTCTTGGTATCCACTAGGTGTGGAGCATATCTCTGGAGCTCGTTGAATTTTCTCTCGTACTCCTCTACCGTCATACTTCCCTATTTTAGTTCAAGGAATTGCTTCTCAAGATCATCAGCAACGCTACTCCGGAAGTACTGGCTGTTGAAGATTACTTTAAATTCTTCCCAGGTGAAGCCCTGATTAGCTGCTTCCCTTCCTCTGGCTACTAGCTTTTTGGCTAATTCTAACCGTTCAGTGGCTTTCCACTAGTAATTTTGTTCTCCCTTCAGTAGATAGGTGGCATACTCAGTCTTGTGGTCCTCATTCACCACAGAAATTTGGAAGGCCTTCTCCACTTCTTTGACCCATGCTTGAGCAATAGTGGGACCTCCTTAGCCGTTGAAAGTAGGCGGGCAACAATTTGTAAAGTCCTTGAATGTTACCCTCCTAGGTTGTACTTGCGATGGGTGCAGTGGGTTGTTATTTTGTTGAGATGCTTCTCTAATCATGTTCATCAGCAGGGTGATGGGATTGTCTTGGTTTTCGTTGTTTTTTCGATTGTCGTTTGGGTTGATACTTCCTTGGTCGCCTTGACCATCTGCATTGCGGTTGGAGCTGGTGTTCCTGACTCGGGTAGTTTGTGATCTTCGTAATGGAGGCATTTTCTACAAGTGAGAAAGTAAATAATCAATGTCAATAGTTCTTTTTCCGTCTTTCATTCTCCTATCGCAAGAGAAAATTCATTCAACTCATATAAACTCATAACATGGCAACTAGATGCATTCGTAAAAAAAAATTCATGCACAACTTGCAGGAGTTTAAAGGATAAAATTTTCATAATATTAATGATATCAAGAGGGGTACAAAAGAAGGATTTATAATCTCATTTCCACACTGGCAGAGGGATTTATAATTGGCATGGCTTCCATAGCTATCATAACAAAAGAAAAATCAGTTTTGAAGTCTAATTACAAAACATGGGGCCTGAATTAACACTATAAAATATATTTAATACAAAGCTTTGCGATCGACATCCTCTGGCTTGGTGGGGTCCTCGTCATCTTTTGGATCTATGGGGTCTTCAACATCCTCCAAATCCTCGTCAAAGATCTGAGGAATCTCGAAATGTACCACTTGTACTGCCTTGGTTACCCTCTTCCGAGGAGTCACAAGCCATCGGGCACCAGGGGGTGGTGGTGATCCACGAATAACATCAGGGTGTAGGCGCTTCTGGCGGTTCCAAGGGCCAGCATCATCATGTGGCGTAGGCATGATAGCAAGAGGCTGCTCGGGGGATGCCTCTTCTCGTGCCTCAACATTGTTTGTAATGGGAGCGAGAGAGATGTCTACATGTCGCGGGTGGTCAAGACTAGTGATCACGGGGACTCCATCCTTATCGTCACGTCTCGAAGTCATCTACAAGTGAACATAGCCTAAGTCAGTCCGGGAACAGGTCTAACTTAATACAGAGTTTGAGATGAATACACTAATGCAATGCATAGTTTGCAATAAGTCCTACTTAGGACTTGACATCCCATTCTTCCTATTCTTATACCTTAAGGTTCTTCCTTAAAATTCTAGAATCACATTACACTCTCTGGTAGAGGCCGTGATCTCATAACCGGTGGTGATTACTTTGATACCAACTGTGACGGCCCCAAAAATCCCTTACCGGACTTCGGGCGCCGTAAAAAATTGACAAAAGAACACATATAACATCCAAGCATACATATCATTTAAATAAGAGTAGTAAATTGTATTCTCTATTACATTCGTCCAAAATAAGATTCTAACAGCGGAAGTCTATAAGAGCCCACACAGGCCTTACAACCTAAATAATTCAAAAATCATCTCACGCTTCACTCTTCCTCGAAATGCCATCCATAAGAGGGCAATGAGAAAACATTCACTATGCCATTCATTCTTTGCCTTTAGCAGACGGCTCGGCCTTCTCGCCATGACCTGTAAAACATTATATAATAGTAACATGAGCGAATTTTGCCCGCAAGTATATAATCAAGTATTGGTGGCTTTGAAATAGGAGGAGAAATTTTCTTGGCTTAAGTGTTTATGCGATTGGACGGAAACAATGTCCACACCTCTGAATAACTTTAAAGAAGAATATGTATATATGGCTTCCAGGGTCCCCAAATGATAACAAAGGATTTGACCCTTTACTTGAAAGAAATTCTTAAATCATTCATCTGCCCTCTCTTCATCAGATAGTGCATCACCGGGCCAGCCTGACCACTATCTGACTTCATCTCTTCATTAAACGAAATATCAGCCGGCTAGCCTGATCGTTTGACTTCATCATAATGACATACGTAGTCGAAGCAAAATCTTTAGTCTGCAAGGGTTCGGTTACGAATGCCTCAGTTTCCGTTCCTTATCATCCTTAGGCCTAGGGTGCCAGGCAGACACAACTTGTTAGCCTTTAGTTACCCACATGAATATACTTTACAAGTAGGGGGTAAGAAGAATTAAGTTCTTTTCTATCCGTATAGGATTTACCTTGGCGCGTTAGTGAATTTGAATAACTAACTTCCGCCCAAAAATGCTTGGTTCTAGTACGACATTTTTCACGTACATTGGATCAAAAGATCATACGTTACTTAACTTTGAAAAAATTTAATCATGAGTGTAGACATAAGAATATCTTGGATACATTACGAATATCGAAAGAATGATCATGCGTATAAATTGAAAGAAAATAGAGTAAGTATATATTTGCCTTGGTCCTTAGCTAAAGAAAAATAATCTCAATTCACTTGTGAGTGGGACTGTGACGACCCCAAAATCCCTTACTGGACCAGGGCTTCGTCAAAAGAAGGAAAGATAACTTCACATCCATTCATAGCATAAATACTAATAAAAGGAATTACTAAAGAGTTATTACAAGCCAAAATATTACATTCTCAGCGGAAACTATTCTATCTCTATGTTCTTCAGAACATCTTCCTTTATTCCTTCCTTATCGGTACTCAAAAGGGTTAGCCAAACTCAGTAACCGATCATCTTTGCCTTCCCCTTGTCAGAGGGTTCAGCCTTTATACCCTACCCTGCAAGACATTAAGTTCAACAAGAATGAGCGATTTATGCTCAACAAGTATATAATCAAATCAGAGAAGCAAAACTGGAATATTGATGGAAGTTCAATTCTATTTAAGAGGCTCAGTGAAACAATACTAATGCCTCAAAAATCTTTGAAAAATCTTTAGGATCACTGATGTTAAACAAGGTGTAATCCTCCTTGAAGAAAGGCAGGTATTCACCTATATAAAACTTTTTCAAAATATCCATCGGGGCTAAATCCGTTGGATCTGCTAACCATACGGTACACAGCTAGCCTAACTGTGACCGCATGATCCCTCCTTGTGTGAACGTATGTAGTCACTTAAAATTTCCTCTAGGTCAAGTGAAGAACAAATCAACACCTTTCCTTTCCTCTAGCCATCCATGTGGCATAACCCATTTAAGGGACATATCATTCTTATTTGTTACACATATAATATTGAAAAAAATAACTGATAAATCAAAGCTCCGTTATATCCATGCACTTTCATTCATATCATGCTAGCGGAAACTAAAGCATAGCATTCTGATTCATAAGGAAATTTAAACATAAAAGTCATAACCTTGTATGTATGTCGACTCAATTGATCATGCGCTTAACTGAAATAAGCATAAGAGTGAGAATATACTTGCCTCGGTCCCTTGGTACACAATCAAATTCAATTTACTCATGAGTGAAAGATTCTGTAAAATATACATATCATAAGATAAATTTAATACCTTGGTTAAAAATATGGGAGAAAAATGCATATGTGATGTCCTTAATCTTTTATTGTTTCAAATCTGACAAAAGAACCATTGAGGTTAAAGGAATAACATCCTTAAATAATTTAAGGAAAATAATGTTTTATAGCTTTTGAAGACAGACTGCGCATCAGGGAAAAACTAGTCGTCAGGGGATGACTGGACATCAGTGGGTAAACTACCCGTCAGGGGATGTCACTCGACCATTAGGGTATCATTCACTCATCAGGGGATGACTTACTCATCAGGGGATAATTTGCTCACCGCCAAACTCGTCGGGTGATAACTTTGACTACTGTCAAACTCTCTTGGCTGTTAGGGGATGATTTGCTCATCGCCAAACTTAGTAAGTCATTACTGAACTTCATCGGTGGATAAACTATTCAGCGCCAAACTCCTCGGGGACTAATTTAGCCATCAGAGACTAACATATTTTTGCCCATTAGAGACTATCGATAACATCATCAAGGACTAAACGTAGCCTGTTGGAGACTAAGGATGATGTCATCAGAGACTAATTTAAACCTCCTTCATCAGAGACTAAGGAAATCCTTCGTCAGAGACTAACATCTATCTCATCAGAGACTAAGGTCATCTCATCAGAGACTAAGGTTATCTCGTCAGAGACTAACATTAGACCTTGTTTCTGCTATAAAAGAAGATCTTCAAGAACAAGAATGATGCCCAGAATGAACGACCTCAAACCTAAGATACATAATCATCCTTTTTATGGTGCATAAGCTTCTTTTCATAAAAGCAACATATTCTTTAAAAGGTTTATTCTTTTCTGAAGACTTAGCACACACATCTAATACTCTCGGATGCTATACAAGAACGAAAAACAGAGGAGAACATAAGATTCTTACCTCTTGACTTGCCGAAAGGGATTATAGCTTGTTTGAAAGTAAATGTCCGAAAGAAAGAACTTGAAATTATATGAAGACGGTAAGTTTAGAGAAGAACTTTAGAAGAGAAATTTTTAGAAAAGAGATTAAAAGTTTACCTCCGAATGAGGTATTTGTAGATGTCAGGAGTAGTAGGTTAGGATTAAGTTTGGAGTAAAATTATTGGTTAATAAAACGACTACTCATCATAACTCTTTAACAACTAACAACATAAAAAGCAGTTGCTGTCACACATGCATATAAGCTTCGTTAACTAATGACACACAAGTAGCTTATTAATCAAACAACAAACGTACTTATGAGATCATTTCCCCTACGTAACCAATTTAAGTTATTTGAATGAGAATTTCTAATCTTCACAGTTGTATTCCTTTAAGGAATTTATGAAAACCATTAAGACATAAATTACTTGCCCCCCATTTCAACATTCAAAATCATAATATTAACTATACACGTAAATAAGAATTTAATTACAACATACATTAATTCACGTAACAAACTCATATAAAATTTTCGGGTTCTCACAGGGACACTCTGTAAAACATGCATATAACATAAGAAATCTATATTTTTGATAAAAAAATATGAGAAAAGATGCAAGTGTGATGTTCGTGAGAGAAAAAAAATGACCTTCTGAACCTTTGAGGTTTAATAAATAATTAAAAATATCTTAAAACAATTTAAGAAAATAATATTTTATACTTTCAAAGCAAACTGCGCATCAGTGGATAAACATCGAATCATGAAAAGTGGTCATCAGGGGTTGCAGTCTCGTCCATCAGGGAATGTGATATGGCCGTCAAGGGATGACCTTCGGTTATCAGGGGATGGTACTCGACCATCAGGGGATTGTCTTCGGCCATTAGGGGATGATCCTCGACCATCAGGGGATGGTCTCTGGCCATTAGGGGATGACCTTGATCATCGCCAAACTCCTCGGTAAATTATTTGACTACCGCCAAACTCACTTGTCTGTCGCTAAACTCGATAAGTAGTCATTGAACTTCATTAGTGGATACTTTGTTCAGTGCCAAACTCCTCAGAGAAAAGTTGTTCAGCGCCGAACTCACTAAGTCATCGTTGAACTCATCGTCGATCTCATCATTGCTCCCTTCTTATTCTTCTTTTTCTGGGCCTTCTAAGGCATCTCTCCTTTTTCATTGCCTTCTAAGGAAGTATTCTTAGTCTCTCCTTTAGCCATGGTCCTCTCAGTGGATTGACCTTTCCTTTCTTCACTAAGTATTCTCTCATCCTCACTTTGTATAGTCCTAACATGGCTCTTATGAGCTACATTCTCATCAATTGTGAACAATGTTAATAAGGCATTTACAAGAAGAGTGTCTACAGATGAGAGTTGAGTAAGAGAAGGAGATTTATCTGTATGTACAGTGGGAGAAGTATAGGTACTTATAGAAGAACTATTTGCATTGGTACCTATGTCACTTGATTAATCATTAGTGATTGGATCATTTAATAAAGAATCAACCATTAATAAGTCTTGATTCTCAATCACTGAATCATTTCAAATTGGTTCCTCCATGAAGTGAGAAAGTGGAGGATTTGATGTCATGACACTTAGAGTTTGTGTCATGACATCTAAAGAAATTTGAGGTAAAGAGAAAGAAGGGAGAGGTGTAGAGGGGAGTGTTGGCTGGATCACAGAGTGAGGAGGTGATCCATTAAAAGATTCAGATAAAGAACTTATGTGTGCACTCACTGTGTTAGATATCTTCAAGTGGATCTCAGAGAGACTAATATGAATTTCATTAGGGCCTATGGTCAGTGTTTGTGCCTCACTCATATCTATCCAGGGTTGGGGACTATTTTGAATAACTAAATCCTTTTGGGAGGAAACAACTAGAAATGTGTTTTGTTCCTTATCAAGGTCAGTATCTTTTTGGGAGGATACTACTTGGCTTGGTTTAGGGTCATCTCTCTTGGCTTTCTTCTTTTTCTTTTTCTCCTTCAAGCCAACCACTCTCAAAGTTAGAAAGATAAACATAGCATACATAATTTTCAGAGTTAGAGAGGTAATCACCTCAAAGTTTGAGGACTTACTTGAGAATACCATTGTGATGGTATCAAAGAGAAAAGAAAGCTCTTTCTTCACATTCACCCTCTTCAGATCCTTGAACTTCAACACCGTAGGGACTGGGGTGTTGTAGCCTAGATCTCTCAAGAAGTCTAGCAATTTGGCATCTATTGGCACTTCAACGAAATCACTTGTGGGAAACCCTATAGTAGAATTAATTTTGGAAGGAGTAGTTTTTCCCTTCTCAGAAGAAATTTTGAATGAGATTGCCTTCACTGCTTCTGGCCTTGTGGAGGAGTGGATGAACTTGGTGCTCAACCAAAGCTGCGAGATGTCTTTGGCCTTGCTATACTCATAGTTGAGTAAATAGTGCATCATTAGCTTCAAACATGCATCCACCTCGTTGATGTTAGAGAAGCCCACAAAGTTGGTTTGTTAAATCACTAGATCCCTAGGAATCCTTTAAGCAGTGCTTGGTGCCATTGAAAATGTGAAATGATTTGAGAATAAAAGCTAGGGTTTCTGTGAATAAGAGAGAAGAAAGCTTGAGCAATTGTTAGTAAGATCAAATAAATGTTTGGTGTGTCATCAAGGAAAGAAAAATCACATATAAATAGCTTTTTCAAAAGACCCTAATGTCACATCACCAAGGGTTAGTTATTATCCCATGATGCCACATCATCAGGGATTAGTTACTATTCCCTGAAGTTGTGTCATCAAAAAGGTAGTTACTATACCCTGATGCAGTTTCATTAGGGATAAATGAATATCCCATGACGAGCACAACTACAAGCACAACCCCTGACCAAGTTTTTTATTTTTTATTTTCTATTTATTTTATAAAACATATAAACGCATAGATATTTCACAATCAGGGAATTACATGAGAAGTTAAAGATACCAAAAATAAGCGTATGACAGTTTAAACCACTTCAACACCTTGTCTGACATAACTTTATGAATTTGGTCAATTTTTATTTTGCATAATTCACCATACCTAGTTCTCCCACCAGATTATTAAAGGTAGCTTCGTCTAGAGCCTTGGTGAAGATGTCTACTAGTTGCTTGTGTGTTGGTACAAAATGTAGTTCAATAGTCTCATTCTTGACAAGTCCCCTGATAAAGTGATATCTAATTTCTATATGATTGGTTCTGGAATGTTGCACAGAATTCTTAACTATGGTTATGGAACTTGTGTTATCACATAAAATTGGAATTTTGTTGTATGTCAAGCTATAGTCCATTAACTGATTTCTCATCCATAAGATTTGCACACAACAACTTCTAGTTGCAATGTATTCAGCCTCAGCAGTAGATGTTGAAATAGAATGCTACTTTTTGTTGAACCAAGATACAAGCCTTCCTCCTAGAAATTGAAAGCTCCTTGTGGTACTCTTTCTGTCAGTTTTGCATCCTCCAAAGTTAGCATCAAAATATCCAGTTACTTCAAAACCAGACTCCTTTAGATACCAAAGCCCCAACTCAGTAGTGCCCTTGATGTACCTCAAGATTCTCTTCACTACAATGAGATGAGACTCCCTTGGGTTAGCTTGATATCTTGCACAAAGACATGTTGCAAACAAAATATCAGGCCTACTTGCTGTCAAGTACAACAATGAACCAATCATTCCCCTATAAGCCTTTAGGTCAACTTTCTTTCCATTCTTATCAGGGTCAATCTTGGTTATTGTGGTCATAGGTGTCTTTGCTACTTTTGAGTCCTCTATGTCAAATTTATTGAGATTTTCTTTGGCATATTTTGACTGATGAATGTAAATCTCATCAGTGTCTTGTTTAACTTGAAGTCCCAAGAAATAAGACAGCTTACCCATCATGTTCATTTCATATTTGCTTTGCATGAGCTCAGAGAACTTCACACATAGCTTAGTATCAATGGATCCAAAAATGATATCATGAAAATAAATTTGTACCTCGATAAGATGACCTTGGTGTTGTTTGAAGAACAATGTTTTATCAATGATACCTCTTCTAAACTTGTTTTCCACTAAAAACTTAGACAATATGTCATACTAAACTCTAGGAGCTTGATTCAATCCATAAAGTGCTTTCTCTAGCTTGAAGACATGATTTGGGAACTAAGAATTTTCAAATCCTAAAGGTTGTTGGACATACACCTCTTGTTCTAATTTCCCATTGAGAAAAGCACTTTTCACATCCACTTGATAAACTTTGAAGTTTGAATGTGCTGTATAGACTAAGAAAAATTCTTATAGCCTCAAGTCTGGCCACTAGTGCAAAGGTCTCATCAAAGTCAATCCCTTCCTCTTGTAGATATCCCTTTGCCACCAGTCTTTCCTTGTATCTAATGACAATGACAGCTTCGTCCATCTTGTTTCTGAATACCCACTTGGTGTCAATGACAGTTCTATCTTTAGGCTTAGGCATCAGCTTCCATACTTAATTTCCCTCAATTAATTTAACTCTTCTTGTATAGTTATGATCCAATCAGCATCTTGTATGCCTTCTTCAAATTTCTTTGGTTCAGTTTGAGAAAGAAAACAAACATATAGGCATTTATTAGATGTAGCTCTTCTAGTTTGCACTATTTGGTTAGGATCACCAATGATCAATTTTGTTGTATGGCTCCTATACCATTTGGGCATAGGGGAGAATCTAGATGAACTTGCATGATCTTCATTTCCTCCCCCTAAGTTTGTGCTACCAGCTTATGAGAAAACTCCCCCTAAATTTGTGCTCAAGTCAGGGTTAAAGTTATCCCCTAATGGTGCATTTCCTGATGGATTATCCCCCTGATCTGTAGTTTAGGTAATTAACTTTATCCACTGCAGGGGCTTCTTCGTTGCTTGGATTGACATAATGGATGTTTAGATTCTCCATTTGATTGTAACCATCAGCTTATATCTCTTGATCATCAAAATCATCTTCATTTTCAAATCTGAGCTTTTCATGAAAACCAAGGTCCTCAAGGCCAGAAATTCTTGACCATCAAAAGCTACATTTATAGACTTCATCACAACCTAGAGCCTTTTGTTGTAAACCCTATATGACTTGGATATCAAGAATAACCTAAGAAAATTGCTTCATTAGTTTTTAAGTCAAATTTTCCTAAGTTTTTGCCAAAGTTCCTCAGCACAAATCATTTTCAACCAAAAACATGTAGGAACTTGATGTTTGGCTTACTCCCTGTCATCAGCTCATATGGTGTCTTGTTGTGAGCCTTATTGATCAAAGACTTATTTTGAGTGAAGCAAGCAGTGGATATTGCTTTAGCCCAAAAGTAGGTAGGAATTTTAGCCTATGCTAACATTGTTCTAGTAGCTTTTACCAGGGTTTTATTCTTCCTTTCCACTACACTATTCTATTGAGGAGTCCTTAGAGCTGAGAATGTATGATTAATGCCCTTCTCCAAACAGAACCCATCAATAGCTGCATTCTTGAATTCAGTTCCATTATCATTCCTCAAAATCCTAGCCATTGACCCATATTCAGTTTTAACTTTTCTTACATGGTCAATGACATGTTGAGGCACCTCTGATTTAGCATGTTGGAACTTAACCCAACTGTATCTGGTGTAGTCATCCATAATGACCAATTCAAATCTCTTCTTTGATACGAATAGGACCAAACAGATCCATATGTAGCATTTGAAATTGATCTTTGATCATTGAGGCTTCTTTGTTGACAAAGGATGATCTCCTTTGCTTCCATTATTGGCAAGTTGAGCATAAACCCTCTTAAGTAAACTCCGTTTGAGGTAGTCCAGTCACCAATTCTCTCTTCATCAAATCATTGATGGTCTTGTAGTTCACCTGAGAGAGCTTCTTGTGCCACATTCTAAGTTCATCAGGGGTTGCTTTGCTATAGAAACATGAGGCTCCATTTGCTGAGCCAAAGTTAACAACATATAGATCTCCATTCCTAACCCCTGATAAGATCAGCTTCCCATCATCTTTATTGTAGATTAAACAGTTATCACCTTTGATTGAAATGCTGAATCCCTTGTCACATAGTTGACTTATGCTTAATATATTATGCTTTAGCTCATTAACTAGTGATTCATCTTCAAATGAGATATTTTCATTTGCTACGTTACCATAACCCAGTGTTAATCCTTTGTTGTTATCATCAAATGATATTATTGGACCAACCTTCTCGTTGAACTCTATGATTAGGGCTTTGTTTCCTGTCATGTGTCTAGAGCAGTCATTGCCTAGAAACCAGACTTGGTTGCTTTTGACATTTCCCTGCACACAAAGAACATTGAATTTGTTTTTGGTACCCAAGTGGATTTGGGTCCTCTAGGTTTAGTCATAGTTTCTGGTATAACAACCTTTTCATTGATTTTCACTTTTGGTTTAGGCAAAACACACACTTTCTCCTGTTTAGGAGCTTCACATAATGCTTTAGATTTATCAACTACATCTTTTTCTTTACCCTTAGAGGTGCATGCCTGAACAGAAGTTGACTTAGGTAAATAATCAGCATATAATATTGTGCCAATTAATATCTATGGTTTTTCCTTGCATTGAAAAGATAAATGATTAAAATTATCACAGTTCCAGCACACTTTCCTAAGGGCTCAAAATTAGGAGCATAGTTATTGGCTTTGTTCACTCATAACTTTCCATTTATGTTCTTTTTCTTATCCCCTGACAGGCACTAGTATAAAACTGATCATTTGCGTCGGTTAAATTACCTATTTTGCGTCAGTTAACAGGAGATGCATATGGCCGAGACACAAAAACTTGACTATTTTGCGTCGGTTAAAGAGATGACGCAAAACATTATCATTTGCGTCATACCTTTATAACAACCGACGCAAATGAGTTTATCATTTGCGACACACCTTTAAGAAAACCAACGCAAATGATGATGGTCATTTGCGACACACCTTTAAAACAACCGATGCAAATGATAAAGGTCATTTGCGACATACCTTAAAGACAACTGATGCAAATAATTTATTCTATTTGCGTTAGACGTTTAAAACAACCGACGCAAATGATGATGGTTATTATTTTTTTTAAAAATTCATTTTAAAATACCATATCCAACCTATACATTAAAAAACTAATTCTAATGCCACAACAAGCCAAAACTACAAAATTAAACTACTTCATTTGCAAAACAAGAATATATACAAATCAAAATTTACAACTTGTTCAAAGGTCATGTGATATTCATTCCTAAAATTACATTACAAACTTGTTCAAAGGTCATATATTTGCTGTATTTTTCAGTATTTCCTAAAATTACATTACAAAACTGTTCAAAGGTCATATACAATCATTCATAAAAATTCTACCCACAAGTCTCGAATTTCATCAATATCAAATTGAGAATATGACTTTTTTCCACTCAAACCCTGAAGAATATTATAAAAAAGAAAGAATTAAGCATATAATCAAGGTAAATTTGTTATTAGATTGAAATAGTTAATTACATTCATATAATTAAGCATATAACTAAAAACAATATACCTCGGTCCATTTACACTCGAGAGCCCAGTGATGTAACTTGACAATGTCATACATGTACCTCATCACATAGTAGTCGCACTCGCTACCTCCTTCTTGTTGAGGACACTATAGTCAAGTTGATTAAAAAATTCTCAAATTATATTATACAAACCAGCAAACTCAACTTTGATTGAATAATTTAGCAACTATTTTATACCTTAACCTCATCCGTATACCAATGCAACTTATTTTTTTTGTTCTTGCTACCTTGAGCAAAATATACTCTAAATGCCCTACAAAATTATATATATATATATATATATATATATATATATATATATATATATATGAGTAAATAAATATGTTAAAAGAGTTTTACACATTTAAGTTATATTAATAAGTTAGGAATTAATATATAATTTACTTACACTGCCATTATTGCCTTCATTTGCATATTCCTTTTCCTCTTCAGTGAGTCGAACACATATATTGCATTTTGCTGACAAGATATAAGAAGAAACATCCAATGTTCCCTAGATTTTTACAAATTAAATAACAATGTTAAATTATATCAATGAAGAAGCTAGCTAGAATAAATTAGGCCCAACATTTTTATGTTCTTACTGTTCGAAGTACGACGCTAAGATGAATTTCTTTGACTGACAATCTAGCAAAATATTTGTAATGTATTGAGTTGTGCCATCTGGATTATTTATTGCATTTGCTAGTTGATACAGACACATGAATCCAAAAGAATCTACATTAGATCCCTTACACATCTCCTTCACGTACCTTAAATGTAATACACAAATTACTCATTAGTTAATTTATAAAATAAACTTGTATCAAAATAAAAGATAAATGAGAATGTATGAAAATTATAGTTTCACCTCATGAAAATTTGTAAGACACTTACATTCAATCATTCCATTCTAAAAAATTGTAATACATCATCACTCGAGACATATATCAATTGTTCTACTTCCTTCGGAGTATCGTCGCAAATGTCATAATCTAAAAGGACTTCAATCAAGTCGTCCGCAGAAGGCATTGTCATAATAAGACTATGTAAACATTGACATTTTTCACTCAATTTGAGATCCAAAGTAGCTGACCCTTTGCTATGAACTTGTTTTTTTTTGCCGCAGGGGGGGAGGGACCGAGGCGCTTTACCCTTCTCCGGTAATATGGGATCCTAATTAGGTATAAAGTTAAACAATAACATTTAAATGAATTAACAACAATCATTTATAATTAATAATGTTAATTTGAAATTTGTTACCTGCCCCAACATTACAAGTTGTTTAGGTCACTAAACAAAGCTACCAGCTGCATCACCTATTCTTTAAAGTTCATTAGTAGGCACGGGAAGGGGAGCGAGTTGAAATTCAGAAAAAACATCATCATTGGATACTCTCACATTGTGTAACTCCATTTGTTGACCATGAACAACATCACCATCAGAATCGGTGGAAAAACAGTCCCTCTAGCCACAATCACTCTGCTGGTCTCAGAAAGGATCACACATAGACGACATGGAGTCGCCTTCTATGTTAATGATATAAAAAAAATTCAGTTAGGATCATATAGGACACTTATATGATAACATATGATTTAAAGACGTAAAAAAGAGTAAAAATAAGTATACCTTTATTTCTAAGAAAGGATCCACCGAGTGGCAGCTACTTTGAATCACTTCATTTGTTGGAGTATTCATTTTCACCCCAAAAGAGTCAGCTGAAATAGGCATACCCATCTGGCTAATATGATTCAAAATTCCCGTAATCTTCGCATTCATTGTACCAATCTCTTCTTTGTACTTCATATTCATTTCACTCATTTGTACTTGGTACTCCTCCCTCACTCTATTGGTCACTTTTGTTTCTATTTCTTGAGTAATCGTAGCCAACTCATCCATCGATATTACACCGCTACGATACTTGCCTCTGTCTGTCCTAAATACATCTCTTAGTCAAACTATTCCTCCAACCCCTCTCACATGCCCACCATGCTCCTTTTTTCCAAGTGCACATAACAATATGTCATCATGCCCATGAGGAGTCCATAAACCTTCAGAGGCTTTCTCTTTCCATTCCACCTGTTCCAAAATCAATTTAATGATTAATATTTTAAGCATATATGTAAATATAAATATTTTTAAATGAACAAAATTTTTAATCACATCCCTAATCTCCTCTTTGGGAAAATAAAACCATCACCTTCATCCCTCTTCCTAACTCTCGCCCGAATCCAATCGTAACTACAATCAGTTTGATCATTTGATATAATTGATGAATTAATGGATTCCGAAGAAGGTAAAGAATCAATAGGGTCATCAACCATCCACTTAGCTTTTTTAGATGCATATCCAATTCTTCCAAGATAATGTGGGTACTCATTAAATTTCTGGTATTCCCTTGCCTTGTCACTTTTACTCTGTTAGAAAATAAAAACATGATGTTCTAGTCAATGAAACAATCATATCAAAAAAACCAATAATATACAAATAATATACCTTAAATTCTTCACTTTTATGATCATTCTTAAATTTATCCCATTGCTCTTTAGTGATGAAGTCATATGACTCGCAGGGGTCCTTGTCTACACGCAAGTACTAGCAGACTAACCTTAACTTGAAATCCCTCCAAATTTTTCCAACAGATTTTAATGTGTCCTTTCTTCTCACATCATCCTTTATATTCCACTCACTCTGAAATAGTAAAATCATGAATATAAGAAACTTGTATATAAATTTGAAAGACTATATGTTAAAACAACTAAATCTTCTTTTTAATTCATACCTTAATATCTTCTCATATCGTATCCTTTAATCCATCACTTACTAGATCCCAATTCTGAATATTAATATCTACTTACACTCTAACTATATATGACTTGAATTCAACAACATATTTTCTAATGGGATAACCATGTTGATCATCAAACTCAATAACTTTCTCCAATTGTTTATTTCCACACTTTTCTTTCAATTTTTTGCATAATGTTGGACCTCTAGTTTTTTTAGTAGGTCTCTCACTCGAACTTCACTGGTCCATGATAATTGTAAACTACAAAATATAACAGAAAATGTCAAAACCACTGACTGACTGTTTTACCCCAACTGACTGCAAGAATGCAGAAATAGAATAACTCTGTTTCTTAGCAGAAATCATAGAAGAGGGTTTCTAGGATTCATTCCTAAGCTTAACATGCAACATATTTGAAGAAATATGCTGAGTAATATAAGGAAAATCTATGACAATATCTTCAATCCTAAGCTTAACAACATATTTGAAGAAGTAGAGGAATATCAAGCGATGGTAGCTTACCAAATATGCCGGCGATAAAAGAAAATGGAGCACACTGATAGAGGAATATTAAACGGAGATTCTTCTTCTTCAAACGACCAATGCAGAGAGAGAACGGAGATTCTTCTTCTTCAAAAGGATTTAGAGAGAAGGCGGTTCATCTTCAAAAAGCTAGCCCTTTTTTTCCAAGTATGCCGCGCAATGGAAATCAAAAGGTGGTAAAATGTATTAATGTATTTTTTTTCCCGTAGGGACGGTAGCATACTCGTAATTAAATGTACAAATATTTTGCGTCATACCTTTTAAAGGATCGACGCAAATGGTAGTAAACGTATAACTATTTTGCGACATTCCTTTTAAAGGACCGACGCAAATAGTAGAAAAATGTATTAATGTATTTTTTTTCCCGTAGGGACGATGGCATACTCGTAATTAAACGTACAAATATTTTGCGTCATACCTTTTAAAGGACCGACACAA
>CM025783.1:38831932-38894800 GCA_014636745.2 Centella asiatica | reverse complement strand
TAAACGTACAAATATTTTGCGTCATACCTTTTAAAGGACCGACACAAATAGTAGTAAACGTACAACTATTTTTCGTCATTCCTTTTAAAGGACCGATGCAAATAATAGAAAAATGTATTAATGTTTTTTTTCTCGTAGGGACGGTGACATACTCGAAATTAAATGTACAAATATTTTGCGTCGTACCTTTTAAAGGACCGACACAAATAGTAGTAAATGTACAACTATTTTGCGTCATTCCTTTTAAAGGACCGACATAAATAGTAGTAAAATGTATTAATGAATTTTTTTTCTGTAGGGACGGTGGCATATTGGTAATTAAACGTACAACTATTTTGCGTCATTCCTTTTAAAGGACCGACACAAATAGTAATGGTTATTAGTTTTTAAAAAAAATCATTTTAAAATACCATATCCAACCTGTACATTAAAAAACTAATTCTAATGCCACAACAAGCCAAAAATACAAAATTGAACTACTTCATTTGCAAAATAGGAATATATACAAATCAAAATTTACAACCTGTTCAAAGGTCATGTTTACAAAATTTACAACCTGTTCAAAATTTACAAAATTTGCAACAATACACTTTGTTGTATATTGTTGCCAAGAACTACTTCCCATACTCAACCAGAAATATATAAAATTTACTTCAGAAAACAATCAGCTACAACTATTGGAATAAAACAAATTAAAATTTACTTCTTTAATTTACAAATTCGTAAATTACTTGGTACTTCAAGAAACAATTAATCAGCTGCAAACCTTCAAGTCATTTGTAAATATTTGAAACATTGGTCACTTATTTTCCATGATCAATCCATAACCCTTTACCATGGTCATTACGTAGATAGTTTGTTTCTACATTATCGTCACCATATACGGTAGGCAGACCCATAGAGAAAGGAGGATTCTCATCAAATTGGTTATACTCTTCTTCATCAACAACATCATCAATACCAAGAATATTTCTCTTGCCTTGAACAACAATTGAACACTTAGGATCGGCGGGATCTTGGATATAAAATACTTGTTTTACTTGCATTGCGAGTATAAATGGGTCGTCCACGTGAACTCACAGACTAAAATCTATCAGAGTAAATCCTAAGTCATCCTTTCGAACACACGTAGTATATCAATCCAATTACAAAAAAAGAGACCAACCTTGAAATCTCTGTATTGAAGCTCCCAAATATCTTCAATCACCCCATAATATGAACTTTTCACATCTTTCAATCCTGAAGATTTACCTCTACAAAATTCTGTTGATGAAGCTTCCATGATAACTCCACTATTTTGCATAGTGCTCCCTCCATCTTGATGCTGGGTGTAAAAAGTATATCCATTAACATCATAACCTTCATAAGATCTCACAAGCGTGTTAGGGCCATATGCTAACCATTTTATCGTAATAGAAATGACATTTGGTGTATCTGACAACTGGCACATTACACGTTCTTTAAACCATCCAACAAATGAGCGATTATGTTCAGTTGTGACCCAAATGCCACTTTTTGAAGGATTCTGCCTCCTAATCAAATTCACATGACAATCTAAGTAAGGATGAACTTCAGTCATGTGTTGCAGGACAAAGAGATATGCTCTATTGCGCAGTTCACACCCAGTAGAGATCCATTTGGATCCCAATGTACCCTTACTTTCAAGTCTTCCCTCATGACGAGATTTGAGAATTCCAATAGGATTGACAGCTGATAAATACTCTGTGCAAAATTCAATAGCCTCCTCAACTGAATATCTTTCAACTATACTAGCTTCTGGCCGATATCGGTTCCTCACATATCCTTTCAAGAAACCCATGAATCTCTCAAAAGGATACATATACCACAAATATACTGTGCCACATAACTTAATCTTTCTAATCAAATAAATAACTAAATGTACCATAATGTCAAAAAATGAAGGTGGAAAATACATTTAAAACTGACATAGTCTGACAACAATATCAGCTTTTAATTTATCCAACGTGATAGGTTCAATCACCTTGTTGCAGATGGCATTGAAGAAAAAACAAAGTTTCATAACAACAAGTCTCATGTGATTCGGCAATATCCCTCGAATTGCAATTGGTAATAGCTGTTGCATTAGCACATGACAATCATGTGACTTCATACCCAAGAGTTTCAAATCCTTCATCGACACAAACCTTTTGATGTTTGAAGAATATCCATATGGAACCTTCACACCAAACAAACACTTACAAAAACCAATTTTCTCTTTTATACACAAAGTATAACAAGCTGGAGGTAGATATGTACGCTTCTCCAATTCTTGCGGTGCTAACTTTAGTCGTATACCCATTTCTTTCATATCTTTTCTTACTTTGATCTCGTCCTTTGTCTTTCCCAGTATATTCAACAATGTCCCAACAATACTATCATAAACATTTTTCTCAATATGCATAAAATCAAGACAATGTCTAACTTATATGTGTTCCCAATACGGGAGATCCCAAAATATGGATCTCTTCTTCCCAAGATTCTTCTTCTTAGGAGGTTGATACAACTTTCCAAATACAACATCAATATCCTTAACCCGATCAAAGACTTCTTTCCCAGTTAAAGGCAAACGGGCTTCTCTAGTCTCGATATGCCCATCAAAAGCCTTTTTCATCTTACGATAAGGGTGATCACAAGGAAGAAATGTTCGGTGACTCATAAACACATTTTTCTTGCAATTATTTAGACGATGGTCAATAGTAGCATCTTCACAAATTGGATATGCTTTAGCTCTTTTGACAGTGTACCCTAACAAGTTTCCATAAGCAGGAAAATCATTTATGGTGCAAAATAACATCGCACGTAATGTGAAATCAATTTGAGTATTTGCATCAAAGACCATCACGCCTTCATCCCACAAAAGTTTTAAATCTTCAACAAGCGGCTAAAGATAAACATCTATGTTATTCCCAAGTTGTTTAGGCCATGAGATTAACAAGGACAACATAATATACTTGCGCTTCATACACAACCACGGAGGCAAATTATAAATAACCAAAAGAACTAGCCAAGTGCTATATTGATAGCTTAGAGTGCCATAAGGATTCATCCCATCCATACAAAGTCCAAGCCGTAGATTCCTAACTTCTCCACCAAATTCAGGAAACTGTCCATCAATGGTTCTCCATTGTCGAGAGTCACTAGGGTGTCG
This sequence comes from Centella asiatica, assembly GCA_014636745.2. NCBI lineage: Eukaryota > Viridiplantae > Streptophyta > Magnoliopsida > Apiales > Apiaceae > Centella > Centella asiatica. The sequence continues at coordinate 38,891,631 of CM025783.1, read as the reverse complement.
AAGCATCCCATCTGATTTCCTCCCTTCCGTATGCCACCTCAAATGTTTTGCATCTTTTGCATTTACAAATAGGCGTTTGAATCGTTGCACTATGGGTAAATACCAAACCGCCTTGGTAGGAGCCCTTTTTTTATCATCCGTAGAAGAATCATTACCCTCCCGCTTGTACCGTGATGCTCCACACTTAGGACATGTGTGTAAATGTTTATTCTCATTTCAAAACAACACACAGTCATTTGGACATGCATGTACCTTCTTCACGTCCATACCTATAGGACACGTCATCTTCTTTGCCTCGTACGTGGAAGTGGGAAGCTCGTTATTCACCGGAAGTATTTCTTGTAAAAGTTTTAACAACTCTGTAAAACTCTTGTCACTCCATCCATTCTTTACTTTCAACTTGCATAACTTCAAAGTTGTTTACAACCTTGTCAACTCATCGCTGCACCCGCGATACAAAAGTTCCTTAGAATCGCAGACCAAGCTCTCAAATATATCCGGTTGTGGCATCATATGGTCTTGCAGATCTTGTATCATATCTTCCACCTTATTAATGTCCACATCATCTTCGTCATTATCGACTGAATTATACTCAGTTGCATAATTCCACCTTGAGCTACCAGTCATATCAGAGTCTATTCCCTCACCATGCCAAATCCACTTAGTATAACCCTTCTTAAAACCCTGACGAAATAAATGTTCACGCACTGTCTCCGGGCTAGAATATTTTCTTAAATTACCCCAAAGGCGGCACGGGCACACAATCATGTCTTCTTTTCCCTATTCCTTTCTGTTTTTTGGTGTTCAACTGCACATATAATAAACTCATTAACCCCTCTCACATATGCGTCATCGACACGCAATATATTGTACATCCATGTTTGACAATCCATGTATAACTATGTAAGCACAACGATTGTACAAATATAATAAATAAGATGCAGACAAACAATAGTTCAAGCATACATATTGATATTTTAAATAATGCCTGTAATGAATGTATTATTTTAATTAACAATGACTTACACTACAAAGCTGCCCGCCGGAGACACGGAAGAAAGAAACCTGCAAAACTACGCCAAGCAACCCACTGAAGACAAACTAGCTCTCTCTCCTCTCTTACGAACCCATCGTAGCACAAGTTTTAATTTATTTATTTTTTAATAATATTATAGAATATGCGTCAGAATGAAGATAACCAACACAAATACCATAAACATTTGCGTCGGTTCTTTAAAATAAGCGACACAAATGTGTTAGTAATTTATTTTTTAATTTTTTTTATAGATTTTGCGTCGTTCTTTAAACTAAGCGACGCAAATGTGTTATTAAATTATTTTTATAGATTTTGCGTCGGTCCTTTAAAAGAACCGACACAAATACTTTTTTTTTTAATTTACCATAATGTCACCGCTCTACTATATGAGACAGTTCTATTAAAGAACCGACACAAATAAGGCGACGCATAAGACAGTTTTTGTATTAGTGAGGCCTTTATACCCTGAAGGGCTTCTATGGTCTAATGCACTCACTTTCCCTGATGACTTTACATCCACTAATGCATAGTCAAGCTCCTTCTTGGTGGGGACTTTGGGTGCCTTGGGAAGAATAGGCTTCTTATCACATCCACCATTTGTGGAAGCTTCACTCTTAAGGAAAACATTCCCTTTCTCTAGCTTGGTTGCTACCTTCACAAACTTGACAGGTTGCACATGCCTTTTACCAAAGTTAGCAGCATTTTCAATATCAATTAAAGGTTACTTCACCTGAGTCTCCTCATAGCCTAAACCAGTCCTAGGATCGAATTTTCTACTCAGTCCACTTTCTTATGACCTTCTCCTCTTCTTTTAGCCTTTTGGAGGTTCACTCTTCTCTCTTTATGACACAGTCAAGGAGGTTCATAGTCTTGATGAGTTCTTTTTATAAATTCTCAAACCTAGTATGTTCTGATTCTAAAACAATGTTTGTAGAAGTTAATTATTCATTGATCTTCTGCACTACCTCAGTTTCAGCTATAGCCCTCCTCAAAGTGCCATAGAGGACTCTAATCTCACAAGTCATTTCCTTAACAGTTTTAAAATAATCATTTTTAGACATGTTAGGGGAAATTTTGAGACTAACCTGTGAGCTGCTACTTTCAGTGAATGAGGCCAGGTCAAAGTCTTTTTTCTTGTAATGACCACAACTTCCTTCCCTTTGGGCTCACCTTCGTGGTTGGCCTTACAGCACTCATTTGCAAAGTGTCTCATTTCATTGCACTTGTAACACTTGATTCTTGATTTATCAATAAAGTTGTTTGTGCTACTACGTTTCCTTGCTGAAAATTTCTTTATCCCTTTTAGCTTTTAGAATTTTAGCTTAGAAAACCTTATTGCAAGGAATGTCATTGTTTCATCCATGTCCTCTAGCTTTTCAGGGGTGTACTCAATCCCCTTTGAGCTAGCTTCTTCATTTCCGCTTTCCTCTTCACTTTCTTTAGCATCTCCTAGTTGCTACTTCATCAAGACACTTTGTCCTGCTTCTTTTATGTTCTTCTTGCTAGCCATCAGGGTTACAAATTGAAACTTCCTGGTATCCCCTGACATTTTAGATCTCTGTCGAACCTCTGTTTCATATGTCTTTAGGATACCATAAAGCCTATCCATGTCTAGGAGATTCATGTCCTTGGATTCCCTAATGGTTGTTGTCTTTGGATCCCATAATATGGGAAGTTCCCTCATGAATTTTTTATTCACATCCTTGTTGGCATAAGTGTGACAGCCCCAAAAATCCTACACGGGACTCGGGCACCGTCAGAGGAAGAAAACAGTCAACAATACATCCATACAACACTAATGTACTAAAGTGATACATAGTACATCCTTACAAATATTCAGAGAACAAATCTTGCAGCGGAAACTAAGCTATTACAACAGCTTTAATCATCATCCTTATATGAAGTTATGACCCGTAGGTCTTATAGACTTAACACTTCAATTGTGCTCTTACATCTTCAATCCTCTTTTTCTCCTCATCTTAAACCTCAGTTAACTCATCATAACCTTAAACTCGTATATCTTTCCTTTACTTTATCACCTGTAACACATTTAACAATAGCAAGGATGAGCGATTTACGCTCAGCAAGTATATAATCATGTATGGTGGGTTTGAAACACAACAAGGGTTCAAACTGTTTGTGAGGTATGACGGATTAAATGTCAAAACCTCTAGCACTTTGACTTTGAGGTTTCAAACTCTTCCTTCCTTCCTTAACCATTTTCCATGTCTTATTTAGCTTAGAGGAGGCTCGTAACTACGTACGATAACCATCTTACCTTTTCAAGACTAACATAAGCACTTGCTCAATGCCCAAGTGGAAACATTCTCATACATTAGCATAGATATAAGATTGAAAAAAAAACTGATAAATCAAAGCTTAGTTATATCCATGCACTTTCATTCATATCATGCTAGCGGAAATTAAAATATAGCATTCTGATTCACAAGGAAATTCAAACATAAAAGTCATAACCTTGTACACATGTTGAATCCATTGATCATGCGCTTAACTGAAATAAGCATAAGAGTGAGAATATACTTGCCTTAGTCCTTAGTTGAGCTAAATCTAATTCACATGCTTGGTGAAATACCTCCATAAAACATGCATGTCGACATAGCATGAAAATCTATGCTTAGAATATAAATATGAGTATGTACAAATGTAATGTCTGTGATGTCCGTGCATTCCTATTCTCTTGACGTTTTAATTTAATCTTTGTATTGGAAAATTGAGACCTTTCATTCAAACAAGCTTGAGGGATTTTCAGACTGATACACATCCATCAAGAGATGAGTTCTGTTCATCGGGGGATAGTCAAACATCAGTCAGGGGATAAACTACTTGTCAGGGAATGCTTTCTCGACCATCAAGGGATAGTCCTCAGGGGATGACTTACCCATCAGGGGATAACTTGTTCAACGCTGAACTTATTAGGTCATCGCTGATCTCATCAGTGGATGATTTGTCCAGCGCCAAACTCCTTGGTGGCTAGTTTGTTCAATGCCAAACTCCATAAGTTAGCGCCAAACACAGTTGGCTATCGCCAAACTCTTTAGGAACTAACATCTTTAGTCATCAGAGACTAACAACATTTCCTTCATTAGAGACTAAGAAATTCCTTCATCGGGGACTAAGAAATTTCCATCATCGGGGACTAAGAAATTTCCTTCATCTGGGACTAAGAAATTTTCCTTCATCAGAGACTAGCATCACTCTTTGCCCATCAGAGACTAACTTATATACTGTCGAAGACTAACTTGGAATCTCTCAGGGACTATTTTATACGGTCAAGGACTAACTCCAAACGGTCGGAGTCTAAGTTAGAACTTGTCTTAAATACAGTGGTGTCTTCCTTACTCCTCCATGGGTGGTGTTCTCAACCAAACCATACTTGGGAAACTCTCATCATTTCTTCTGCAGTGTGACTGTTTCTACTCACAATACACACACCCCCACACCACACACACAGCGTGGTGAAAACATTACTGAAAAACCCATGGCTTAGAGTTCAGTAGTTCTTTCAACCTTATTCTACCCTTAGAGAGATTAGGAGGGAAAACTTGAATCTCCCTCTTTATTTCTCATCTTATAGATACTTTCAAACTTAGGAAAACTTTGGTGGACTAAGACATAAGTATGGGGGCCTTACCTAATTCAACTATTGATATGAAAGTAGTGTGGAAGTTAACACAGCTTGAAAAGTTGGTATTCTTCTATATTCTTGTTCCTTTCCTTGGATAACTTCTAGCATGCACGACTAATAACTTTTGATGTTATGTGCATTAAAGAACAAGGACAAAACAAAAAAGAACATAAAATTGGTATAAAGCTCTTACCTCTTCAAGCTTTAAAGAAAGGATTAGAATAATCGTGCTGCTTTTGAAGAAGACAACTGCTATTGAGAAAAGAAAGAATGAAATTTATGAAAGTGGGGCTAGGGTTGTACTAACGCGATATATATATATATATATATATATATATATATATATATATATATATATATATATATATATATATATATATATCACTTGCTAAACCACGAGAGTGGTTTGATTGTTTGATATTTGATTTCAGTCGTTGGTTGGAAAAAGGTAGCAACGGGCTTTAGAATGAATTGATTGGTTTAAAAATGTGGTGTTACGGCTGCTTAATAGTCAGTCGGTCATCTATCATAGCCCACTCTAGGGTACTGTTGGAGATGTTATGCACTAGACGGGTCACGTGCACAACTCTAAGATACATTAATTACTTCTTGTCCCTCAGCAGTCTTGGTTCAAAGTGAGTACTGCAGCTCACATCAGCTCACACTCGTATACTTCCTGCTCACGTGAAAATCATTACACTTCCTCTTGATAAACTTGAATACAATAATCCCTTAAAGGTTTGAGCTAAAAAAAATACATTTAAAACTTTTGGACATCGCATTGCCATATATCTCATGCATTAATATTCATACCTCATAGGAATTAATCCTATTAACATATTATTCCTATTTCAAATTCTGGGTCCTCACAATAAGTCTTCCCATACATTTTCAGGTCATTTATCAACCTGTTAAATCTTTTAAACATTTCAGTGAGTGATTCACCAGATTTCATTGCGAATCACTCATAATGTTGTGTTAACAGCTGCAACTTAATCTGTCTAACATCCTCCGTACCATCACATAGGATCTCGATGGTATCCTATATTGACTTAGATGTGGTGAGATTCATGATTCTGTTCAAAATGTCATCATGTAAGCTATTATAAAGTATACCTATAACTTTTAGATCCTTCTTTACTTTCTCTTTTTCCTCTAGAGTCATTTTATCAGTAGTCTTTGGGACTAGATGTTCAGGGATATTGACTCCATTCACCACCTCTTGAGAAATGAGCTTCTTTGGTACGTGAGGCCCTTCATCCAGAACTTGTAAATATTCATCATCAATGGATCATAGATGAATGATCATTTGTTGCCTCCAGAAGAAGTACTTTCCACGTTCCAATATGGAAACCTTACTATTTCTAGCTTTTTTAGCCATAGATAAAGATCTTCTAGCAAGTGTAATATGCTAGTTGGCTTTGATACCAATTGTTAGAACAAAAGAAGATTACGTGTTTGTAGGAAGGGGGGGGGGGGGGGTTGAATACAAACACTACATTGTTTTTGCTCTTTAAAACTATTAACACAAAAACTGGAATAGCTACAAGTTTGTTCCCTGATGAGGATGAACCCAGAAACACAGTACAATTATTTAAAAATGAATACACAAAGATTCAAGTTAAAATAGTTGTATTATAACTTGGGGGTTTTCTGGGAATCTGTATAATCACAAAGTGATTAAACAACTACAAATCTGTAAGTTAATACAGCTTCTTATTTCACACACTAGCTAAAATTTTTCTCTGAAATATTTCTCTCAAGAACTATTACAAAGCTTCTCTCTAGTGTATGAATATGACAGAGATATTTCTAAGTTAATATGTATCTTGTTTTTCTCTCTCATATGTTATTGGTAGTGTGTAACAACTATTACCTATATAAGAAAATAGATATAGAACCCATGTGTTTGCCATACCTTTTTTTTCAATGTATCCGCATTATGTCCTATCATTATCCTTCCAGAGATACACGTGTTAGAAAGCTATTAGTTGTTGTTGCTTTTATTTTTGTTTTTGTTTTCCATGTGTTGCTGGTGTAAAGGTTGTTATTGGACCTCTAGATTTCAAGGAATATCTTCCCAGATATACCCCTTGCTTCTATGCCAAGTATTAATATACAACTTGTAAACCCTGACGACGAGTAGACTAGGTCTTAACTTTCCCCTATTGACAAGCCGTGATGTTGACTTGATTAGTGCTTCTGGATCCCTTGATGACAAGCCCGGATGTAGACTTGATCAGTGCTTCAATAGCCACTAATGTTAATCCCTGATGTAAAATTAGGTCAGTGCTTCTTGATCCGCTATAGTTAAAACCTAATGTTATCCACTGATGTCATCCGTTCATGTAGTGTTAAGGTTATCCCTTGACGGTTAAGTTATCCGCTAATGGTATCCCCTGACAGTCAAATTATTCCCTGATGGTATCCCCTAATAGTCAAGTTATTGCATGATGATATCCATTGATGACATCCCTTGATGTAGTATTTAGGTCAACCCCTGACAGTATCCCCTGATGGGTTATCTACTGATGCCTTTTCAAATACTCACATCTTTAATCATTGATACTATTTTGACCTTTCCTTGAATGCCTGATTTGTGAATACTTGAACTTTAAGTACAACAGACATTCTCTAACAAGAACAAGTCTTTTTATGGATATCCACTGATGACTTGCCTAGTGCAGTTAAGGCTATCTCCTGATGGTCTAAGTTGTCTATTAGTGAATGCTTATTTGTGCAAATATACTAAGGCTAATAAACTACCTTAAGTATTTACAAGTGCAAAGTTACTAAATAACACTTATATCATCATCAACATCATTATACTTAACACTAGATGTTTATGGTCACGATTTCAAGCTGATCCTAAAGAGTCACATTTAATTACTATTAAAAGAATACTCAGAGATCTAAAGGGTACTCCAAACCTTGGGTTATGGTATCCTAAAGAATCTAATTTTAAACTAATTGGCTATTCAAATGCTGACTGTGCAATATGTAAACTAAACTGGAAAAGCACAAATGGAAGCTGCCAATTTCTTGGAGGCAGACTTGTATGTTCATTTAACAAGAAACAAAATTCAGTTTCAACCTCAACAGTTAAAGCTGAATACATTGCAATAGGAAGTTGTTTTGCTCAGATCCTATGGATCAAAAATCAACTTCTGGACTATGGTACTACTTAATCCAAAATTTCTATTTATTGTGATAATACAAGCGTCATAAAAATAATTGAAAACCCAATACAGTATTCAAGAACAAAACACATTGACATTGGGTATCACTTTATTAGAGAACATATTAGTGAAGGTACCATTAAATTGCATTGGATTACAACTGATAAGCAACTTGCTGACATATTCACCAAACCTTTAGATGAACCTGTATTCACTAGGTTTGTCTATGAACTAGGTATGTTGAATTATGCTTCTAAAAACTGACTAATCTCATAAAAAGAAAGTTCTTAGAAAATCAGAAGCTATAATTTAATATCGAGGTTGCAACTACTCTTCATGGACAAAAAATAAGAAGCTAATAATCGTTAAATTGATTGTTAGATAACTTTGGGAACAAAGTTGTAGCAGAGACTAAAGAATATAAGTGATGAGTTATTACTTCTTATTTGTATTCAAAATTTAGTCTCTGATAGTTTTTTTTACTAGTGTCTGACAAGTCAATTGAACTATCAGAGACTAGCTCAACATATTCTCTAAGAGAAATTGAGTAAGAGACTAAATTAGTCTCTGATAACTTACTTCAATAAGGATAAGAGAGTAATCAATCATATCCATCATTATCTATAGAATTACAAACATTTTTAAACTCCAGTAAAGGCTTAAATCAAATTTAATTGCAACTTTATTCAAATCACAGTGCTCTCTCTCTCTCTGATATCTATGCGATCTAACCTTTTGGCAAAGAATTTTTTTAAACTTTTCATAGGTATCAACAATAGCATCCAAGACAGTATGTTTTAAGTTCGTTGACTTTGACTTCATCAAAACCAACCATGTTAGAGTCTCCGACAAGAATGAGTTTGAAGCGCATTACCATCTATTTATGGATTTTTTTCCAAGTTTTAACTCCATCGTATGCCATTTACGAAGCTTCCACTCAGACTGTGGACATCATCACTACTATACGGTCCACTGCTATCATTCAGGATAAGAGTGATGACTCTCTTGTGGTAACCTTTACATGTGATAAATAAGAGTGATGACTCTTTTGTGGTAACCTTTACATGTGATAATGTCTCCTATAATATTATTCATAAAATAGTTAATAACGCTTTAAATTTACCTGTTCACGATAAATATGATAACTCTGCCTCTGATGACAACATTTATGTTATGTTTAGGAACTTGTATTATGATGAAGAAATTACATCTATAAGTTCAATAACTAGACCCCACCTTAGACAAGAGTGGTCATTATTTTTTAACATTATCACAAAGGCATTCACTTCTAAATACAGTGATTATGATGCCATCATTACACTAACACAACAAATTGCATATTGTGTTTCGTATGATGGGCACATAAATTTAGGGTTATTGATTCTAAAGAGCTTACTGGCTAAACTTAAAACTAAGTAAAATTTGTTATGCTAGGTTTTTGATGATGATTGCTAATCATTTAATTCCTAACATAAATATCACTATTATAAAAGTTGTGCCTACAGTGATGCAGAGTAAGAGAATCTTCTCTGATGTAAAGAGGAAAGCTGCAAAGGTAAAGGTTCCTATCTCTTATCCTTCTACTATGACATCACTTTTCCTAACTAGACTTCCCAATCTTTATTCTTTGTCTTTCTTTAAGGATCATGAGCAACAAACCCGATACCCAACTGATCCTCCAACATCTTTACAATATCAATCTTTAGCCCCTTCCACAATCTCTCAAAAGACTATTGTGAGGACCCAGAATTTGAAATAGGAATAAAATGTTAATAGGATTAATTCCTATGAGGTATGAATATTAATGCATGAGATATATGGCAATGTGATGTCCAAAAGTTTTTTTAAATATATTTTTCAACTCAAACCCTTTAATGATTATTTTATTATTATCATACTTCCCTTTATTTTATTCAAGCACTTATCAAGAGTAAGCTTATATTTTCTCACGTGGGAAAGGAAACACAGCTACAGTACCAGTTTTTAAACCAAAGATGGTAGTGAGACAAGAGTATTAATTACACTATGTCAGGATTGAGAGCATGTGACCCGTCAAACCAGCTAATCTACTCCAACAGTACACTGGATTGTTGGCTATGATTGATGATTGACTGACTTTAGTAACCGTTGCATCCACCCTTTCTCACCAATCACTTCTTTCTAAAGCTTGTTACTGCCTTTTCTAGCCAATGGCTAAAATCTTATATTTGTGCTAATGTATGAGAATGTTTCCACTTGGGCATTGAGCAAGTGCTTATGTTAGTCTTGAGAGGGTAAGATGGTTATCGTACGTAGTTACGAGCCTCCTCTGAGCTAAATAAGACATGCAAAATGGTTAAGGAAGGAAGGAAGAGTTTGAAACCTCAAAGTCAAAGATATTTTTTTCTAAAGTGCTAGAGGTTTTGACAATGGAATCCGTCATACCTCACAAACAATTTGAACCCTTGTTATGCTTCAAGCCCACCATACATGATTATATGCTTGCTGAGCGAAAATCGTTCGTCCTTGTTATTGTTAAATGTCTTACAAGTGATAAAGTAAATGAAAGAAAGATATACAGGCTTAAAGTTATGATGAGTTAACTGAGGTTTAAGATGAGGAGAAGCAGAGGATTGAAGATGTAAGAGCACAATTGAAGTGTTAAGTTTGTAAGACCTACAAGTCACAACTTCATGTAAGGATGATGATTAAAGCTGTTGTAATAGCTTAGTTTTCACTGCAAGATTTGTACTCTGAATATTTGTGAGGACATACTATCAATCACTTTAATACATTAGTGTTGTATAGATGTGTTGTTGACTGTTTCATTCCTCTGACGTCATCACAACTGTGGTTGCAAAAACAAAGAAAGCCACAAAATTACCCATTAAAAAAAAAGAAATGTGGGTGGCAGTGAGGTCGAAGGAGCAAGGGAAGCGGAGGTGGCTCCTCAGAGAAGGAAGAGATTAATTACCCTTAGATAAAAGTATTCTATTGCCTCTAAAAAGGCAATGGAGGTTCAAAGGAAAAGTAGCTGACTCGAAGTATCTTCCCAAAAGGATGTTGCCATTTAAGACAGTTCCCAACCAGGAAAAACCTCTGTGCAACAATAGAGGATAAGTTAATATCCTCTGTGCAACAACAGAGGATAAGTTAATATTATAGGAGAGTTAAAAGAAAGAGTAACACTAGGAGTGCACATACTTAGTCTAATTAACTTGATGCTCCTGGAATTTCAATTCCTGAGGAGCAACCAACACTCTAATCTACATTTTTTCCTTCTTCTTCTCCTACTCTTGATTCATCAGAACCTCAAGGTTCAAATCTTCTTGATGTTTTCCATGAAGAGCCAACGCTCAGGGTAGATCGAGCAAAACCATAAGAGACTAGTTCTCAAATGGACTGGTCGGAAACTAGTCACCCACCAGAGACTACTTCTTCACCAGAGACTAATGCTTGTATCTCATTAGAGACTGACACACAAGAACCACTTGTTCAAAGTACAAGTGCAGTCAATTCTCAGGCTATGATTCTTCACCCCATGGTGTAATCACTTACCGTGGAGAAAAACCTAACCATATCACTATTAATGGTACCCCCTTTCCTTGGTGCCATGGATACTTGTTCTTTACATCCTCCTTCTTTAGGACTGAGTGAATTTTCCCAAATGAGTGAAGTGGAGAGAATAATTAGTGAGAGGTAGGCTCTTGATCTGGAAAAAGGAGAGATGAGTGAAAATATAGAGAATCAAGCTTTAGTAAGTTTGGAAGAAGGAGGGAAAGAGTGTCTGGTTGTCTAACTCCAAGAAAAAGGAGAAGGTGTAAGCATAGATAAGATCCTTGAAGAAAATAGAAGAGAGAAATCTATCTTCTCGACAGGTGAATTTCTTAAATCTGTTTCCACACCATCCTCTATTGAAGCCCAGTTATCTTCTACTCCTACTATAAATCAAACAACAAGAGATAATAAGAAAAGCTCTCAGCCAGGGGATGCAACACTTCAAATGCTAGCAAATATGTCTAATGAAGACTTTGAAGTCGTATAAGGTCTTCAACAACATCAAGATAGGCTATCAACATTAAAAACATAAAATGCAAGTGCACCTGTGGCTGTAGAGGAAACTGAAGAGAATGTGGATGCTTGGTTGAATGCAAGCTTCATAAACACATTGGATGAGGCTACTACATAGCTACGACAAGACTATTTGACCACTTTAGGGTCTCGTGCAGTTGTTCTCACTCCAGGAGAAGTCTATGAGGAATTGATCAAATCTGACAAGAGGAATATAAAGCTTCAGCACTTCATAATCAATGGTCTCAATTAAACTACACTACATAATGTCAAAACCAGGATAAAACTGGAAGTAGAAAATATGCAAAAGTGTTATGAAGGTTACCTTCCCAAGAGGATGCTCAATTCCATAGATATGAAACTTCGAGAGTAGTCCAACACTGAGAAGTGACTTCAAGCTTTTGAATCTACTATTTAGTCCATTTTGCTTTCTGTTACAGCTGAATAAGCTAAAGTATTTGTAGTGGGGGGGATGAATACAAACACCACAACTTTTTCGCTTGTTCAAACTTAGTAGGTAAAAACTGGAATAGCTACAAAGTTATCCCCTAATAAGGACGAACCTAGAAAAAAATACAGATATTTAAAACTAATACACAAGAATTCAAGTTATAGTTGTATTATAAGTTGGGTTTTTTTGGGAATCTATATAAACACAATGTGATTAAACAACTACAAATCTGTAAATGAATACAACTTCTTTGTTCACAGTTCTAGCTACAATCTCTCTCTATAATATTTCTCTCAAAAACTAGTATAAATCTTCTCTCTAGTGTGTGAATACGATATAGATATTTCATTGTTAATCTTTATCTCATGATGTGTTACAACCTTTACATATATAGGAAAACAAAAATGAAAACCATGTGTTTTCCATGCTTCTTTTTTAACTTAGTTGTAGAATGTCATGTCATTGTCCTTTTGGAGTGATAAGTGTCAGACTACTGTTGGCTACAGTTGCTTCTTTTTAGTCCCTGTTCTCCATGCCTTTCTGGTGCAAAAGGTTGTTATTGGACCACCAAATCCCAAGGAATATCTTCCCAGATATACCCCTTGCTTCTATACCAAGTATCATTGTATAGCTCGTAATCCCTAATGACATGTAGACTAGGTCTTAACTATCCCCTTGATGACAAGCCTTGATGTAGACTTGATCAGTGCTTCACTGTCCACTGATGTGAATCCTTAATGTAGAATTAGATCTATGATTCTTGATCCCCTGATGTTAAGTTCGAATGCTATCCACTGATATCATCCATTGATGAAGTGTTCAGGCTATCCCCGATGATATCCCCCGATATTCAAGTTATCCACTGATGGTATTCCCTGATAGTCAAGCTATCCCCTAATGGTATCTCCTAACAGTCAAGTTATCCACTGATGGTATCCGCTAACAGTCAAGCTATCCCCTAACAGAAATGAAAACCATGTGCTTGTCATGCTTCTTTTTTAACATAGCCGTAGAATGTCATGTCATTATCCTTTTGGAGTGACAAGTGTCAGACTACTATTGGCTATAGTTGCTTCTTTTTTTACATGTTCTCCATGCCTTTCTGGTGCAAAAGGTTGTTATTGGACAACCAAATCCCAAAGAATATCTTCTGAGATTTACCCCTTACTTCTATACCAAGTATCAGTGTATAGCTTGTATGCTCTGATGATGAGTAAACTAGGTCTTAACTATCCCCTGATGACAAGCTTTGATGTTGACTTGATTAGTGCTTCTAGATCTTCTGATGACAAGCCCTGATTTAGACTTGATCAGTGTTTCATTATCCACTAATGCTAATCCCTGATGTAGAATTAGATCATTGCTTCTTGATCCCCTAAAGTTAAGACCTAATGTTATCCCTTGATGACATCCCCTAATGTATTGGTCAGGCTATCTCTTAATGGTTTCCCTTGACGCCTTTATGCACTTTTGACATCCACTGATGCAACAGTCAGGTTCTCCCCTAATGGTATCCCCTAAAGCCTTTATGCACTTTTGACATCCACTGATGCAACAGTCAGGTTATCCCCTGATGGTATCCCCTAAAGCCTTTATACATTTATGATATCCACTGATACAACAGTCACGCTATCCCCTGATGGTATCCCATGATGGACTTATCCACAGATGTTATCCCTTAATGCATTATTCAGGCCATCCCCTGACGGGTTTAGACACTAATGCATTTTTGAATACTAACATCTTTAACCACTGATACTTTTGTGGGCCTTTCCTTGAATGCCTGATGTGCAGAATACTTGAGTATTAAGTACAACCAGACATTCCTCGACACTACCAAGTCCTTGAGATATCCACTGATGACTTGCCTAGTCCAGTATCGACTATTCTCTAATAGACTAAGTTGTATATTAGTGATCGCTTATTTATGCAAATATACTAAGGTTTATAAAACAACTTGAGTATTTACAAAGGCACAGTTATTAAATGAATAAAAGAATAATTAGATCATCATCAACAACATTATACCTAACAAAGTTAATGATCTCCCCTTTGTAATTTTTGAACTCAACACCCATGTGGCTGGTGATCATCTTTGGATATTCTTTGAATCCTTTTACTAGGGTAATATCCCTTTCAACTACTGAGATCCTATCATCAGCTCTAGTCTCTTCAATCTCTGTTAATACCTTTTTGACAAGCATGACTCCAAACTTAATGGCATGTTCATTCTTATGATTAGTGATTTTTCTTAGAACATAGATGGCCTTCTCAAGGTCAAGGTCATCAACATCTTTTTCCCTTATGCTCTTCTTTTGCCCATTAGCAGCTTTATAAAATAACTTCAAATGTTTATTCATAGTTGTGGGAAAGTTTCTAATGTCGTTGATGGCTTTCCACATCTTCTCAAGTTTTCCTCTCAAGTCTTTGTTTAGTTGTGAATTGTTGGGCACAACTTGCTTGACCAGGGAAAGTTGTTCAACATCCATCCTCCAAAACCAATCAAAAGAGACTGTGAACTCTGACTTACTCTTCATTTGGATGACAATGACTTTCTCTCTGTTGGTTTTCACTCTGGCATTGATGTTATTGATAAAGTTCATGTATGTCAAGTTCTTTTGTCTATCATCCCTTAGAAATTTTGCCAGTGTAGGTGGTCCATATGTCAGTTTGAATTCTTATATCCTCAAGCCTGGCCACTAATGCAAAGGTATCATCAAAGTCAATCACTTCCTCTTGTAGGTATCCATTTGCCATTGGTCTTGCCTTGTTTATGATGATAATGTCAGCTTTCTCCATCTTGTTTATGAATACCCACTTGGTGCCAATGACAGTTCTATCTTTAGGCTTACGCACCGGTTTCCATACCTAATTTCCCTCAATTGATTTAACTCTTCCTGCATGGCCATGATCCAATCAGCATCTTGTATGGCTTCTTCAAATTTCTTTGGTTTAGTTTGACAAAGAAAACAAGCATATAGGAATTCATTAGATGTAGTTCTTTTGATATTCACTCTTTGGTTAGGATCACCAATGATCAATTCTGTTTTCTGGCTCTTAGACCATTTGGGCTTAGGGGGGAGTCTGGATGAACTTGAATTATCTTCATTTCCTCCCCCTAAGTATGTGCTACCAGCTTCTCAGAAATCTCCCCTTGAATTTGTGCTCAAATCAAGGTTTAAGTTATTCTTTGATGGTGCATTCTCTGATGGTGCATCCCCAAATAGACTATCCCCTGATAGAGAATTCCTTGATTTGTTGTCCAGGAAATTTACTCTATCCACTGAATGAGCTTCTTCCTTGCTTGGATTGACATCAGGGGTTTCTTGATTCTCCATTGGTTTGCACACATCAGCTTCATTCTCATTATCATCAATTTCATCTTCATTTTCAAATCTGAGTTCCTCATGAAAATCAGGGTCTTCAAGGCCAGAAATTTTTTGATCATCAAAAGCTACATTTATTGATTCCATGACAACCTTGAGACTTCTGTTGTAAACCCTGTAGGCCTTAGATGTCAGGGAATTACCTAAGAAAATAGCTTCATCAGCCTTTGAATCAAATTTTCCTAAGTTTTCATCGAAGTTCCTCAATACAAAACATGTGCAACCAAAAACATATAGGAACTTGATGTTTGGCTTCCTCCTTATCATCAAGTCATGTGGTGTCTTGTTGTGAGCGTTATTGATAAATGACCTATTTTGAGTGAAACAAACAGTGGATATTGTTTCAGCCCAAAAGTACGTAGGTAACTTGACCTCTGCTAACATTGTTCTAGTAGCTTCTATGAGTCCTATTCTTCATTTCCACTACACCATTCCGTTAAGGAGTTCTTGTAGCTGAGAATGTAAAATTGATACCTTTCTCAACACAAAACCCATCAACAGTTGCACTCTTGAATTCAGTTCCATTATCATTCCTCAAAATTCTAACCATTGACCCAAATTCAGTTTCAACTTTCTTTACATGGTCAATGACTTGTTGAGGCACCTCTAATTTAGCATGTTGGAACTTGACCCAAGTGTATCTAGTGTAATCATCCACAATAACCAAAACAAATCTTTTCTTTGATTCTGACATGATGTTGACAAGACCAAATAAATCCATATGTAGCATTTGAATTGAATCTTTGATCATTGTGGCTTTGTTACTGACAAAAGATGTTCTCTTTTGCTTCCCTTGTCTGACCATAACCCTCTGGAGTGAACTCCATTTGAGGTGGGCCAGTCACTAATTCTCTCTTCATTAAATTATTGATAGTTTTCAAGTTCAAGTGAGAGTGCTTCTTGTGCCACATCCAACTGGCATCAGGGGATGCCTTGCTGCAAAAGCATGAGCTTCTTTTGCTGAGCCAAAGTCAACAATATAGAGATCTCCCTTTATAACCCCTGATAAGACCAGCTTCTCACCATCTTTATTGGAGATTAAGCACCTATCACCTTTGAAGGAGATGTTGAACCCTTTGTCACATAGTTGACATATGCGTAATAAATTATGCTTTAGCCCATCAACTAGTGCTACATTTTCAATTGAGACATTTCTATTTGCTAACTTGTCATAACCCAGTGTTAATCCTTTACTGTTATCACCAAAAGATATAACTGGGCCATCCTTTTCAGTGAACTCTGTGAGTAGTGCTTTGTTTCCTGTCATGTGCCTTGAGCAGCTACTGTTTAGAAACCAGATTTGTTTGATTTTACCATTTCCCTGCAAACAAAAAATATTTAATTTGTTTTTGGTACCCAAGTTGATTTAGGTCCTCTAGGTTTAGTCACAGTTTTTGGTATATCAGTGTTTAAGTCAATTTTAACCTTGGGTTTGGACAACACACAAACTTTTTCCTATTTAGCAATCACTTTCTTTTCTTTACCCTTATGGGTGCATGCAATATTAGAAATTGATTTAGGCAAATCATTAGCTTATAAAATTGTGCCAGTTAATATTTGTGGCTTTTCTTTATATTTAAAAGATAAATGATTTATATTACCAAAGTTCTAACACACTTTTCTAGGGGCATTAGAGTTAGGAGCATAGTTGTTGGCTTTGTTAATTCCTAACTTTCTATTTCTATTCCTTTTCTTATCCCCTGATTGGCCTTTATTACCTAAAGGGCTACTAAGGCCTGATGCACTCACATCCCCTAATGATTGTGTATCCACTAATGCACAATCATTTTTCTTCTTGTTGGGAAACTTGGGTGCCTTCGCAAGAATAGGCTTCTTGCCACTTCCCCCACTTGTGGAAGCTTCACATTTAGGGAAAACATTCCCCCTTTCTAACCTGGTCACAACCTTCACAAACATAACAAGTTGCAAAGGCCTTTTACCAAAACTAGCAGCATTTTCAACCTCAATTGAAGGTTGTTTCACCTGAGTCTCTTCATAACCTAGTCCAAACTTTGGATCAAATTTTTTGCTCTTTAGTTGATCTTCTAGTTTTGTGCTAGACTTAGTTCATTTCCTTATGACCTCCTCCTCTCCTTTGAGATTTTTGGAGGTCCACTCTTGTTAGTGCAATATAAGCACAAGTGTTTGTAGAAAGGGGGGAATGAATACAAACACCTGAAACTTTTCGCTCTCTAAAACTTATAAGGCTTACTGAAAACAGTTGTAACAAATAGAAAAACGATATGAAATGAACACGCAAATTCAAGTTAAAATAGTTATATTAAAACTTGAGGTTTTTCTGAAAATCTGTATAATCACAAATGTGATTTACAGCTACAAATTCTGTGAGTAAAGTTCACAGCTTCTCACATTCACTAGCTTCTAATTTTCTTTGAAATATCTCTCTCAAGATCTATTACAAAGCTTCTCTCTAGTGTTTGTGTGCTTCAGTGCTTGTTTGATCTGTTGGGTAGATTCAATCAACTGTCGTACTTCTATTATGAGAACTCCGTTGCTTATATGTTAAATCAGTGGGATGAAATCACGTGCTTGAGACGTGCTGCTTTTCTCAACTTAGCCGCAAGTATGTCACATCGAAACTTTATGTGTCAGACTGCTGCATGCTTTGTTGCTTCTTTTTTCTTCCCCTGATCTGTGTGCATTTAATGCGAAAGAGTTCTCATTGGATCAATAACAAACTTCAAGAAATATCTTTCCAGTTGATATTTATTGCTTCTATAACACGTTACGTTGATTTCCGTGTAAGAACTGATGACGGATGCAAGCTGTCACAATGATCCACTGACTGCCAGCCCTGACGGACTTTGATCAGTGCTTCTGGATTCCCTGATGCTTATTGACTAGATCAGGGCTTCAACCTTCACTTGAGTTATACTCAGTGCTTCTTGATCCTGATGGTTATAACTAACAGCATACACTGATGGCTTCCACTGATGTCATGTTGGTCATTCTCCCTGACGGGTTACCCTGATGGGTTTGCCTGACACTGACATGTCCTGAAGTGTTTCACTGATGGATTGGTCTGCCCTCGTCATACACTAACAGGTTCCCCCTGATGGGTTCCCCTGATGGGACTTAATCAACGTAACTTTGATTAAAATTTCTGATGTGCGGAACACTTTGATTGCTTACAAGTAGCATCAGACATTCTTCTTCACTTTGTCAAGTCCTTTGAATGTTCCTGTTTTTTGACTTGTCTTGTGAAGTTATTGACCATCCACTGATGAATAAGTTTATCATCAGTGGATGCAAAACTTGTGCTGATCTTAAGGTTTATAAAATACCTCAAGTATTTACAGTTGCACAATTTATTACATAATCATCATCATCATCATTTATCTCTAACAATCTCCCCCTATTTATGTTTTATCAATTTGATAACCATAAATCCCTAGATGCACTGATGATGTCAAAACCAATACTAAATACATGAAAGAATTTTGAATGAATTAATAAAAGAATTTCTGTACAAGTATAACCTATATCTATTACAAAAAGAATGTTGTATTTAGACATCAGAATCCATTTTCCTTTTTGCTGAGACAAAGGGCAATGGATGACTTGATTCAATAGGTTGAGAGTCACTTCCAAGGCCTTGTCTTCTTTGTTCTGGGTTTTGATCAGGAATTCTGAGTTTGTTGTCTACTGCTTCTGTCTCCAGCTGCTCTAGTTCCTTCTGAAGAAGCTTTCTGAAGTTGACTATGTTGACATTTCTACTTGATTCCAAAGCTTCAAGAACAGTCTTGATTTCTTGAATGTTGGCTGCAGCAAGTTGTGACCAGTAAAAGGTAATGATCTCCCCCTTTTTATTTTTGAATTGTACTCCCACGGGCCTGGTGATCATTTTGGGATAGACTTTGAATCCCTTTACTGGTGGCACATCCCTTACTGTAGTGTTCCTATCATCAGCTCTGGTTTCTTCGATCTCTTTCAGTACTCTTTGAATCAGCAGGACTCTGAATTTGATGACATGTTCGTTCTTATGATTTGCAATTTGACTCAGAACATGCATCGCTTCCTCCAGGTTTAGGCCATCAACTTCTTTAATCCTTATACTCTTCTCCTGCCCATCAGTGGATTTATAAAATAGCTTTAGTGGACTTTCCAATGCTGTGGGCAGGCTCCTTTCATTGTTGATGGCACTCCTCAGCCTGTCGATTATCCCCCTTAAGTCTTTATTAGCCTGTGAGGATCTTGGAATCAGGTTTAGAACCAGTCCTAATTGCTCAGCATCCATTCTCCTGAACCAGTCTATTGCCACATTGAATTCTGACCCATTCTTTAATTGAACTATAATTAGCTGATCCCTTCTATTGTTGAACCTGACATCTATGCTTTTTATTGAGAACATAAATGTCAGGTTTTTGCGCCTTTCTTCTCTGAAAAATTCAGCTAGAGTGGGTGGACCATATTCTTTGGTATCAGGAGATGGTGCTTTGTCCTTGGCTTCTTCTGACCTCTTTGTAGTGGCATCAGGGTCTTTAGATTTATCTTGATTTTTATCCCCTGATGCACTTCTAGGGTTCTGTAATCTTCTAGGCTGAGGTTTCCTGGAGGTCCTTGGCCTGACATTCTTCTTCTTCTTCATTTCTTCCTCCTGTTCCTTTGCCATTTCCTTTTCCTCTTCTTCTTGAAGTTGCTGTGCAAAGATTGCATCAGCTTCTACTAGCTTTTTGTCTTGAGGGTAGACCAGCTCCATTTTCCCATCAATAATAACTTCAACAGGTGTTGGAAAGTGGACTGTCTTCATGGCGTCTCCAAGTAGCTTAGGCCCTGATTGAGTGTTGGATTTCTTCTTGGGTTCCTCAATCAGGATGCCTTTGCCTTTGTCCTTGGGATTTGGAGCAGAAACAGGAGTAGTCACATCCCCTGATGGTTGACTTGATTTCTCAGCAACATCCCCTGACGACTGCTTGGTTGCAACATCCCCTAACGACTGCTTGGTTGAATTCTCCCCCTTTTTGACAGCATCATCAGTGGGAGGTGAGAGTCGGGATGTGACTTGAAGAAGTTGTTGCATTGTGTCAGCCATGGATTGTTGCAGAGAATCCATGTTGTTCATTTGAGTAGAAAGATCAGCAAGCTTGTGGTCAACATTGTCAACTTGTTTCTTCATCCGGAGTAGAGTCTGGCTGGTGACCAAAGAGTCGACAACTTGCTGTATATTCTGTAACTTTGTGGAAAAATGTGTATACAATTTTTGGTTTTCTATATCTATGGACTGACCAATCATGATTTGTGACTTTAACATTTTTATCAAAACTGGATCAGTAGTCCTAGCTAACTCCTGCTTCAATAACTGTACAGTATCAGACATATGGTTCTGTCGACAGTATATAACAACTCCGATGAACTGTGAAAAATCATCTTGTGGAGCATCATCTTCATCACTTGCAGAAGAAGAAGTAATATTTACAGTATCAGTGTTTTCTCTCTGTTCTTTATTTACAAGGATCTCATCCTTATCTCTCTCATCCTCGCCTGTTTCTTTGCCGTCTAAGGCATCACTCATATTCTCCTTTTTCTTTGCCTACTAAGGCAGTACTCTCTTGCTCTCCTTTTGCCAAAGTCCTCTCAGGGGTTTGACTTTGCCTCTCTGCACTAAGTATTTTCTCAGTCTCACTCAAAATTGTCCTAGAGGGGCTTCTATGGGCTTGGAAATCATCAACTGTGACCAGTTCAAGTGAAGTATTTACAGATTCTGGTTCAACAGTTGTGATAGGAGAAGGAGAAGAAATAAAGTGAGTATGTATAATTGGAGAGGTATAGGTTTCTATAGAGGAAGTATATACAATTGGGGGTACATAAAGAGTTATGGCTGTAGTATGTACAGTGGAATTTATGTCCCCGGCTTGATCACTAGTGTTTGTATCAAGTAAAAATGAGTCAACCATTTGAGAATAGTGACTGTCAAACACTGTGTCAGAGAGTGTTGGCTCCTCCACGAATTGAGAATGTGGAGAATCTGATTGTATGACACTTAATGTTTGTATCATTATATCTGAAGAAATTTGAGGAACAGAGAAAGAAGGAAGTGGTGTAGATGGGAGTGTTGGCTGAATCACTGAACGAGGAGGTGATTCATCAAAAGATGCTGTAGAAGAATGCTGATGACTGATGTGCATCTTATTGAGAAGCTTTTGAGCTACAACATCTTGAGTGGTGTGTGCACTCACTGTGTCAGATTTCTGCAAGTGGCTCTCAGTGACCCTGATGGTAGGTTCATCAGTGTCTATGGTCAGTGTATGTGCCTCACTCAATTGTGTCCTTGGTTGAGGACTATTTTCAATAACTAACCCCTTTTGAGAGGAACTAGTTAGAAATATGTTTAATTCCTTATCAAAGGCTATATCCTGTTGAGAGGATGCGCCCTGGTCAGGTTGTTGGGTAACACTCGTGGCTCCCATCTTCTTCTTCAATCTTCTCCTATAGCCAATCACTCTCTCTCCTTGCTCCCCCTCAGTTGATGTGGTATCTTCACTGGGTTTTCTTTTAATCCCAACAGTCTTTTGGGAGATTGTGGTTTGGGCTGTTGAGAGAAGTTGTGAAGAAATTGGTTGTTCTACTTGGGTAGGCAGAGAGGTGGTTGTTTTCTCTGCCATAGTAGATGAAGGTGAAGAATGTACAGTTTGAGAAGTAGAAGGTGTAGAATTTACTACCTGTACCATATGCGTTGGGAGTGCAAACGGTTCGGCTGTAAAAGATTTCTTTATTATTTCGACAAACAGTTTCTTTGTTTGCTTGTAGGTCTGTACAGGTATATCATTCTCAAAAGAAAAATTAGTAATCTGATCTTTAATAATCATAAACAAAAATCTTGCATAATATACTTCAGTTTTCCTATTATTAAAATTACTTAATTTATTTACAAGATCATCAAAAATAATTTTACCTATATTTATATTTACATTTTTAATTATTGCGTATGCTATTTTCAAAGTTAAAGAGGTAATGACCTCAAAGTTAGAACACTTACCTGAGAACACCTTGGTGATGGTGTCGAAGAGAAAAGAAATCTCCCTCTTCACGTTCACCCTCTTGAGATCCTTGAACTTTAACACTGCGTTGGGAGAAGCGTTATAGCCCAGTTCCCTCAAGAAAACCAGCAGATCTGCATCACTAGGTACATCCACCAGATCTTGAGTGGGTAGTCCCAAAGCATAGTTAAGTCTGGAAGGAGTTATTTTTCCTTTCGCAGACGAAACTTTGAATGAGATACTGTGAGAATCCAGAAATTCAATAAAATATATTAAATTCGTCTTACTTTGAAATTTCGTTTCGTGCAACGATCAATGGATTTATGATTTAAGTATACGTGCACTATGCGCAAAGCTACGCGTGCACGTCTACTAACGATAAATTATGACGAACATGATATTATAAAGATTATGAGATGTTAATCATAATGATAATCGTATGAATGCTTTTTCTTCAACCCGACGGTGTGGGAAGACGTTTTGGCTTATGTATTAAACCGATGCATAACCATTAAATTTAATTAGTGGCTAAACAAATCAAGTTAAGCACTAATTTAATTCAAATTTCAGCACCTACCCAAAATGGCAAAACAAGGGAAATTTTATTACCAATCTAAGTAAGTTTTCAAAAACTCATCCAATGGTCAAAAATGATTTTAGAGTGATATAAATATACCTTTATAACTTTAACCCTAGCCTCCAGCAGCTCTTTTTCTACAACAAAATATCACTCTCATATCTGTTACGTCCATTTAAAAAAGTAGTAAAGTTCAGTAAAGTTTTGGCTTTTTGTCCATTAAAGCTCTTAAAAAGGTAACATACTGCTCTCTTATTTTTTTTCATTTAATGCCATTAATGTTTATACCATTGGATAGATTATTTTTTTCAGTATCATTTTCATGTATCACACATTTGTATAGCATTTATAGATTAAGAGATTTTAATTTTTGAAGTTTAATAAATAAATAAATCAAAAATCAAAAGAAAATGAAGAACACCTTGAACGGCCGAAGGTTTGAGTCAAGATTCCGGCCTTGTTTGTTTATGGAATTTGAAATAGATTATATCACTAGATTCCTCGTAATCATAGCTTCGTTTTGACACAAACAAATCGATTTATGGTCAACTATTTCGAAATACCAAGTTCGGCCGAAATCTTTTAAAACCCGAAACTTTAAATGGATCTAGCGTGCTATATAGTTGATGAATCTTGAAATGGATTGTTTCTATGAGTTCCTTGTGATCTCTAGAATCGTTTACTTGTATAAATCGACTGAAATGGTTGAGTAATGGCCGAGATCGGAAAAACCTGTGAGCTCGCCGGCTTTAATGGCTTCAAGCTTTCAGGCGACGATCCGACGGCTTTTCCTTCGTTTTCCGGCTATGGCAAGCCGTCTAGGGGGGTATTCGACTATGATAAAGGTCATGGGAGTGGTTCTACCTCCGATCCGTGCGCGTACGTTCGTGTTTCGGCCGATGCAAGGTGCGGGTCCTCGCCGGCGACGGTGAGCTCGCCGGATTTCTGCGGTTCACACCCCCTGACGGGTTGACTCGGCAGTGAGTCACCCGATCCGAGTTGACCCGGTCTGGACCCGACCCGGTCCGACCCTCTGATGACCCGGCAGTGAACCCCTAATGGCAGCCAGTGTTTTCCCCTGAACCTGCCTTGACCCACTGATCACTTCCCCTGATGGGCAGTGACCCTGATCATCCATGACCCCCTGACCTGATCCCCTGATGGTCCGGCAGTGGTTACCTGACTCTGACCCATGTTTCCCCCTAATGGCACATGACTCACTGATGTCACAGTGTTGACTGTTTGACCAGTCCACTGTACTTGGTTTTTTTGACCCAATTCAAACCGAAAGAAAACAAAATACTTATACATTTTAATAAATGTTTTCTAAATATTATTTTGGCTTGTAAATAAACTTTTACATGATTAAAATTTTATGATTTTAAAAATAAGTTTTATTTATGATAATAGAGTCTTAATTTCCATAATTAAGTAAGAAGTCATAAATTCATAAATGATTGTTATTTAATTAAAAATAATTAAATAATTAAGGAATAATTTTTGATAAATGTTAAAGGATTAATAAATTTATTTAAGGTTAAGTTGATTAACTAATATTAATCTATTAATCTAAGGCCTCCAATAAATATATTTATTTTTCGAGTGCCTTCGAACGACGTCTTATCGAGTCCACAAATCTCTCGGACTTCAATTTGGTTTCAACCGAATCCCAAATCATATTATGACGACTCAATTAGTCAATCGCGGACTTAAGTTTATTCACGAACACTCCACACGTGCATTCTCATGTATGATTGAATTGAGATTTCTCATATTATGGTATGTACATGTTTTACAGAATTTTTCCTACGCGAGTGTTAAAATTACTAAGGACCCGAGGCAAGTTTATAATCAATCTTATGCTTGTTTATTATTGACACAAGTATATATTCAATCTGACGCTTATTTTAATTTAACGCATTATCTCTTGTTTCGATATGCGTATGATATGTTATGAAATGATATGCAAGTACATATCTCCTTTTATACTTTCAGTTGATTCATATTTCAATCTAATACGTATAATCAATTCTTCGATATACGTAACATGTTCAAATGATATGATGTTGATATTTATTCAAGATTAAGTAACGTATGATCATTCGATCCGATGTACGTGAAAAGAAATGTTGTACTAGTATCGAGTACTTTTGGGCGATTATTAGCTATTCTAATTTGCTAATATGCCAAAGTAAATCCTATACGGATATAGAATATTTATTCTTCACCCCATACTTGAAAAGTATATCCGTGTGGGTAACTAAAGGTTACGTAGATGCATATGTCTGGCATCCCGTGCCTATGATGTAAAGGGAACGGAAACCGAGGCATCGGTAACCGAACCCTCGCAGACAAAAGGTTTCTGCAAGGACTACGTATGTCATGATGATGATGTCAAATGATCAGGCTGGCCAGCTGATATATCGTTTGATGTGAAGAGTTCTTAAGGGCACGTGCGCCATACAGACAGTGTTATGAGGCTCATGTGAGGGTATTCAAGATTTCTTTAAGTAAAGGGTCAAATCCCTCGCTATCACTCGGGGACCCTAGAAACTATTTTTTCTTCAATATTTTCGGAGATGCTGACATTGTTTTCGTCCAAATCTCCTAGACATTTAAACCAATATTTTTTTTTCTTCGTTCAAGCTTACCCAAATACACTTGATTATATACTTGCTGAGCGTAAATCGCTCATATTGCTATTATCAAATGTTTTTACAGGATATGTAGAGAAGGCAGAGCCGTCTTCTAAAGGCAAGGAAAGAATGATGTGACGATCGTTTCAGGAATAGAGAGAAGCGTGAGACGATAGAAGTGGTTTGATTGTAAGGCCTGTGTGGGCCCCTCACAAACTTCCGCTGTCAGATATTATTTATTTTGGTTATGTAATAGAGATTCTAACTCTTTTCTCTAATTTTAAATGACGTATTTGCTTGGATGCTATTTTTATCTTTTGTCAATTTTTGACGGTGCCCGAATTCCAGTATGGTATTTTTGGGGCCATCACAGTTGGTATCAGAGCCCAAGCACCGGTTATGAGACCACGGTCTCTATCGGAGAGTAGAACGCGATATTTAGAGTCTTACGGAAGAATGAAGGAACCGTAAGACATGAGAATAGGAAAAATAGGACGATGGGTTTTGGGTAGGTTTCAAAAAATTTTTCCTGAAGTTAAAATTTTTTATGGAATTTAGACTTAAAGTTAAGGACCTAGGTAAAGCCTATTACAAACCATGTATTGTATTAGTATTCATGTCAAACTCTATGTTATGTTGAACCTTATTGCTGTACTGACATAGGTTATGTTTACATGTAGATGAATTCGAGGATTGAGGCTAGGGGCAAAGCCCCCATGGTAGTTAACGCTAATGAAGATCATGTCCCCGGGTACACCCCTTCTGACCACCTAGAGCGTACAGATACTCCTCCAGTCCCCACCCCAGTTGATGTCGAGACCTTAAGGGAGACATCCCCAGAGCCGCCTCTTGCTGTCATGTCCACCAGACATGACACTGTTGGCCCTTCGACCCGACGTCGACGCCTACACCCTGACGTCATCCGTGGACCGTCACCACCCCCTGGCGCTCGATGGCATGTGACTCCTTGCAAGAGGATAACTAGGGCTGTGCAGGTAGTTCACTTCGAGATTCCTCGAATTTCTGATAAGGATTTGGAAGATCCAGAAGATGCGAATGATCCTGTTGATGCAGAAGATGCCCATGTTCCCACTGACCCATCTGAGAGGTCAGATTCCTCAGTACGTGGGAGGAGCCGTTCACCTCCCCGTTATCGATTGGACACTCTTCCACAGTCACCATCCCAGATAGGATCTCATTCCGTCTCAGTACGTACTGTACCCAATGCTCCAGCTTCACCATCAGCAGAGCAGCCAACTCCACCACCTGTCGAGCTGCCATTGCCACCAGTGGTACTACTAGATGTCCAGCCAGTCATCCCACCCGCTGCACCGCCTCCAGAGGTGCCTGTACCCATGCCACTTCCAGAAGGATTCTGCATGTACCTCCAGCGTAGAGTCCGCCTTGTTCAGGCAGAGATGGCGACACACAACAACGGACAGATGTATCGTGCTGTTGCACATCATAAGACCAGCAGACTCCTTGATCTTTGGAGAGTTTCATATCAGGACGTATCTCTCACTCTCACTGAGACACTAACTTAGACCTTAATCTCGGTGAATGACTATTTCAGGCTCCCGCACCCCACTATAGCTGACCGGGATCGACTAATGCACAACCTTGTGGAGAAGGTTGAAGAGGCGTGCCGCTATGCACGCAGGATGATGGAAGAACTCGATCTTGAGGCATTGTATTAGATATGATTTAGATCTTGAGGCATTGTATTAAATATATAACCACTGATTGGGCTATATATTTTGCACCTAGACTACAGAGCTGATTTTCTTTTTCCCTGTTTTGATAATTACGGTAGCCATAAGTATATTTTGTCATGGCTCCCATAGTTATCAATCAAAGCTCTGTTAGTATTGAACAAAGTTATAAACTTTCACTGATGTACCCTTTTGAATATTATATATATTACGGGAGTTTTACCCTAATCCTTTTACGAACTTCACATGTTTAACCATTGATGCTTTAAATTGTTATGTTATACGAAGGAGTTTTCATATGAATTGCATGAGTTTCTCTTACAAGGAAAGAAAGGATGAAAGGAAAAGATAATTGACATACATATTCCTTTTTTTTTTCCTATTGTAGCAAAATGCCTCCAGTACGAAGACCCCGAACTAATCAAGCTAGAAATGCCAACGCAAATGCTAACCGCAATGCAAATGGTCAAGGCGACCAAGGAAATATCAACCCAAACAATAATCGGGAAAACATCAATCACAACGCCAATCAGGATAATCCCATTGCCTTACTGATGAACATGATAAGGGAGGCAGTACAACAAAATAACAACCCACCATACCCACCGCAAGTACAACTTAGGAGGGTGACGTTCAAAGACTTCACGAATGCTTGCCCGCCTACTTTCAATGGCGAAGGAGGTCCTACTGTAGCCCAAACGTGGGTAAAGAGGTGGAAAAGGCTTTTCGAATTTCTAGGGTGAGCGAAGACCTCAAGACTGAATACGCCACCTATATGCTTAAGGGAGAAATGAACTATTGGTGGGAGGCCACTGAGAGGCTAGAACTGGCCAAGAAATTAGCCGCCAGAGAAGAGGGAGCAACTGATCAAGGCTTCACATGGGAAGAATTCAAAGAAATCTTCAACAACCAGTACTTTCCAATCAGTGCTGCTGATAACCTTGAGAAGCAGTTCCTTGAACTAAAGCAAGGGAACATGACGGTAAAGGAATACGAGATAAAGTTTAACGAGCTCCAAAGGTATGCTCCACACTTGGTGGATACCGAGAGGAGGAAGGCAAGGAGATTCGAATACGGTTTAAACCCCTGGCTTCAGGATAAAATCGTTGTTCTATGTCTAGACACCTATGCAGAAGTCGTCCAGCGGACGAAGGCAGCAGAAAGAAGCAGTAAAACACTCCGAGAGTTCAACCGAGAGAACCGAAGGGATGGACATAGGAAGGGAAACAACAGCAGCAACCACCAGAACAACAGAGGTAATGGGGGAGGAAATGGACAACCACATACGAGCATGGTAGTGGTAAAGAGAGAAGATGGGAGTACCCACAACGACAACAAGAGGAAGGGTAATTTCAACAATAGTGGAGAAGGGCATTATTTGTGCCAACTGTGGAAAGAATCATGGGACTTCCCTATGTCTGAAGGGCACAAATACGTGCTACAAATGCCATCAGCCCGGGCACATCTCACCAAATTGCCCAAATCAGAAAACCGTTGTTGCCCAACCCCAGTATCGCTCGCAGCAGCCGCAGCAGCAGCAGCAACAGCAGTCTAGACCCCAAGGCACCAGTCGCGCATTGGCAATTGTGAAAACATGCTATACATGTGGCATTGAGGGCCATATTTCTCCGAATTGCCCGCAGAGGAAAAGTGGAGGAAAGCCACCACTTACTGGAGCCAACACTGTACCGGTCCGCCCCCTAGCCAGGACCTATAACATGACTGTTCAGGACGCACTGATGTCCGATGATGTGGTGACAGGTAAACTACTGGTCAATTCAGTTCAAGTTCATACCTTATTTGATTCTGGTGCGACCAAGTCTTTTATAGCCGAACGATTACTTAAAAACCTTGATATAACCCCTAAATGCCTAGAAAAACCTTTAGAGGTTATGGTAGCCAACCAAGAAGTCCACACTGTTGATAATGTGCTGTCTGATTGCAACGTAAAGATAGGCAAACATGACTTTCCTGCAAATTTAATACCTTTCCCTTTGGGAGAGATTGACATGATACTAGGCATGGATTGGTTATATAAGTATCAGGCTAATATAGATTGTAAGAGGAAGAAGGTTTCCTTAAGAACACTTGCAAATGTTAAAGTGTTATTTCAAGGAAGTAAGACTACTAAATCGTCTCACTTCCTCACCATGGTAAAAGCCAAGAGAAAGATACGCAAGGGATGCGAGGCATTCTTAGCTTATGTATATGATGTTGAGAAGGAAGCGCCAAGGTTAGAGAACATTCCCGTTGTGGGGGAATTTGGAGATGTATTTCCTGAAGAGCTGCCGGGATTACCGCCAGACAGACAAGTAGAGTTTGGGATCGAGCTAGTCCCAGGAACTGCTCCGATTTCCAAGGCTCCATATAGGATGGCACCTTCCGAATTGAAAGAACTTTTGGTGCAATTACAAGAACTATTAGATTGAGGATTCATCAGACCAAGCGTTTCACCGTGGGGAGCACCTGTACTATTTGTAAAGAAGAAAGATGGATCGATGAGATTGTGCATCGACTACCGAGAGCTGAATAAAGTGACGGTGAAGAATCGATATCCACTACCAAGGATCGATGACTTATTTGATCAACTCAAGGATGCAAAGTACTTCTCAAAGATCGACTTGAGGTCGGGATATCACCAACTGAAGATCAAAGCTGAAGACATCTCTAAGTCGGCATTTAGGACCCGATATGGCCATTATGAATTTTTGGTAATGCCATTCGGACTCACTAATGCCCCAGCTGATTACTAATAAGTACGTTTATTGTTTGATTAATAAGCTGCTTGTGTCTCATTAGTTGATGAAGCTTATGTGCATGTGTGACAGCAGCTGCTTATTACGTTGTTAGCTATTAAAGAGTAATGATAAGCAGTAGTTTTACCGTCCAGATTAACCAATCATCTTATCTCAAGGCTTAATCTTAGTCTGCTATAAATACCTCATTCAGAGGTAAAATTTTAATCTCTTTTCTAAAAATTTCTCTTCTAAAGTTCTTCTCTAAACTTACCATCTTCATAAATTTCCAAGTCTTTCTCTCGGAAAATTATTCTCAGAAAAGCTTTAAATTTCTCCCTTAAAGACGAAGAGGTAAGAACCTGGTACTCTACACAGTTTCTTTCGTACATAGCATCAAAAATTTATTAACCATGTATGTTAAGTTTTCAAGAAGGAATAAAACTTTAAAGGATTATATCCATTTGCATATTTATGTTCATAAGGCATCCTAGGTTTAGTTTATTCATGTAAGGCCTTCCATCGAAATGGAGATAAGCTCTAATGCTAGTCTCTAATGAGTTAATGTTAGTCTCTGATGAGATAATGCTAGTCTCTGATGAGTTAATGTTAGTCTCTAATGAGATAAACTTAGTCTCTGATGAAGGAAGTTTAAATTAGTCTCTGATGATGTCATCCTTAGTCTCCGACAGGCTAAGTTTAGTCCATGATGACGTCATCCGTAGTCTTTGATGAGCAAATATGTTAGTCTATGATGGCTAAAGATATTAGTCCCCAAGGAGTTTGGCAATAGCCAACTGGGTTTGGCGCTGAACGAATGATCAACTGATGAAGTTCAGTGATGACTTACTAAGTTTGGCATTGAACAAACTAGCCACCGAGGAGTTTGGTACTGAGCAAATCATCCACTGATGAGTTCAGCGATGACTTAGTGAGTTCAGTGCTAAACAAGTTGTCACCCAACTATTTTGGTGATGAACAAATTATTCCCTGATGGGTAAGTCATCTCCTGATGACTATCCCTTGATGAGTGAATGATACCCTGATGGTCGAGAGACATCCCTTGACGGACGAGACAATCCCCTGACGAGCGAGACATCCCCTGACGGGTAGTTTACCCACTGATGTCCAGTCATCCCCTGACGATTACTTATCCCCTGCTAACAAAGGATCCCCTAACGTGGAAGATTTTCCCCTGATGTGCAGTCTGTCTTCAAAAGCTATAAAATATTATTTTCCTTAAATTATTTGAGGATGTTATTCCTTTAACCTCAACGGTTCTTTTGTCAGATTTGAAACAATAAAAGATTAAGGACATCACATATGCATTTTTCTCCCATATTTTTAACCAAGGTATTAAATTTATCTTATGATATGCATGTTTTACAGAATCTTTCACTCACGAGTAAATTGAATTTGATTATGTGCCAAGGGACCGAGGCAAGTATATTCTCACTCTTATGCTTATTTCAGTTAAGCGCATGATCAATTGATTCGACATGCGTACAAGGTTATGACTTTTATGTTTAAATTTCCTTGTGAATCAGAATGCTATGCTTTAGTTTCCGCTAGCATGATATGAATGAAAGTGCATGGATATAACGGAGCTTTGATTTATCAGTTATTTTTTTCAATATTATATCTGTGCAACAAATGAGAATGATATGTCCCTTAAATGGGTTATGCCACATGGATGGCTAGAGGAAAAGAAAGGTGCTGATTTGTTCTTCACCTAACCTAGAGGAATTTTAAGTGATTACGTACGTTCACACAAGGAGGGATCATGCGGTCACAATTAGGCCAGCTGTGTACCGTATAGTTAGCAGATCCAACGAGTTTAGCCCCCGATGGATATTTTGAGAAAGTTGTACACAGGTGAATACCTGCCTTTCTTCGAGGAGGATTACACGTTGTTTAACATCAGTTATCCTAAAGATTCTTCAAAGATTTTTGAGGCATTAGTATTGTTTCACTGAGACTCTTAAACAGAATTGAACTTCCATCAATATTCCAGTTTTGCTTCTCTGATTTGATTATATACTTGCTGAGCGTAAATCGCTCATTCTTGTTGAACTTAATGTCTTGCAAGGTAGGGTATAAAGGCTGAACCCTCTGACAAGGGGAAGGCAAAGATGATCGGTTACTGAGTTTGGCTAACCCTTTTGAGTATCGATAAGGAAGGAAGAAAGGAAGATGTTCTGAAAAGTGATGTTATGTATTATAACATAGAGATAGAATAGTTTCCGCTAAGAATGTAATATTTTGGGTTGTAATAACTCTTTACTAATTCCTTTTATTAGTATTTATGCTATGAATGGATGTGAAGTTGTCTTTCCTTCTTTTGACAAAGCCCTGGTCCAGTAAGGGATTTTGGGGTCGTCACACTAACAGACTAAGTTATCTATCAGTGAATGCTTATTTGTGCAAATATACTAAGGTTTATAGAACACCTTGAGTATTTACAAGTGCATAGTTTTTAAATAAGCAAAAGAATAATTACATCATCATGATCAACATAATACCTAACACTCTCTCAATCCAAACTATCCGATGACATTCAAGGCCTCAAACAACTTATTCTCTAAGTCATACCTTCTCTGACTACTTCTTTTCCTTACCCTTAAAATGCTGATGTCAAAAAGGGGGAGGGTAGTCAGGCAAGGAGTGATGTTCAAGATCAAGGAAAGTGAAGAGTTGTCACTGAGGATACAAGCTTAAATAGCATGATGGCTAAACTTGAAATAATTCAAAGAACAAACAAGGAGATTGATGCAGCCATCAAGACTAATATTCAAGCTGAAGTTGAAGCTCTGGCTATAGTAGTCCCAATTCTTAAAAAGGATAAAGGCAAGGGTATCCTGGTTGGAGAACCCAAAAAGAAGAAAATTACTCAACCAGGACAACCTAAGCTTTTGGGAGATGCCATGAAGAGTGTTAACTTTCCAACACCAGTGGAGATAATAGTTGATGGAAAAGAGGAGCTAGTCTATCCTCAATAGCAAAGACTGGTTGAAGCAGATGCACTATATGCCCAACAACTTCAAAAAGAAGAGGAGATGGCAACAAAAAGGAAGAAAGAGGAATAAGAAAAGAAAACAGCAGCAAAGGAGTTCCAAGTGGTCAAACATTTAGGAATAAAGAGATTGAGCAGGCTAAGAAGAAAACAAGAAGACAATCGGTAAGAAATGAAACTGAGACATCATAAAGCCAAATTCCAAAAGATCAAAAGAATTCCTTGGTGACTACGATTGAATCTCAAACATCTAAACCAGTTCTAAGTGGTCAAACATTTAGGATTGGTATGGCCAACACATCTCAAATCAAAGAAGCTTTCAAGAAGAGTTTTGAGATCATCGATATTGAGAAGAAATAAAGATGACAAGGAGTATCTCAAAATTATTCAAAAAGATGGAGTGATCCTGTGCCTAAATAAGCCAAGGTGGCTACTTACTGTTGTTTTCCAGAAAGTTCTCAACTAAATTCAGAATTCAGAAATGAAATCTAGAAGGAACCTAAACAAATGGAGAAATTATTCAAGCTGCCATAAGTGTAAGCAGTTCCTTTCGGATTATACTATGAGAATTTTCATTGAGATATAGTTTTCTTGGACTATGACAAGCAAATTAACAAGGTGAACTTAGCTGAACTTGAAGGATTCATTGCCTTATTCAAAGCCTCTGTTGATGAACATGAGATCAAGTTCAGGAAGCTGCTAGAAGGTAAAGTCAAAGAAATCACAATAAAGGAGCAATGGAAGAGAATAAATGGATAGGAAGATGAAATTTTTGTATCAGAATATGAAGCCAGATTTAAAGGATTTAAACTTGAGTCTAGGTGAAGCTGAAACTTAAGATCAAAGATCTTAATTCAGGTACATTTGTAAAAATAAATTCTTTAAATTTTTATTTCTAAATTGTTCTTATAATTTTGACATCATCATCAACCTTGATTTATGTTTACCATATTGATAATCATAAATAGGAGAAGATTGTTAGATTTTTTAGTATTTGATGATGATGATTATACTTAGAATACTTAGAAATTCGAATGTACAACTAGTGCTACTATATAACAGTTAAGTTTTTGTAGCTGTTAGTTTACTCTCTGATTAATGTAATATATTATTGTAAGAGAGTAAGTTAAATTGTATTGTAAGCTAGAATTGCATTAGAGAGTTCAACAAAGTAAGGGATTATGTTTAGTCTATTAGGGACTAACTGCTAGAGACTAAAGATTTATTGAAGTTAGTCAAGCCTATCGGAGACTAAAGTGAAGTCTATTGGAGAGTAAGCATTATTCAACCAGAGACTATTGTTGAAGTCATAAGAGACTAAAGTGAAGGTTACCCCCTGATACAATGAAGAGTTTTATTTCAAATAGAAGTTGATTCCAGCAAGGACAAAAGAAGTTGTGTTGAAGACGAAGTTGGTTAGGAAATATACCCAAAGTGTTTTAATTGTATAAGTGTTGCTATTAAGATTGTAAATAAGAAATATACTATCAAATAGCATTAGAAGCTGAATTACCAATTCAGAAACAGAAGTTGTAATTGTATTTACAGAGATATAAGAAGTTATACGATTTCATAGATTTATATATTCAGTACAGAATTTGAAACTGACAATCGACTTGTGATTGATAGAATTTGTATTCAATTATTAATCAATAAAAAGCAATTATTTTACAAATTTGTCTTGTTTTTTACTTTTCGCAGGTTATATTACTTTAAAGAACAAGGATTTGAAAAATTTTAAAGAACTTGTATTCAAACCCCTTTCTACAAGTTCTAGACTATCTAACTAGGACAATAGGGATATTTTCAATAAACTGAGAGCAATATACATCATGGAAGACAAGGAGAAAATGAAGCTTTTTCCTCAAAAAATTACATCCATAGATTAAATGGATAAGAAATCATCCTATGGAGCATATCATGGGAGATCCAACTAAAGGTGTTAAAACCAAAAGTGCTACTCAGAATGAATGCCTATGAACCTATTAGATCTCATAAACTGCAAATGAACCTGAAGAAAAAATTGCGGATGTTTGGTTGGATGCAAGCAACACAAGAGTATTAGATGATACAACAGCACACCTCATACCAAAGTATTTAATCACACAAGAATTAAGTGCAGTTGTACTCATAAGATGTTTATGAAACATTGATGAATAGAGAAAAGGGAAAAATGAAGCTCCAACAATACCCAAGTAGGCTTACAAAGTGGATCGTGATATGGTCAAGTGCTAACTGGGTCATCTCAGACTTTACCATTGATGTTTATCCCGAAACCAAAACAATGGGAGACTTTTTACAGATATACACAAAGAGTTTACTTGTTACTAATATAGCCTAGCCTCGTTCTTATTTAGATTCCTTGTTTCACTCTGATAGTATCATAGATCGTGTCAATGCAAAGGAAATGAATGCATTTCCATAAACTTCACGATCAATTATCCTCAAACTAAGCTCAAAAATGTCAAGGAACATAATTAGTATTCTTATTAATCTCCCTGCGAATTCAAAAGACATTCAAAGAGGGAGAATAGTCAAAACCTAGTTCAAAGGACATTCATGTGTTGAAACATTTGTTCCTGCTAGTCAACTTAATCTATCCATTTCTACCCTTCAACATTAAGATGCTAATGTCAAAAAGGGGGAGAATGACATGTCAGCGGGAGTAAAGAGTAATTCTAATCTTGATGAAGTCATGGGAAGAATTATTAAAGATGTTAACAAATTGATGGCTGATTTGGAAGAACTGCAGAAAGCCAACAAGGTTATTAATGCATTTATCACGGTTAGCAGAACAAAAGTAGTACAATGGTATTTACGCATCTTTAATTTCAATTCTAAGTAAGTGATGTTATAATGTTGTGTTTTGACATCATCATCAAACCTTGATTTATGCTTATCATTGATAATCATAAATAGTGGGATATTATTAGGAATTATAGCATTTGATAATGATGTATAATTGTGAGAACCCGAAAAATAAGAAGAATTTAGTTGTATGATTTATTTCACTTTATGATTAATTTTATGTATGAAGGTTTAAATTTTTTTTCTTTTACTATTTTATATTTGATATTATTTTGGGTATGAATAATAAATTCATATCTTAAAGGAAATCTTATAGCAATGTGATGTCCAAAGTTTTTAAATATATTTTTAAACTCAAACCCTTTAATGATTTTTTTTATTTAATTATGATTATCATATTCTCTTTACTTGTATTCAAGCACTTATCAAGAGTAAGTGTATTTCTCACGTGGGGAAGGTTTTCACGCTACAGTACCCGTTTTGAACCAAAGACGGCAGTCAGACAAGGGCATTAATTGCACTATGTCAGGGTTGAGAGCACGTGATCGTCAAACCAGCTAATCTACTCCAACAGTACGCTGGATTGTCGGCAGCGATTAATGATTGATTGACTTTAGCAACCGTTGCATCCACCTTTTCTCACCAATCACTTCCTTCCAAAGCTTGTTATTTCCTTTCACAGCCAATGACTGAAATCTATTTCCAAATAATCCAACCGCTATTGTTGCTTTGCAAGTGAGATATATATATCTCCTGGTTACAATCCTAGCCCCACTTTCATAAATCTTCTATACGGCAATTCACTCTCAAAGAACAACTGTCCTTCTCAGTAAACAAACCAAGTTCTTAACTTCTTCTTTACAGCCAAAAAGGTATGAACACTATACTAAAGTTCTGTTCCATTCTTGCACTTTTGTTCTGTTATGCATGCCATGTTTGTGAGCATACTAGGTTCATTCACTTCCAAAAGTATGACTTAATGCATGTTTTTAACATCTGGTATTTATGCTTTTATTTCAAAAAAACCACCTGGTGAACAACCTTTAACTACCAAACATTTCTTTTTATCAGTAATGAAAACACCATGCTTGAGTTTTCTTCAACCTGAGTCTTTAAGGTTTAGTAGCGTCTATGAGTTATGGTAGACAATAAGAATGTTACTTGTTTTCCCAGTGAGATGACAAGAACTTGTAGAAGGGGGGTTGAATACAAGTTCTTTGAAATTTCTTCGATTACTTGTTCTTTAAGAAACTAAATTTTTCTTGCGGAATAAAAAGAACAAGAACACAAATTTATTTATACACAATTGCTTTATTGATATACAATTGAATACAAATCCTAACAATCACAATAATGTAATCGTCAGCTTCTTTTCTATTCTGTATAGGAAAAGATACAAAACTATGAAAAACCTATACAACTTCTAAAATTACTCTCTGTAACTAATTACAGCTTCTATGACAACTGAATTACACTTAACTCAGTTCCTATTCTGAATAAAATTCAGCTTCCTTATTCAAATCAAATACAATCTTTCCTTTTTGATTAGGTAAAGATATCTGGTGAGTTTCCTTACCAGCTACGTCTTCAATAATATTTTACTTTATGTGGAAGACATTCCTCTTTCAATTCGAACTCTGTATCTTTCAGAGATTAATTCACAATTAGTCTCTGATGCTTCTTTTAGTCTCCGACGACTTTAGTCCCTGACGTATCTTTTAGTCTCTGACGTACAATTAGTCCCTGATGACTCTTTTAGTCCCTGGTACGTTTAGTCCCTGATGACTTTTCCTTGATGACGTCAGCTTGTGTAGTCTTCGATAGTGTTATTTAGTCTCTGATACGTTAAGGCTTAGTCTCCGATGACGTCAGCTTAGTCTCTGATTCCTTTTTCTTTAATCTCTGATGACGTAAGCTTTTAGTCTCCGATAGAAAAACTAGTCTCTGACAGTTAAAACATTTTAGTCTCTGACCAGTTCTTCTAGTCTCCGATAAGCCTTTTTGCAAACTCTAATAGATCAAATACACAACTTGACTTCTTGAAGCTTTGATACTCCATTCCAGCAGTTAATTACACATAAAAATAATCGTATCTCTTTACAAAGAATAAATGAATTACAAACAAAGAGATAACTACTGGCTACAAAACTTCAGTGTTACTAATTAACATTTTCTATACATTTGTACTCTAAGTAATCTAAAGACAATCATCATCAAATGTTCCAAAAACCTAACATTACTTATTGTAGATGAGATGTTGAGAGTTTCCCTAGTCGTGGTCTTGGTCACCTGGTGAGAACACCACCCATGGAGGAGTGAGGAAGACACCACTATACTTGAGACGAATTCTAAACTTAGTCTCCAACAAGTTAGAGTTAGTCTCTGACCCTATAAAATAGTCCCTGAGAGATTCCAAGTTAGTTTCCGACAGTGTATATGTTAGTCTATGATGAGTATTGTTAGTCTCTGACGAGATAACATTAGTCTCTGATGAGTTAATTTTAGTCTCTGATGATGTTAGCCTTAGTCTCCGATGGAGAAAAATTTCTTAGTCTCTGATAAAGAATTTTCTTAGTCTCCGACAGGCTAAGCTTAGTCCCTGATGAGAATATTTCTTAGTCTCCGATGAGCAAATGTTTCCCGAAGAGTTTGGCGCTGACTTGTCAAGTTTGGCGCTGAACAATTTTTCTCTGAGGAGTTTGGCGATGATCAAGATCATCCCCTGATGGTCGAGGATCATCCCCTGTATTTTGTTCGAATGTTAGCTATTCAAATTCGCTAACGCGCCAAAGTAAATTTTATATGGATATAATAGAACTTAATTTCTTCTTACCTCATACTTGTAAAGTATATCCGTGTGGGTAACTAAAGGCTAATGGGTTGCGACTGCCTGGCACCCTAGGCCTAAGGATAATAGGGAACGAAAACTGAGGCATCGGTAACCAAACCCTCGCAGACTAAAGTTTCTACTTCGACTACGTATGTCATTATGATGAAGTCAAACAATCAGACTAGTCGGCTGATATGTTGTTTGATGAAGAGATGAAGTCAGATAATGGACAAGCTGGCCAGGTGACACACTATTTGATGAAAAGAGGCCAGATGAATGATTCAAAATTTCTTTCAAGTAAAGGGTCAAATCCCTCATTATCATTCGGGGACCCTGTAAGCTATATATAGTTTCTTCTTCAAAGTTATTCAGAGGTGTGGACATTGTTCCCGTCCAATCCTCATAAACACTGAAGCCAAGAAAATTATCCTATTTTCAAAGCCACCAATGCTTGATTATATACTTGCGGGTGTAAATCGCTCATATTGTTATTATATAATGTTTTACAGGTCACGACGAGAAGGCCGAGCCATCTACTAAAGGCAAAGAAAGGATGGCATAGTGAACGCTTTCTCATTGCCCTCTTCTGGATGGCTTTTCTAGGAAGAGTGAAGCATGAGACGATTTTTGAATTGTTTAGATTGTAAGGCCTGTGTGGGCCCTCACGGACTTCTGCTGTTAGAATTTTTATTTATAGATGAATGTAATAGAGAATACAATTTACTTCTCTTATTTAATGATATGTATGCTTGGATGTTTATCTGTTTTTTTGTTAATTTTTGACGGCGCCAGGAGTCCGGTAAGGGATTTTTGGGGCCGTCACAATAATACTTAGAATTGTTAGAACTTGAAATTGTTCTAGAACCTATAGAATAATACTTTCAAAGACTACCATCAGAGACTGCAGGTGATCATCAAAGACTACCAGAAATGCATTTGGAGAGTTCAACAAAGTTGAATTTAGTCAAGCCTATCGGAAACTAAGAATTAGCCTATCGAAGACTAAGAATTTGTCTATCAGAGACTAAGAACTACTTTATTAGAGACTAAAGATTGCACTATCGGGGACTATTGTTGAAGTCATAAAAGAATAAGGCGAAGACTTTCCGATGCAGTGAAGAGTCCACGAAGCTGGTTAAAGGATAGACAAGTCATCAGAGGATAAATGGCTTGACACAGCAGACCTCTACTAGAGTTCATCAACAGATAAACTTTTTGTGAAGCCCCAAATTTTTGTAACCATTATTATAATATTAAAATCATTTATTAATAAACCTTAGTCAAAAGTTTATTTATAGTTACAATTCAATATTCATTTATGAATATTAAAGGAAACAAATTTCAGTAGTATGGATTTTTTTTCTACGGTTTCAGTGAAAGTGAGTTAATTAATAATTTTTCTTGATGAGTAAGCATTACGGATTTTGTAATTCTACTTAATGAGTAAGTATTATAGATCGGTAAGCATTATGGATTTTGTAATTCTACTTAATGAGTAAGTATTACAGATCAGTAAGCATTACATATGTTGAGTCATTAGTAGTACGGAGTACTACGTTTTGACACCTATGAGAAGTTCACACTTACGTGTGGACTTAATGATCAAGTACTTGCTTATCTTATCTTAGTAATTTAGTTAATTTCACATTCGATGTTAATCTAAAGTGAGAGACACCTCATATCAGATATTTTTTTTATTTCTCCTGGCTTACCTATATAAAGAGGAGCCTCGTCTTACTACATCTCTCAAAACACTCTCAAACTCAAATAATATCCTACAGCGTGTGCTGCAGAATTAAAAGCTTGTAAGGTAATCTTGAAAACTTTAATTAAGTTATTTATTTTAACTATTTGGTCATTTAACTTAAGGAAGAAATTGCATGAAATCTAGGATAACCTAAACGTAATCCTTTCCCAATAATTTTCTCACAGAGATCAACCACATGAATAATCTATATTCAAGAAAGAATTCTATACACATAACTTTGTCATCCTTTATACCTTGAAAAGATTGTATTTTTGTCCTTATGATATTCACAAAAGCTAAAACAAATATATGTTCATTATGGAAGAAACCAACTGCAAGTTATACGAGGATAAATATCCACTGATGAGTTGTTTTTAGCTATCGGAGGATAATTTATCTACCGATGAAAAAATTTTGTTAGCCTTCGATAGGTAAAATATCTTAGCCTCCGAGAAGTAGAATGCTAGTCTCCAACAAGTTTGGCACTGTCTTATATGTTTGGTGACAAGTTTGGTAGTAGCTTATAAGTTTGGCGATGAACAACTTATTCACCGATGAGTTTGGTGACAACCAAGTGAGTTTGGAGGTAGTCAAAAGGATTACAGACGAGTTTGGCGATTAATAACTTGTACACCGATGAGGTTGGTGACAACCAAGTGAGTTTGGCGGTAGTCAAAAGGATTACCGATGAGTTTGGTGATGAAGAAAACTCACCCACTGATGAGTAAATCATCCCCTGATGGGTAATTTATCCCCTGACGAGTAATTTATCCTCTGATGTGTAAATATCCATTAATGAGTAATTCATCCCTGAAGGGTAATTTATCCCCTGACAAGTAGATATCCACTGATGAACAAATCATCCCCTGATGGATGTAAGCTATTCCCTGATGGCTGTAAGTTATACCCTGATGGCTGTGAGCTATCCCCTAATGGCCGAAACCTTATCCCCTGACAAGTATAAACCATCCCCTGATACACAACAACTAGAATAACCATTTCAAGTTTATGCAACACCATCAGATGTAATCAGGAAATAATAGATATGAACTAAAAACAGTCTAAAACATTTTATAAAGAATCTTGTTGCGTAGATTCTAACTATTAAATCATTTATGGATCATAAAACAGATCTTGCAGGAACACTTAAACCCATCATTCGTTTTCACCCTGAGCAAGGTAAGTAATATATTTGTTATTCTTCCAACATATAACTCAGTTGTTCCATTATACGTGATTCTACAAGTGATGTATTTACTATTCTTCAGCATATAACAGAGTTGTTTATACAGGCATACATGTGGTATGATGCTTATTGCAATTAAACGTCTGATCCATTAACTCGGTCAGCATTAAGACATGTTGTGCAAATACTCGAACTTTTCCTTATGTATACATAGTTGCTTTGTATACGTACTGATAGAGAATAATTGTTACTTGTTCAACTTGAGCTAAATCTTATTGTTAAATATTTGACTACTTGTAACTAGTTTACAAGCATCTTATCTGTTTCCATGTCAACACATGATATATTGAACTATTCAATTCAGTTTAACTTATCTAATGTTTTCTACAAGGTTAGCTGTGTGAATACCTTGTGACCCTCATTGAAAATTACAAGGTCAGCTGTGTGAATACCTTGGTAATCCTCACTAAGGCGTCAAAATTCATCCACTTTATAAGCAAGAGAAAGGAACCAACCCATATGTGAGAATGGGTTACTCTATTTTGTCGGGCCCTAGAGATTGTAGATGTAATTAAATCTACTAAATGTCTTACGTATGTACATAGTAGACCACATTGAGATAGCCTTGGCCTGCTATTGTCAAATGGTTAGAGATACTCTCAACAGGCCCTAGTGTTGAATAGAGTTAAGGCGATCAAGTAAGTCATATACTGAAAGACGTCAAGAGAGCTTATGTGGATTGGTTGGTTGATGCTTGTGAACTCTCAGATACATAGCCCACGGTTAACAGGCCTTGGGGCTGAAGGTGGTGGTGGCTCTGGCTGGTTCATAGCTACAGCTTCACGAATAATCTGAAGAAATTGAGCTAGCGGGTTGTCGTTTGCATTCCCTGTAGCATTGTTGTTGGCAGAATCATTGTCATTTATAGGGGTCGATGGTGGAACATGCGGGGTATTGCGATTCATTCCAACAACCTCCTCTGAGCTGTCATCCTCTACAACCACTTTGTCAGCATTACCAACTTGGTTTTCTCTTTCTAAATTTTCCAAATTTTCAGACCTTGACAGGTTGTTATGGAGATTACTTCTCCTAGGTCTTCCTGGTCTCCTTCCTCTGACCATAATCTAGTATAATATATGCAAAGAGTTAAACATCCTTTACGAAACATTCCATTTTTTATATGGCTCAAGAATTTATAACTCAATAAGGTGAAGAGCATTAAGCAACACATAAGCATTTAGATGTGTCAAAATATTTATTATTCATGTACATAGAAGACTGTCGTAAACATCATTCCCTCGTATTCTTACAACAAGCCATACATAGGTCAAAATACATTTGAATACATCTGAGATAGTCGCAACTATCCCTAGCAAAGTTCAAAATACACACAAAATAACCTCCATCTAAATTTACGTCCACTTCTATAACTAATCCTCCTCATCTTCCGTGTCCAAAGATCCTTCACGTTCCGCCTCCCTTTCCCAATGTCTAGACTGTATACGTGTCTCCTCGATGCGGTGCGCACAGCGGTTGCTCATTTGCTCCAAACGCGTTACCGTGGGATTAGCTGCTGCTGCTGCTACCATCTGTGCATGCATCTCTAATGCCAGCCGATGGTACAAGCTCCGATTCAACCAAAAAGAAGATTGCCATGTTGATGCTGCTGTGCGAAACCTAGTAATAGTGGAAGCCTGTCATCGAACTGTCACAGTGCGAGCTGCCAAACGATAATGAACTTCTGTGTCGTAACTACGTACCATCTCGTCATGGGATGGCACTGCTGCCTGTGGTGAGGATGAAACAGGCCTCGGAGTATCACATTTCATCCTAGGGATATCTTGTGTCACAATATAGTCGCGATTAGAACGTTGGCGTATTGTGCTTTTCCTTGTTGTGTGGCGAATGCGCGGCCCGCGGCGAACAGTGGAAGGCCCGGCCTCCTGCATTGGCTTCATGGCGAGGCTGGAACCTTCATATACTGGTGATGGTGGATGTTTGTTCAATGGTGTAGGGGTGAACAGTGGAGACTCCACACTAGGCTCCTCTCCTTCTTCAGACGAAAAATTATAAACTGGGAGATTTATTCTAGGAAAACGTGCGGGGGATCTAGAACGATCTCTAGCCATCTACATGAAACAATCCAAGTCAATAAGTCTGAACTTCTTAATAAACAATGCATGCAACAATATATCTATGAGGTGGTGCCTGCATTTCAGTCTTATTTTCCCTTAGTAGTTGTTTTCCCAGTGAGATGCCGAGAACTTATAGAAGGGGGGTTGAATACAAGTTCTTTGAAATCTTTTCGTATTACTTGACCTTTAAGAAATTAACTTTTCTTGCGGAATATAAAGAACAAGAACACGAATCAATTTATAAACAATTGCTTTATTGATTTACAATTGAATACAAATCCTAACAATTACAATAATGCAATGGTCAGCTTCTTTTCTATTCTGTATAGGAAAAGATACAAAACTATGAAAAACCTATATAGCTTCGAAGTTAAAATTCTCTGTAAAAACTGATTACAGCTTCTATTCCAAATGAATTATCATTAACTCAGTTCCTATTCTGAATAAAATTCAGCTTCCTTATTCGAATCAAATACAATCTTTCCTTTTTGATAGGAATAGATTTCTGGTAGGTTTCCTTACCAGCTACGTCTTCAATAATATTTTACTTTACGTGGAAGACATTCCTTTTTAATTCAAACTCTGTATCTTTCAGGAAATAAATCAC
Source organism: Centella asiatica (assembly GCA_014636745.2). Taxonomy (NCBI): domain Eukaryota; kingdom Viridiplantae; phylum Streptophyta; class Magnoliopsida; order Apiales; family Apiaceae; genus Centella; species Centella asiatica. The sequence goes on along the minus strand of CM025783.1, from coordinate 38,846,899 downwards.
GATTAGTCCCTGACGCTTCATCTTTAGTCTCTGGTGACGTCATTACTAGTCTCCGGTGCATTTAGTCCCTGATGACATCAGCTTGTGTAGTCTCTGACGCGTTAAAGCTTAGTCTCTGATGACGTCAGCTTAGTCTCTGATGCTTTTAACTTTAGTCTCCGATGACGTAAGCTTTAGTCTCCGACTCCTTTAGACTTAATCTCTGATGACTTAAGTCTTACTCTCCGATAGGCAAAACTAGTCTTCGACAGATAAAATCTTTTTAGTCCCTGACCAATTCTCCTAGTCTCTGACAAGCCTTTTTGCAAATTCTAACGGATCAAATACACATCTTGACTTTCTGAAGCTTCGATACATCATTCCAGTAGTTACTTATAAATATGAAATAATTTTATCTATTTACAAATAATGAATAAATTACAAACAAAGAGATAACTGCTAGCTACAAAACTTCAGTGTTACTAATTAACACTTTCTATACATGTGTACTCTAAGTAATCTAAAGACAATCATCATCAAATGTTTTAAAACCTAACAATCTCCCCCTAATTATGAATATCATAATGATAAGCATAATTTCAAGGTTGATGATGATGTCAAAACTCAATATTACAATTACTTAGAAAAAGAATAAAGAATTTCTAACTACAAATGTATTCTGAACTAAGATCTTTGATCTTTTGTTCAGCTTCCACCAAGACTCAGGTTTAAATCATATAAGTCTGGCTTCAAAAATAAAACATTACAACTTATTTCAACAAACAACTTCAACACAACAAGTTTACCTCATTTTTTCTTCAACAACTCCAACCGTTCTTTTCTGTTTTTCCTCAGCAACTCCAGCCTATTTTTCAACAGATTTTTCAATACAAGCTCAATTTCTTCTTCAGAATCTTTGAGGAGAGTAAGAAATCCTTCAATGTGCCTCTCACTAATACTGTTAATGTCTCTGTTGTAGTCAAAGAAAACCTTCTCTCCATGAAAAGTCTCATACCACAATCCCAAAGGCTTAGACTTAGCTTCCGGTACTGAATCCACCTTATGCTCCATCTTCATCACCTTCTGAATTTGGCTTCGAAGTTTCATGTTGAGATTAGAAGTCTCAAGCACAACAGTCAGCAACCACTCCAGATCTTCTTTTTTCTGTCCCTCTAAGGCTGGCTTTTCGAACTTCAGAGACTCTCCATCTTTTAAAAAGACATGGAGAAGCTCTTCATTGTTTTTACCCTTGATAAGATCAATCTTCTTTGTACTTTTCTTCAGGGCCTTGATTATTTCTTCAGTGCTAGCCATTTCAACCTTATAGGACTTCCTTGATGAAAGTGTTCGTGGTTTTGTTGATCCACTTACAGCCACCAAGGCCGTCTCGGTTGACCTTGGAGGATCTTGAGAGGTAGGCTTCTTAATGGTTGCCTTGATCACAGGTTTCTTTGCAGATTCCTAGACCAAAGGTTTCCTCCTTGACTTTCTTTCTGCCTCTTCCATCTCTTTATTTTTCTTTTTGATAATGGCTGCCTTCTGTGCACTTGATCTCCTTGTTGAAGTTTTCTTCTTCTTTGCCTCCTCCTCCTCCCTTGCTACTGCCATGTCCTCCTCCACTTGATCTCCTATTAATCTTTGATCACGAGGATTGACTAACTCAACTTTCCCTTCCACTTCAATTTCAATAGCAGTAGGAAAGTGAGCAGTCTTCATGGCATCCCCCAACAGCTTAGTTTGTCTTGGTTGAGTTGAAATCTTTTTCTTTGGTTCCACAACCATGACTCCCTTGCCTTTATCTTTTGATTTTGAGGCTTGTACAGAGGAAGAAGGAAAAGTTGTTGTTGTTGCTGTTGTTGTTGCTGTTATTGGAATTGTTGTTGTTGTTGTTGTTGTTGCTGTTGTTGTTGCTGCTGCTGCAAGATCAGAATGCTTCTTTAGGATACTGTCCAACATTGCTTGCAATTCTGCATCAAGGACAGAACCAGACTTGTGTAAATGTACAGGAGCAGTTTTGAATGGACCACTCTCCCCCTTTTTGACATCAGCATCTTGGGGTTTAGAGGAGGTGGCCAGTGTGGGAATTGCCTGTAGCAAGAGTTGTTCCATTCGATCTTGCTTTTGGATCAGGAGTTGGATATTTGCTTCGAGGGCTTGAAGGCTACTGTCAGTCTTGCACTTATCTTTGACTAATGAATCAATTGCTGTGACAGTCCTCCTTGACAAGTGTCCTTCATAGCACCTTCTAATCTTGTCTGTCTCCAACTCCATCCTTTCCTTAAGTTGCTGCACTGCACCATTTATGCCAGTAACCAAGAAGTCGTGAAACTTTGTATGTTTCTTGTCCACCTTGGTTACCTCTTCAAGTAAATCTTTAATGGATGGTGCAGCTGCAGTGGACCCGATGTTGGTCACATAATCCTACCTCAATTGGGCGGCTGCTTCCTCCAGAGTGTTGGCATAAGAGGCATCAAGCCATTCATCAACATTATCCTCTGGAGCTTCTTCAGGCACAGGTTCATCTGCTAGGCTTGTCTTCAATGCAGAAATATGATCTTGTCTCTGTTGTAGACCATATAACTCTTCAAAATCAGCATTGGACATCTCAGATATGACTTGTAAAGCTGCATCCCCTGTGCTTGATCTAATCTCTGGTTCTTCTGTTTGGATATTGCTGGATAGAGCAGAAGAAACCTGAGCTGCTTGTGAGCTAGTTTCAGCAGGTTGTAAAAATATACCTACTGAAAATTTCTCTCTTTTCTTTTGTTCAAGGATCTTATCCTTGCTCACACCCTCTCCTTTTGCCTGGGGTTGGGCACCCAGCTTCTCGAGCTCTCCTTTTTCCAAGCTATCTAAAGCTTGACTCTCTTGTATATTTATGTTCTCTCCTTTTTCCAGGTCAGGAGCCTGACTCTCACTATTTATTCACACAACCTCACTCATTTGGAGAGGGACACTCTGTCCTACAGAAGTGGGGGTTTGAGAAGTGCTGGTGACAGCATGGATAGGGGGTTCCCTTTGTTTATCTTGGGCTAGGGATTTATCCATGGAAGCTGTGTGAGAGCTTGTCTCGATTATTGACTCCTCTTGGGAAAAATCAAGAGAATCAATCATAGTTATATCAAAAGAATCAAGAGCGGGAGAAAAAGGAGAAGAATGTACAGTGGAGAGTGTTGGTTGTTCCTCAGATATTGGAAATTGAGGAACATCAAATAATGATTCTGTGTGTGCACTCCTTGTGTCACTCTTTTCTTTTATTATCTCTCTTGTTGGTTCCTCTTGGTTGTGACCAAGAGTTTGTGCAGACTCTGTACAGGATGTTCCTGGTTGAGAACTTTCTTCAATGTCAACATCCTTTTGGGAGGATGGCGACAGTTCACTATTTGTCCTTATAACCTCCAATGCTTTTTGAGAAGCACTGGATTGGGCTTGGCTAAGGGTTATAACTCTCTTCTTTCTCTGAAGTGGAATTTCAGTTTCTGGTTCTCCCTCATCCTCACTTGCTCCCTCAATTATTTTTCTTTTAATTGGGAGTTTTGTGATTGTCTTTGTTTTTACAACCACAGTCTTTTGAGAGTCGGTGGAGGGGGCTATTGATTGTTGTTGTGAAGTGTTTTGAGGATTTTCAGGGATTGGTTGCTCAGAATCCTCAAAAAATTGCAAAGAATAAAGGTTGGGAAGCCTATCAATGAGAGTAGATCTCATGATAGGAGGGAAAAATAAAGGAACTTTTACCTTTGCAGATTTATGCTTCACATCAGTAAGTATTCTTTTACTCTTCAAAACAATTGGTAGAACTTGCATGCCAGTAATATCAAGGTTAGAAATTAGATAATTAGCAATCATCATCAAAAACCTAGAATAATAAATTTTAGTTTTACTGGTTTTAAGTTTTAGCAACAAGTTTCGCAGAATTAAAAGCCCAATGTTAAGATGTCTATCATACAACACACTAAAAGTGATTTGTTGTGTGAGTGTAGTGATAGCATCATAGCCACTGCATTTTGTAGAAAATGCTTTTGTTATTATATCAAAAAATAGTGACCACTCTTGCCTAAGATGGGGTCTTTTTATAAACCCAACAGAACTAATTTCAGTAGAATAATGTAACGTTTTAAACATTGAAACAAGTTCTTCATCAGAAGCAAGAGAGTCATAGTTTGCATAAACAGGTAAATGTAAAGCATTATTTACAACAGTATGATCTATAGTGTAAGTAGTGTTAGCATACCTGAAACTTACTACAGGGGAGTCAGTTTTTTCACCCTGGATGGTAGCAGTGGACCAGACAGCCGTGATAACCTCAGCGGCTTGGATGGGGGCTTCGTAAATGGCGTATGAGAGATTGGAGTTTTGAAGAAAATCCACAAAGGGGTGGTACTGGGCTTCAAAGACATGCTTATCAGCCACCCCTGCATGGTTGGTCTTGATGATATCAAAGTCTCCAAACTTGAACACAACAGTTTTAGCGGCCATTGTAAGAGATTTGTGAACTTTGGAAGAAACTTGAAAAAGGGTTAAATTGCAGAGTATTTACAGAGAGAAAATAATTTCAGAGCTTTGAGTGTTTGTAATTGCAAAGATGTTTGAATTTTGTTTTATCAAATTGTTCGAAACGTTTGCAATTCTTAAGGGTAGTGAACCGTTTTTGATCATGGGAGAGATAACTACTATATTACCCTCGATTGGAGATTGCCATAATCTCTGGTAATTTCACTTGTAAGAGACTAGAAGAAGATTCGTCTCTGATAGTGTTGACTATCGGGGACTAATGTAGTCTCTGATAATATTAACTATCGGGGACTAGTTAGTCTTTGATAGTATTAACTCTTAGGGACTAGTTAGTCTCTGATAGTATTAACTATCGGGGACTAGTTAGTCTCTGATAGTATTAATTATCGGGGACTAGTTAGTCTCTGATAGTATTAACTATCTGGGACTAAAGTAGTCTCTAATAGTATTAACTATTGGGGACTAGTTAGTCTCCGATAGTTCAATTTTTTAATTTAGTCGGGGACTAATTAAAAACAACTATCAGGGATTAAAATAGTCTCTTGCTTACTCTAGCTCATGTTATTCAATCTAGAAAATTAATTCTAGCTTCACAAATTCTATTTAAATAAAAATAGCTGCAATCCAGAAAATTAATTCTAGCTTCTAAAATTCTATTTTAATAAAATAAAATAGCTTCTTTCCAGAAATTAAATTCTAGCTGCATACAACTAAACAACTTGTTTAAAAAAAATTAATCAATTTTTAGAGGCATAATTCAACATTCCTAATTCAGAAACTAATCTAGAAAAGGTAGATTCATCTAAAGATTTTGTGAATATGTCTGCAAGTTGTTTATCAGTTGTTACCCAGTGTAATTCGATATTACCTTCACTTACATGTTCTCTTATGAAGTGATATCTAATATCTATGTGTTTTGTTCTTGAATGTTGCACTGGATTTTCTGTTATTGCTATGGCACTAGTATTATCACAATAAATAGGAATTTTGGATAATGACATACCATAGTCTAGGAGTTGATTCTTGATCCATAGGATTTGAACACAGCAACTCCCAGCTGCGATGTATTCAGCTTCTGCTGTTAAGGTAGAAACTGAATTTTGTTTCTTGCTGAACCAAGAAACAAGTCTGCCTCCAAGAAGTTGGCAGCTTCCACTTGTGCTTTTCCTATCAAGCTTGCAACCTGCATAGTCAGCATCTGAATAACCGATTAGTTTAAAATCAAATTCTTTGGGATACCATAAACCAAGGTTTGGGGTACCCTTTAGATATATCTGAGAATTCTTTTTACAGCAATCAAATGTGACTCTCTAGGATCAGCTTGAAATCTAGCACATAAACATGTAGCAAACATTATATCTGGTCTACTTGCAGTTAGATACAAAAGAGAGCCTATTATGCCTCTATAGCTAGTAATATCAATTTTCTTTCCTTTTAAATCTTTATCTAGCTTAGTGGCAGTAGGCATGGGTGTTTTTGCAAATGCACAATCAACCAAATCATATTTTCTCAATAAGTCTTTGATATACTTGGACTGACTGATAAATATTCCATCAGTTGATTGTTTTATTTGCAAACCTAAGAAAAATGTTAATTTTCCCATCATACTCATCTCATATCTAGACTGCATAAGTTTTGAAAATTTTGCACAAAGTTTTTCATTTGTAGATCCAAATATAATATCATCTACATATATTTGCACCAATATTATGTCTGAGCCTTGCTTTCTATAAAATAAGGTTTTATCTATGATACCTCTAACAAATTTATTTTCAAGCAAAAATTGAGATAGAGTATCATACCAGGCTCTTGGTGCTTGTTTTAAGCCATAAAGTGCTTTGTCTAACCTGTAGACATGATTTGGAAATTTTGAAGTGCTTCCTCAATTTTCTTTGGCTCAATCTTTGAAAGAAAACTGAGATATAAACATTCATTTTGAGTTGCACTTCTAGTCTTGACTCCATCCTCTAAACTTCCAATTATCAAATCTGGCGTATGGTCTCTCAACCATGGAATTGCACGTGGCAGATTTGATCTTGAAGTTGAGGCTTCATTTTCTAGATTGGTGTTATCCATTCTAGCTTCATGATCAGAGACTGCTGCCCCTAAACCATTGACTCCTGCATTATCAGCTCCCCCTGAGCTGTTTATTTCTATTTGCTCCGATGTCACTGGAGTTTTAGATTGTGCATCAGTGACTCTAGTCTCTGGTGAAACATTAGTCTCTGAAGGATTACTAATGTCATCAATCTCTTGAGTTTCATCTAATAATCTATTCTCTGATAAATTATTAGATATTGGCACTTCATGCACAACTGTTAGCTCCCCCTCAACTAAGTAGGGATCATCACTATCTTGGAGTTGTTCAGTAGTCTCTGATGGATATTCCCATGCATCCAATTCATTCTCAAAACTGAGAAGTTCATGCAATCCTTATCCAATCATTCCTGGAATTTTTTTTATCATCAACCACGACTTGTATTGATTCCACAATGACTTTTGTTCTTAGATTATATACTCTGTATGCTTTACTTGACATAGAATAACCTAAGAAGATTGCTTCATCAGATTTATTGTCAAACTTTCCTCTTGACTCTGATGAATCTCTCAGTACAAAGCATTTACAACCAAACACATGTAAGAACTTGAGAGTTGGTTTTCTCCCAGTCATTAACTCGTAAGGTGTTTTGTTGTATGCTTTGTTTATCAAGGATCTATTCTGTGTAAAGCAAGCAGTGCTTATAGCTTCCTCCCAAAAATATGTGGGAAGCTTAGCCTCTTGTAACATAGTCCTTGCTGCTTCAATAAGGGTTCTATTTTTCCTCTCAACAACTCCATTTTGTTGAGGGGTTCTTGGAGTTGAGAATTGATGTGTTATTCCTTTTTCAGTGCAGAATTCAAGTACTTGGGAATTCTTGAATTTTGTTCCTCTATCGCTCCTTATAACCCTTACTGTTTTTCCTGACTCAGTTTCTATCTTCTTGATATGAACAATTATCAATTGAGCAGCTTCATCTTTTGTAAAGAGGTATTTTACCCAAGTATACCTCGTGTGATCATCCACAATAACCACTGCATATCTATTTCTTAAGATAGACATCACATTCACTTGACCAAATAAATCCATATGTAACAATTGTAGCGGTTCAGTGATTGATGTTGTTGGTTTACTCTTGAATGATACACCTTTTTGTTTTCCTTTCTGGCATGCATCACATAATCCTTCTTGTGTAAATTCTAATTGTGGAATGCCAGCTACCAATCCTTTCCTCACAAGCTTGTTGATGTTCTTGAAATTCAAGTGGGAAAGCTTCTTATGCCAAAGTCAACTTTCAACAGTTGAAGCTTTGCTATACAAACATGTGATTTGATCAGTAAAAGAAATAAGATTTGCAATATACAAATTTCATTTTCTTTTTCCAGTCACATTCCCAGATTCCTTGTCACACACCTGACATAGGTCTTCTTTAAAGATAACATGGAATCCTTTATCACATAGTTGACTCACACTAAGTAAATTGTGCTTTAAGCCGTCAACCAGTGCTACTTTTGTGAAGATGACATCTCCATGTTCAACACTGTCATATCCCCTTGTATGGCCTTTGCTGTCATCTCCAGAAGTGACTTTTGGGCCACTTTTCTCTTCAACTGTTTTAGCAGGGTCTTATCTCCGGTCATGTGCCTTGAACAGCCACTGTCCAAGTACCATGATTTCTTCTTTTTGCCCTGCACAGTAGAGAGTAACTAGTTTGAGATTTTTGGAACCCAGACTTTCTTGGGTTCTTTCTCACTAGTTGTAGACTCAAGACTTGACTCAGATTGAGTTGATTGCCTTTTAATAGTTTAAACTTTAATAGGACAATCATTTATCTTGCTACTTGTTTGTGAGAGACTGCCAAGCTTAGAATTTTCAGTTTTAATGCAAAGATGTTCTATCCTTTTTACTGGTGATTTATCTTTTATTCTCTTTGAAGGTGCAGTCTCAATTATAGGAATTTTATTTTTGCTTCTACAGTTTATAGCTGTGTGGTTGGGGTTACCACATACATGACATGTCTTTCTAGGAGCATTAGGCATTCTAGCATAGTTTGTATATTTATTAATGCCTATCTTTCCATTCCTATTTTTTTTCTTTCTGCTTAACTCCACCAATTTTTCAGCCTTTTTGTCTGGAAGATTCTCCAGTTTTTTATTTAGTTGTGTCTTTGTCATGAACCCAATATTTAATCTTTTTGTTTTACTCTTATCAACAACATTTATTGTCTTTTGATTACTTTCTATTTTTGCAGTGAATTGTTGATCTTGAATGTTAATAAATTTAGGTTCAAAAACAGGAGAGACAAAATTAATTCTTTTAAAATTTGGCTTGCTAATTGAGGAGTTTGCAGCTTCGAATAGATCATTTAAATCTGAACTCTTGTCTAGATTTTCATCATAACCTAGTCCAGATTTTTGACCTATTGTTTGACACTCTACCAAGTCTGTTAACTTTTTAGAGGAAGTGTTCCACTGTTTAATCTTAGCTTGAGCAATTTCAAGTTGCTCTACTAAGTAATATTCCCTCTTTTTCAAAGCATCAATCATGTGATGAGCTTTGTTTAAGTCAGACTTGATAGTGTCAAATTGTGCCAATCTTTCTTCAAGAAACTTGTTTCTTTTCAAGAGATTGTCACGTGATTCTTTTACGTTGGTATGTTCAATAGTTAAAGACCTAAAACTGACATGCAAATCAGACATATCTTTTTGTATGCTTTCAATGCTAGAAGTATCAAGTAAATTAAGCACATTAAAATTCTGATTTGCATCACATACCTTTGTAGAATCACTTGACTTGTCACTACGAGCCATTAGGGCAAAGTTCACAACTTCTTCATCAGAGTTGCTGTCAATCCAATCTTTTCCCTCAGTAATCAAGGCTTTGCTCTTGGATTTAGCTTTCTTGTCAGCAAAGTCTTTCCTTGATTTCTCATCCTTAGATCTATCACTAGATCTAGGCTTCCTGCACTCATTGGCAAAGTGCCCTAACCCATCACAGTTATAGCAACTTATCTTTTTTAAGTCGAAGGTGACTTTTTGACCTTCACGTTTAGGGTTAGGTTTTTTTAACGATTTTCTTCCTTTCCTACTTGCTCTAAACTACTTGAACTGTTTGACCATAAACGCCATGAATTCCTCCATGTCATCATCAGAATCCAGTTCATCTTCCTGATCAGTCGAGCTAGCATCAAAAGATTCCACATCAAGCTTCTCTTGAGACTTGCTTGTCTCAACCATCAACGCAGCTCTTCTATCCTTGCCATGCATGCGTTGTCGTTGCTCTACTTTAAGTTCATAGGTCTTTAAATTTCCGTAGAGCCTGTCCAGTGTGAGGATATCCAAGTCATGATCCTCTCTTATTGTCGTTGTGTTTGGATCCCAACTTGGTGGAAGAGATCTCATAAACTTAGTATTGACATACTCATTATCATAGGACTTCCCAAGTATTTTCAAGTCGTTGAGCAAAGTGTTGAACCTATCATATACTGATGTTATTGGTTCACCAGGCTTTGCTTGAAAGAACTCATATTGTTGTGTTAACAATGATCGTTTGTTCTTTCGGACTTGGTCAGTCCCTTCACACAGGACTTTGATGGTGTCCCAGATTTGCTTTGACGTAGTGCAATTTATGATGCTTGTAAACATATTTTTATCAATTCCATTATAAAGTATGTTCATTACCTTAGCATCCTTTAACACTTGCAACTTGTCTTCATTCGTATAATCACTTTTTGGAGCAAGTTCAAAGTGTTCTGTAACAACAGATCCTTCGACAGTTTTAGCAGGAATAAATTTCCTGGGTAGATAAGGACCCTTCTCAATCCTATCAATGTAATATGGATCTGTTGCTCTTAAGTGCATATACATCTTTTGCTTCCACATAGGATATTCTTCTCTTTTAAGTATGGGAATTCTAGTACCACCATCACGACTTCCCACATACGTCATTATGCTAGAGCTGCTTACTTCATCATTGGCCATCTCTTGGAACGTATTAATTGAATAAATTCAATTACAGGCTCTGATCCCAATTGTTTTCCCAGTGAGATGCCGAGAACTTGTAGAAGGGGGGTTGAATACAAGTTCTTTGAAATCTTTTCGTATTACTTGATCTTTAAGAAATTAACTTTTCTTGCGGAATATAAAGAACAAGAACACGAATCAATTTATAAACAATTGCTTTATTGATTTACAATTGAATACAAATCCTAACAATCAATTTGATCGTCAGCTTCTCCTAATTCTAAACTGTATAGTAAAGATACAAAACAATGAAAACCTATACAGCTTCGAATTACAATCCTCTGTAAAAAACAATTCAAGGGGGATGCTAAGGTGATGAACATACTTTATAATGGAATTGATAAAGGATGCCAAGGGTAAATACTATGACAATGAAGATGTCAATACCAAGTTTATGAGATCTCTCCCACCAAGTTGGGATCCAAAGACCACTGCGGTAAGAGAGGCTCATGACTTGGAAACACTCACACTGGACAGGCTCTATGGGAACTTAAAGACATATGAACTTGAAGTAGAGCAAAGACAGCGCATGCATGCAAGGGACAAAGGAGCTGCGTTGATGGTTGAGACAAACAAGTCTCAAGAGAAGCTTGATGATGAGTCTTCCAATGCTAGCTCGACTGATCAGGAAGATGAACTGGACTCTGATGATGACATGGAGGAATTCATGGCGTTTATGGTCAAATAGTTCAAGAAATTTAGAGCAAGCAGGAAAGGAAGAAAATCGTCAAGAAAGCCTAACCCAAAACGTGAAGGTCAAAAAGTCACCTTCGACTTAAAGAAGATAAGATGCTACAACTGTGATGGGTTAGGGCACTTTGCCAATGAGTGCAGGAAGCCTAGATCTAGTGATAGATCTAAGGATGAGAAATCAAGGAAAGACTTTGCAGACAAGAAAGCTAAAACAAAAAGCAAAGCCTTGATAACTGAGGGAAAAGATTGGATTGATAGCGACTCTGATGAAGAAGTTGTCAACTTTGCCCTAATGGCTTGAAGTGACGAGTCAAGTGATTCTACAAAGGTATGTGATGCAAATCATAACTTTAATGTGCTTGATTTACTTGATACATCTAGCATTGAAAGCATACAAAAGGATATGTCTGATTTGCATGTCAGTTTTAGATCATTAACTATTGAACATACAAATGTAAAAGAATCACGTGACATTCTCTTGAAAAGAAACAAATTTCTTGAAGAGAAATTGTCACAGTTTGATACCATCAAGTCGGACTTAAACAAAGCTCATCACATGATTGATGCTTTGAAAAAGAGGGAATACTACTTAGTAGAGCAACTTGAAATTGCTCAAGCTAAGATTAAACAATGGAATACTTCCTCTAAAAAGTTATCTGACTTGGTAAGGTATCAAACAATAGGTCAAAAATCTGGACTAGGTTATAATGAAAATCTAGATAACAGTTCAGATTTAATTAATCATAACGAAGCTGCAAACTCCTCAACTAGTAAGTCAAGTTTTAAAAGAATTAATTTTGTATCTCTTGTCAGTGAACCTAAATTTATAAACACTCTAGATCAACATATTACTGCAAAAACAGAAATTGATCAAAAGACAATTAATGTTGTTGATAAGAGTGAATCAAAAAGATTAAACATTGGGTTCATGACAAAGACACAATTGAATAAAAGACTGGAAGCTCTACCAGACAAAAAGGCTGAAAAGTTAGTGGAGTTAAGCAGAAAGAAGAAAAATAGGAATGGAAAGATAGGCATTAACAAACATACGAATTATGCAAGAATGCCTGATGCTCCTAGAAAGACATGTCATGTATGTGGTAACCCCAGCCACATAGCTGTTAATTGTAGGAGCAAAAATAAAATTCCTATAATAGAGACTGCCTTGTCAAAGAATATAAAAGATAAATCACCTGTAAAAAGGTTAGATCTTCTTTGCATTAAAAATGAAAATACTAAACTTAGCAGTCTCTCACAAAAAGGTAGCAAGGCTAATGATTGTCCGGTTAAAGTCAAAACTGCTAAAAGACAATCAACTCAATCTGAGTCAAGTCTTGAATCTACAACTAGTGAGAGAGGATCCAAGAAAGTCTGGGTTCCAAAAATCTCAAACTAGTTACTCTCTACTGTGCAGGACAAAAAGAAGAGATCATGGTACTTGGACAGTGGTTGTTCAAGGCACATAAAAGACAGGAGATAAGTTCCTGCTAAAACAGTATGAAGAGAAAAGTGGCCCAAAAGTCACTTTTGGAGATGACAGCAAAGGCCATACGAGGGGATATGGCAATGTTGAACATGGAGATGTCATCTTCACAAAAGTAGCACTGGTTGACGGACTAAAGCACAATCTACTAAGTGTGAGTCAACTATGTGATAAAGGATTCAATGTTACTTTTAAAGAAGATCAATGCTTAGTGAGTGACAAAGAATCTGATAATGTGATTTTGATAGGAAAAAGAAAAGGAAATTTGTATGTTACAAATCTTATTTCTTCATCTGATCAAATCACATGTCTCTACAGCAAAGCTTCAACTGATGAAAGTTGGCTTTGGCACAAGAAGCTTTCCCACTTGAATTTTAAGAACATTAACAAGCTTGTGAGGAAAGGGTTAGTAGCTGGCATTCCACAGTTGGAATTTACACAAGATGGATTGTGTGATGCATGCCAGAAAGGGAAACAAAAAAGTGTGTCATTCAAAAGCAAACCAGCAACATCCATCACTGATCCACTCCAATTGTTACACATGGATTTATTTGGTCAAGTGAATGTGATGTCTATCTTAAGAAATAGATATGCACTGGTTATAGTGGATGACCACACGAGGTACACTTGGGTAAAATACATCTTTACAAAAGATGAAGCTGCTCAGATAATAATTGATCATATCAAAAAGATAGAAACTGAGTCAGGAAAAACAGTAAGGGTAATAAGGAGCGATAGGGGAACAGAATTCAAGAATTCCCAAGTGATTGAATTCTGCACGGAAAAAGGAATAACCCATCAATTCTCAGCTCCAAGAACCCCTCAACAAAATGGAGTTGTTGAGAGGAAAAATAGAACCCTTATTGAAGCAGCGAGGACTATGTTACAAGAGGCTAAGCTTCCCACCTATTTTTGGGAGGAAGCTATAAGCACTGCTTGCTTTACACAGAATAGATCCTTGATAAACAAAGCATACAACAAAACACCCTATGAGTTAATGACTGGGAGAAAACCAACTCTTAAGTTTTTACACGTGTTTGGTTGTAAGTGCTTTGTACTGAGAGATTCATCAGAGTCAAGAGGAAAGTTTGACAATAAATCTGATGAAGCAATCTTCTTAGGTTATTCTCTGTCAAGTAAAGCATACAGAGTATATAATCTAAGGACAAAAGTCATTGTGGAATCAATACAAGTCGTGTTCGATGATAAAAAGATTCCAGGAATGATTGGACAAGGATTGCATGAACCTCTCAGTTTTGAGAATGAATTGGATGCATGGGAATATCCATCAGAGACCACTGAACAACCCCAAGATAGCAATGATCCCTACATAATTGAGGGGGAATTAACTGTTGTGCATGAAGTGCCAAGATCTAATATTCTATCAGAGACTAGAATATTAGAAGAAACTCAAGAGACTGGTGACATTAGTATTACATCGGAGACTAATGGTTCACCAGAGACTAGAGTCACTGATGCACAATCAGAAACAATATTGACACCAGAGACTATAGAAATAAATAGCTCAAGGGGAGCTAATAATGAAGGAGTCAATGGTTTAGGGGGAGCAGTCTCTGATCATGAAGCTAGAATTGATAACACCAATCTGGAAAATGAAGCCTCGACTTCAAGATCAAATCTGCCACGTGCAATTCCATGGTTGAGAGACCACACACCAGATTTGATAATTGGAAGTCTAGAGGATGGAGTCAAGACTAGAAGTGCAACTCAAAATGAATGCTTATATCTCTATTTTCTCTCAAAGATTGAGCCAAAGAAAATTGAGGAAGCACTTCAAGATCCTGACTGGATAATTGCCATGTAAGAAGAATTAAACCAATTCACTCGAAACAAAGTCTGGAGACTGGTACCCAAACCAAGGAATAGATCAATTATTGGTGCCAAATGGGTCTTCAGAAACAAATTGGATGAAGCTGGTACAATTACAAGGAACAAAGCAAGACTAGTTGCAAAAGGATATTCTCAAGAAGAAGGAATAGACTATGATGAAACTTTTGCACCAGTAGCAAGACTTGAAGCAATACGAATCTTCTTGGCATATGCAGCCTACAAGAACTTCAAGGTGTACCAGATGGATGTCAAAAGTGCTTTCTTAAATGGAAAATTAGAAGAGGAAGTCTATGTTTGCCAACCCCCAGGTTTTGTGGACTCCAAATTTCCAAATCATGTCTACAGGTTAGACAAAGCACTTTATGGCTTAAAACAAGCACCATGAGCCT
>CM025783.1:38787135-38831832 GCA_014636745.2 Centella asiatica | reverse complement strand
TAACTCAGGGGGAGTTAATGAAGAAGAGATCAATAGTTTAGGGGGAGCAAACTCTGCTCATGAAGCTGGATTGAATCTTATCAATCTAGAAAATGAAGCCTCAAGTTCAAGATCAAATCTTCCAAAACCTAGACCATGGTTGAGAGACCACACAACAGATTTGATCATTGGAAATATTGAGGATGGAGTTAGGACTAGAAGTGCAACACAAAATGAATGTTTGTACCTCAGTTTTCTATCAAAGATTGAACCAAAGAAACTTGAGGAAGCACTTCAAGATCCTGATTGGATAATTGCCATGCAAGAAGAATTAAACCAATTCACTCGAAACAAAGTCTGGAGACTGGTACCCAAACCAAGGAATAGATCAATCATTGGTGCCAAGTGGGTCTTCAGAAACAAATTAGATGAAGCTGGTACAATTACAAGGAACAAAGCAAGACTGGTTGCAAAAGGATATTCTCAAGAAGAAGGAATAGATTATGATGAAACTTTTGCACCAGTAGCAAGACTTGAAGCAATCAGAATCTTCCTGGCATATGCAGCCTACAAGAACTTCAAGGTGTACCAGATGGATGTCAAAAGTGCTTTCTTAAATGGAAAATTGGAAGAGGAAGTCTATGTTTGCCAACCCCCAGGTTTCATAGACTCCAAATTTCCAAATCATGTCTACAAATTAGACAAAGCACTTTATGGCTTGAAACAAGCACCAAGAGCCTGGTATGATACTCTATCTCAGTTTTTACTTGAAAATAAATTTATTAGAGGTATCATAGATAAAACTTTATTTTATAGAAAGCAAGGCTCTGATATTATTTTGATGCAAATATATGTAGATGATATTATATTTGGGTCTACAAATGAGAAGCTTTGTGAAAAATTCTCAAAACTTATGCAGTCTAGATATGAAATGAGTATGATGGGAGAATTAATATTTTTCTTAGGTTTGCAAATAAAACAATCAACTGATGGAATATTTATCAGTCAGTCCAAGTATGTCAAGGACTTATTGAGAAAATATGACTTAGTTGATTGTGCATCTGCAAAAACACCCATGCCTACTTCTACTAAACTAGGTAAGGACTTAAAAGGAAAGAAAATTGATATTACTAGTTATAGAGGAATGATAGGCTCTCTTTTATATCTAACTGCAAGTAGACCTGATATAATGTTTGCTACATGCTTGTGTGCTAGATTTCAAGCTGATCCTAGAGAGTCACATTTGATTGCTGTAAAAAGAATACTCAGATATCTAAAGGGTACCCCAAACCTTGGATTATGGTATCCTAAAGAATCTGACTTTAAACTAATTGGTTATTCAGATGCTGACTATGCAGGTTGCAAGCTTGATAGAAAAAGCACAAGTGGAAGCTGCCAGTTCCTAGGTGGCAGACTTGTTTCTTGGTTTAGCAAGAAACAAAATTCAGTCTCTACATCAACAGCAGAGGTTGAATATATCGCAGCTGGGAGTTGCTGTGCACAGATCTTGTGGATCAAAAATCAACTCCTAGATTATGGTATGACACTAACCAAAATTCCAATTTATAGTGACAATACTAGTGCCATAGCCATAACTGAAAATCCAGTGCAACATTCAAGAACCAAACACATAGATATTCGATATCACTTCATTAGGGAACATGTTAGTGAAGGAAATATTGAATTGCACTGGGTTGCAACTGATAAACAACTTGCAGATATATTTACAAAACCATTGGATGAATCTACATTCAACAGACTAGTTTCTGAACTAGGAATGTTGAATTATGGTTCTAAAAATTAAGTTTTAAACTTTCAAGTTGTTTAACAGTTACATGAAGCTAGAATTAAATTTCTAGATTGCAGCTGTTCCTGTGAACAGATTTTTATGAAGCTAGAATTAAATTTCTGGATTCTAGCTGTTTTTTAATTAAACAGATTTTTGATGAGGCTAGAATTAAATTTCTGGATTGTAGCTGTTTTTAATTAAACAGATTTTTGATGAAGCAAGAATAATTAATTTTGGAAAAAGAAGCTGTTTTAAATTTGATAAAACAGAAAAATGTAGCTAATAATCATTAATATGATTGTTGGAAAAGTTTTTGAAAGATAAAACTGAAGCAGGGATTAAGTCCCTGAGAAAAAGTGTGATAAGAGATTAAAGGACTTATTCCCCGATATGTAGTTTAACTAATCCCCGATCGGTTAAAATTACTTCATCGAAGACTCGATTATTCCCCGATGTGTATTTTAATTAATCCCCGATGCGTACATTTATAACATCGGAGACTATCTTAGTCCCTGATGAGTTATTTCATCGGAGACTCGACTAATCCCCGATGCGTTCATTTATAACATCAGAGATTATCTTAGTCCCCAATGAGTAATTACTACATCGGAGACTAATCGGGTCAATCTCTTATCACACGGGTTAATCAGAGATTAGGGCAATCTCTGAAAAAGGGTAAATTGGTAGTTACCCATGATCTTTGAATAGCAAACGTTTCTCATACGTTAATAAAAGTAATTTCAAAAACGTTTGTAATCACAAGTATCAAAATCTGCAATTTGATTTCTCTCTCAAATTCTCTGAAATTTAATCTCTCCTTGAGTTTTCTTCATTAAGATTACAGATCTCTTCAATGGCGACCAAAACAGTTAGCTTCAAGTTTGGTGAGTTTGAGTTTATCAAGACTAACCATGCAGGGGTGGCCGATAAGTACGAGTACGAAGCAAAATACTACCCCTTTGTGGATTTTCTAAAGAACTCTCCACTACAATACGCCATTTATGAAACTCCCATCCAAGCTGCAGAAGTAATTACAACCATGTGGAGCACTGCAACAGTCACTGACAAAAGTGATGAATCTCCACAGGTAAGTTTCAGGTATGAAAACACAGAATATACTATTACTCATACCATTGTTAATAATGCACTTCATTTAACCATCAGGGAAAACTATGACCCTCTTGCCTCTGATGAAGAACTTATAGGTATGTTTAAGGAATTAAACTATAATACTGAAATAAGTTCTGTTGGGACCATCACACGTCCCCATCTTAGGTTAGAGTGGTCATTGTTCTTTGACATTATTACAAAAGCTTTTACCTCAAAATGCAGTGGATATGATGCCATCACCACTATTTCACAACAAATTGCATATAGTGTGTTATATGATAGGCATATTAACTTAGGGCTTTTGATTTTGCAAAACTTGATGGACAAACTTAAAACTGGCAACAAAACTAAAATTTATTATGCTAGGTTTTTAATGATGATTGCAAATCATTTAATACCTAACCTTAATATTGCTAGTATGCAAGTTGTTCCTACAGTTTTGCAGACTAAAAGAGTAGTCAGTGATTTAAAGAAGAATGAAGCCAAGGTAAATGTACCTCTTTACTATCCTATTGTCATGAGAAACTCTCTCAGTGACACTCTTCCAAACATATATTCTTTGCAATTCTTTGGGGATACAACACAAACACCAACTTATCCCCCAACATCTTCTCAATCACAAACCAAAGCCCCCTCCACAGCCTCCCAAAAGACTGTGGTTGAATATACCAGAAAAGCCAAAAAGCTCCCAATAAAAAGAAAAATAATTGAGGGAGTAAGTGAGGATGAGGGAGAACCAGAAGCTGAAGTTCCACTTCAGAGAAAGAAGAGAGTTATAACCCAAAGCCAAAAGCAATCCATTGCTTCCCAAAAGGCAATGGAGGTTATAAGGAAAGACAGTAATCTGTTTATGTCCTCCCAAAAGGATATTGACATTGAAGATAGTCCTCAACCAGGGACATCTGTTACAGAGTCTGCACAAACTCTTGGTCACAGCCAAGAGGAACCAAATAGAGAGAATACAAAAGAAAAGAGTGACACAAGGAGTGCACACACAGAGTCTCAAATTGATGTTCCTCAATTTTTAATCTCTGAGGAACAGCCAACACTCCCCACTGTACATTCTTCTCCTTTTTCTCCCATTCTTGATTCTTTTGATGTAAATATAACTAATTCTCTTGATTTTTCTGAAGAGGAGCCAATACTCGAGACAAGTTCTCATGCAATTTCCATGGATAGCTCCCTAGCCCAAGATACACAAAGGGAACCCCCTATCCATGCTGTCACAAGCACTTCTCAAACCCTCACTTCTGTAGGAAAGAGTGACACCATCAAAATGAGTGAGGCTGTGAGAATAAATAGTGAGAGTCAGGCTCCTGACCTGAAAAAAAGAGAGCACATACACATAAAAGAGAGTCAAGCTTTAGAAAGCTTGGAAAAAGGAGAGATAGAGAAGCTGGGTGCCCAACCCTAGGCAAAAGGAGAGGGTGTGAGCAAGGATGAGATCCTTGGAGAAAAGAACATAGAGAAATTTTCTACAGGTTAGTTTTTCAAGCCTGTGGCTCCCTCCACCAAAATCCAAACAGAAGCTCCAACTGTCTCTCCATTAACAAAAGAAGTTGGAGGTAGCTCCAGTGCAGTGGCTGCAAATTTGCAAGTCATTTCAGAGATGTCAAATGCAGCTTATGAAGAACTTTTAAATCCTCAACAAAGAGAAGATCATATTTCTGCTTTGAAGACTAGACTTGTATTTGAATCTACTGCTACTGAGGAGACTCCAGAGTAAGAAAATGTCGATGCATGGCTGGATTCAGAATTTACCAACTCCCTGGAGGATGCAGCTGCCCTATACAGGCAGGAATACTTGACCAATGTGGGGTCCATTGCAGCTGCAAAATCCTTTCAAGATGTTGCAGATGAAGTGACTAAGGCAGTGAAACTAAATGCAAAATTCATTCACTACTTGGCCACTAGCATGAAGACAGAAATGGCGAACATGAAACAGCAACTGGAGTTGGCGACTGACAACATCAGGAGGCACTATGAAGGTCACTTCTCAAGGCAAACTGTCATGCAGATTCAAACCCTGATAAAGGATAAGACTAAATCTGACAGTAAGATGTGCCTTCTTGAAGTCAAAATGGATCAAATACATAACCTCCTGAAAGACTTTGCTGCCCGACTACCCAACTCTGCCCCCTCTAAGGATGCTGATGTCAGAAAGGGGGAGAGTGGTCCATTACCTACACCAACAACTACACCAACAACTACACCATCTTCATTACCACAGCCAATATATGCTAACATTGATGAAGAAATTCAGGCAAAACTGTCAAGGCTTGAATCCAAAGTTCAAAAACTGCCAATATCATCCAAGCCATCAAGCCAGAATCTTATTCAAGTTCCAACAGAAAGCCAAACTCCAATAGAGCAAACTCCTTCCTCTACAGTTCCAACAGAAAGCCAAACTCCAACAGAGCAAACTCCTTCCTCTACAAAACAGCCTGAAACAGCCCCAAGCACATCCAGAGATAAAGGCAAAGGCATTATGATTGAAGAACCATCACAGCCTGAACAGCCTAGACTAATGGGAGATGCAATAAGAGCTGGGAGGATTTTCAAGCCTGTTGAATTGGAAGTTGAAGGGGGAGTAGTTCGAGTAGCTCCTCAAGATCCAAGGCTAGTGGAATCTGACTTCTTAGCTGCTCAAGCACTTCAAGAGAAATTTGACAAGGAGGAGCAAGAGATCCTAGCCAAGGAGAGAGAGGAGGAGAAAGCAAGAGAAAAGAAAGCTCCTAAAACTAAGAAAAAGCCTTCACAGCAAAAAGCAGCAGAAACAAGAAGGAGAAATAAGGAGATAGCAGAGGCTGAGGTAAAGAAAGTTGCAAGGAAGTTTCAAGTTAAGGAAACTGCTATAATTCCTGTACCTGAAATTCTTAAACCACAACCTATTTCTTCAAGGAAACCTCCTGTAAAGGACAATATGGTCAGTTCTTCAAGTCAAAAGTCTACAGTAAGAGAGCCACCATTAAGTTTCAAGGGAAAACTCTACATGGTGGAATCTGAACCACTTGGAATATGGTATGAAAATATTCATGACCAGAAAATCTTCTTTCAATATGACAGAGATCTAGATCGATTAACAGAGAGGAATGTTGAAGACTTTATAAGACTGTTAAGAAATGCAGAAGGACCAAGTGAGGTGGAATTGAAGAGGCTATTTGAGGAAAGGTTGAAGTATTTCAAGGAATTGAAAAGGAGGAAGTGAACAAATAAAAGTTGTTGTGTGAATGTTGAAGTAAATAATTATTGAAGCCAGACATAGTCTTGGGTAGCCAGAGTTACTCTTGGAGCAGCTGAATGTATTATTCAGTGTAGCCAAGGTTTGTTTAAATCTTGGAGAAGCTGGGTAAATTATCCAGGGGGAGAGAAGCTGAATGATAGATCAAAGATCTTGAATTCAGGTACATTTGTAATTTTATTATTCTTTATTCTTTTTCTAAGTAAATTTTGATAGTTGAGTTTTGACATCATCATCAACCTTGAAATTATGCTTATCATTCTGATATTCATAATTAGGGGGAGATTGTTAGGTTTTATGAACATTTGATGATGATTGTCTTTAGAATACTTAGGAATACAAATGTACAGAAAAGTGTTGGTTTGTAACACTTTAGTTTTGTAGCTAGCAGTAGTATCTCTTGTTTGTAAATTAGTCATTATAATAAAGAGATAGGTTCATTTCTTTTGTATGTACTGCTGGAATACTTGTTGAGTTTGTTCAACAAGTTGTTTAAATTAATTAGTCCTTCGGAGATTGATTTTGGCTTGTCGGAGATTAAGGGAAAAGTCCACCAGAGATTAAAGTTTTGTTCATCAGAGATTAGACTTTGCCCATCGGAGATTGAAGAATCCTTCATCGGAGATTAAAATGTTTTGTTCATCGGAGATTGAAGGATTGGTCATCGGAGATTAAAGCTTACGTCATCGGGGATTGTAACTAAAGAGTCAGAGATTAATGCTGACGTCATCAGAGATTAAAACAATACCTCAGAGATTAAAAGCTGACATCACCAGAGACTAAAGCCAAAGCATCAGAGATTACACGAAGTAAAGCATCAGAGATTACACGTTGTAAAGCATCGGAGATTACTCGAAGTGATCAGGGACTAATTAAAGAAGCTATCGGAGATTAGTCGAAGACTTAATCACTGATGGAGTTAAAGTTCAAATCAAAGAAGGAAAGTCTTCCATGAACACGTAGACTTTGTTGAAGACGTTGTTGACAAGGAAACTTGTTAGAAATCTTTCAATTGGAAAGATTGTATTTGATTTGAATTAGGAAGCTAGGTTTTTGATAACTTAGTTTTAGAAGCTATAATTATAAATTACAGAATAGAAATACGAAGAGAAAAGATGTGTATAGAGAGAGAAAATTGAAAGTGTTGTATTTTATACACAGAATAGAAGCTGACGATCAAAGCTTGTTTTGATTGTTAGAAAACTTGTAATCAATTGTTAAATCAATAAAAGCAATTGTTTATAGAGTTTTGATCTTGTTCTTTATATTCCGCAGAAATTTAATTTCTTAAAGAACAGGAATTCGAAGAAGTTGCAAGAACTTGTATTCAACCCCCTTCTACAAGTTCTAGGCCATCTCACTGGGAAAACAGGGGACTAAAGAATGACGTTACCAGAGACTAACAACTCATCAGGGACTGATGACGTCATCTTAACTCATCGGAGACTAAGGCTGACGTCATCGGAGACTAAATAGCTCACCAGGGACTGATGACGTCATCTTAACCCTATCGGAGACTAAGGGTGACGTCATCGGAGACTAACACCAATAATTTCGAAGACTAATGATGCTGACGTCATCAGAGGCTAACATCAACATGGTCGGAGACTAATGCTGACGTCATCAGAGACTAACATCAACACGGTCGGAGACTAAATAACATCTCATCAGAGATTAACATCATCTCATCAGAGATTAACAACATCTGATCAGAGATTAACAACATCTCGTTAGAGATTAACAACGTCTTATCAGAGATTAACAACATCTTGTTAGAGATCAACAACATCTCATCAGAGATTAACAACATCTCATCAGAGAATAAAATTAACTCATTAGAGACTAACATTAGAGCTTGTCTCTGCTACCATGGAAGGCTTATCATGAACAAACTCAGCCTAGGATGTCTCATGAAAATGCGAAGGAATAAAAACTTAGCATAAATCTTTGATGCTATGCACGAAAGAAATTGAGTAGGGTACCAGGTTCTTACCTCTTCATTCTTAAGGGTAAAATCAAAGCTGGTCTAAGAATAATTTTCTGAAAGAAGAACTTGGAAATTTATGGAGATGATAAGTTTAAACGAAACTCTTAACAGAGAAGTTTTGGTAAAGGAATTAAAATTTCATTTCAAATGAGGTATTTATAGAGTTTAAGAGCAGTAAGCTAAGGTTAAGCTTTAGGATAAAATGATTGGTTAATTTGGACGGTAAAACTGCTATTCATCATGACTTCTTGACAACAAACAGCTGCTGTCCTACATGCATGAAGACTTAGCCACCTAAACAGTTTCTAATCAAACACGTAATCACAAATCTTACGTAACCCTCTCCTCTTCCTCCATGCTATTTAATATAATCTTATATGGGATTTGCTAGTCCCCTTTTTGATACCTTTTTAAGGAACTTAACCTCATCATCATGGATATAACATCATCATAAAAATTTTCATTGTAGATATGAATTTATCATTCATAAAAAAAAAACTAACTCCATGCAAAAATATAATAACACAAAATAAAATTATTTCTTATCGTAAAATACATTTAAATTTTTTCGAGTTCTCACAAATAGAGACACATAGTAGCTGAGATAAAACATATCTGAGAACATATCTTGAGACATCTTAAAACATATACAAAAACATCTCAGAACATAAAGAGCAGCTGTAATTGATTTATAGAAAGAGAAGCACATTATTAGAACTTGAGAAGCTAGGATTTATATTCTCGAGTTGTAGTTGTTCATCGCTGAACAGGTTCAGGAAGCTGGTATTAATAGTTTTGATTACCAGGTTGTAATATAAACTCAAAGATCAATAAAAGGAACTAGTTATTGATTGATATAGTTTGATGTCTATACACTGTATTCTTGAGATTATTTATTATTCTGCAAGTCTATCTATTACTTTTAAAGAATCAGAAGGAGTTGCAGTATTTGTTAGATTGCATTCAATCCCACCTTCCACACACACACGCAAACCATCCACTCATTTGGTAATAACAATTGGTATCAGAGCCTATTAATTAATACACCAATCAAGAGATCAAAAGATGGTTGGTTCAAGCAAGGATGGCAATATCAAAATTTCATTTCTCAAAAGGGAAGAGTATTTTATGTGAAAGAGGAAGATGTACATGCATCTGATGGCAACTGCTCATGACTACATCAAGGTAATAAATGAAGGACCTCCCAAAACTGGGAAGCTGGTACCTCTAAAGATTGTGGAAGGTATAACCATAAAAGAATACTTTGTAGAAAAGACACCAGCAAAATAGTCATCAGAGGAAAAGGTAATGAATATTTTGTACAATGACTTTGTTCCAGACATGTTTAATAACATAATTAATTGTGAAACTGCTAAAGAAATTTGGTACACAATCCAAGTGCTATGTGAGGGTACTAAAGAAGTCAGGAAGAACAAAAGGTCATTACTCATTCAGCAATATAAGTATTTCACTGTTAAGTCTAGAGAATCTATCACACAATTGTATGGCAGATTTAATAGACTCACTAAAGATCTAAAACTTTTAGGAAAAGTTTATGATGTTGAAGATACTAAAATCAAATTCTTAAGAGCTTTGACATCAACTTGGGATGTAAAGACAACAACAGTAAGGGAAGCCAATGATATGTCTACCATATCCCTAGACAAGCTTTATAGGAACTTGAAGACCTATGAGGTTGAGATTCAATAGACATAGAAACTAAATGCAGAAGAGAAGTTTGCAACATTAGTGGTTGAATCAAGAAGAAACAAGAAGCATGATGAGATGAGAACTCTCATTAAGAAATCAGACATAAAGTCTGATGATGAAGAAGTTGAAGATATGAAAGATGAGTGTTGTCCTAGTGAAATAGCCTAGAACTTGTAGAAGGGGGGGTTCAATACAAGTTCTTGAAATCTTTTCAAATTCCTGTTCTTCAAAGCATTACTACTTGTGGAAATTAAAGAACAAGAACAAGAATAAATTTATAAACAATTGCTTTTATTGATTAACAATTGATTACAAATTCTAACAATCACAAATTGATTGTCAACTTCAATTTCTGTACTGTATATATACAAATCTATATAATCATACAGCTTCTAACACAACTCTGTAAAATTAATTACAGCTTCCAAATCTGAACATGAATTCAACTTCTAATCCTATTCAACATATGTTTTTTCTATACAATTCTAATAGCTATCAATTTCATAATTACTACTCTGGTATATTTCTAACCAACTTCATCTTCAATTACTCTTCAATGTCCATGTCGAAGATAACTTCTAATTCAAATAGAACTCTATATTACATCAGAGAGTAATTTTACTTTAGTCTCTGATCAACTGTTTAGTCTCCAACAGCTTAAGCTTAGTCTCCAATGGTTTAATCTTAGTCTCCGATGGTTTAATCTTAGTCTCTGATGACTTAAGATTAGTCTTCGATGCTTACATTTAGTTTATGATGACTTACACTTAGTCTTTGACGCTTTAAACTGTAGTTTTTGATAAGCTTTTACCTTAGTCTCTGATAGACTAAACATAATCTCTGACTTGTTGAACTCTCTAATGCAGTTCTGGTAGTCTCTTATAATACACATCAACTTACTCTCATATAAAAATAAATTACATGAATCAGAGAGTAAACTACCAGCTACAAAAATTTAAATCCTATAAATTAGCACTAACTGTACATTTGTATATCTAAGTATTCTAGGTACAATCATCATCAAATGTTATAAAACCTAACAATCTCTCCCTATTTATGATTATCAAAGTGATAAACATAAATCAAGGTTGATGATGATGTCAAAACTCAAAAATTACAAGAACAACTTAGAATCAAAAAAATTTAAAGAATATGCTAACTACAAATGTACCTGAATTAAGATCTTTGATCCTAAACTCAGCTTCACCAAGAATTAGGTTTAAATCCTACAAGTCTAGCTTCAAAAATAAATATCAACATCTACAACTTCACCCTTTATTTCTCCTTTTTTCTGCGACTTTATCTTCCAACAACTTTCTGAACTTGATCTCATTTTCATCAGTCGACTCTTTGAGTAAAGAAATGAATCCTTCAAGTTCTCCTTGGCTTATCGTGTTAATGTGTTTTTCATAATCAAAGAAAATTACATCTCCATGAAAATTTTCATACCATAATCCATATGCACGTGGAGGAACATCTAGTCGAGGCAATGTAACTAATCTCCTCATTTCTTGAAGTTCCTTTTGAATCTGGCTTCTAAATTTCAAATTTAGTATAGAATTCTCAGGAACAACAGACAACAGCCACTCCATATCTTTGAATGATCTCATCTCCAGGCTTGGCTTTTGTAAACGCAGAGTCTCTCCATCTTTTTGAATGACTTTGAGATACTCCTTGTTATTTTCATCATTTTCCAGATTAATGGACTCAACACTTTTTTTGAATGCTTCCTTTAATTCAGAAGTATTAGCCATTCCAATCCTGGAGTTTTTACTACTTGGTATTGATGTAGATTGTCGATGTTTAACCAGAGTAGTTTCAAATTTCTCTTGAGATTCATTCATCAACAGCTTCCTCCTAGCCCTTTTCTCAGCCTGCTCAATCTCCTTATTTCTCCTTCTAGTCTTTGCAGACTTTTGAGCTTTTGTCCTCTTTACTGTCAAGGCCTTTTTCTTAGCTTCCTCCTCCGCTCTTGCTGCAACCATTTCCTCTTCCTCTTGTAGTTTTTGAGCAAGCAATGCATCAGCTTCGATTAATTTCTGCTCCTAAGGATAAACTAACTCTACTTTCCCATCCACTATTAACTCAACTGGAGTGGGAAAGCGAGCAGTCTTCATGGCATCAACTAGTAGCTTAGACTATCCTGGTTGAGTAGTTTTTGTCTTCTTTGAATCCTCAACCAGAATGCCCTTGCCTTTATCTTGTCTGGTGCTTGGGACTATTGCAGTAGAAGGAGAAGTTGTTGCTATTGTTGTTGTTGGTGGTGGTGTTTGTTGTTGTTGTTGGTGTTGTTGATGTTGTTGTTGCAATGCTTGACTTGATAGCTGCATCAAGGTCTTTCTTGGCATCTTGAAGTCTTGTCAACTCAGCCATCAAGCTAGCATAGCTTATTTTTTCAGACACCACTTCTTTTGATTTTGACTGACTACTCTCCCCCTTTTTGACATCAGAATCAAAAGGTTTGGAGGAAGCAGTAGCCAGTGTTGGTATTGCCGTTTCAAGAAGTTGTGTGAGATGTTGAAGAGCTAGATCAAACTTATCTTGCTTCTGCTTAATGGACTGAACATTGGATTCCAATGCTTGAAGTCGCCTTTCGGCGGAGGATTGCTCCTTTAATCTTGAATCAATTGAATTAAGCATCCTCCGGGGAAGGTGTCCTTCATAGCATCGTCTGATTTTTTCAGTTTCAAGCTCCATTTTTTCTTTAACATGTTGTAGTGCAGCCTTGAGACCCCTGATCATGAAGTGCTGGAACTTTGTATGTTTCTTATCAATCTTGATCACGTCTTCAGAGACTGCACCAGACCCCAGATTGGTCAGATAATCCTGCCTTAATTGGGCAGCTGCTTCATCCAGAGAGTTTGTATAGCTTGCATCCAACCAAGCATCTACATTCTCTTCTTCCATCTCAACTAGCTCAGGTTCATCTGCAACTCTTGTCTTCAATACTGATATTTGATCTTGTTGTTGTTGAAGACCATATAAGATTTCAAAATCAGCATTGGACATTTATGCAAGTTGTTGTAATGCTGCATCCCCTAGCTGTGAGTTGCCTCCAATTTCCTCTATTGGAGAAGTTGGTGTTGGAGCAGAAGAAACTGGAGCTTCAAGGAAGGAGGAGGGCTTAATAGGTTTTAGAAAATCTCCTGCTGAGAATATATGTTTCTCTCTTTTGTTTTGTTCAAGGATATCATCCTTGCTCACTCCCTCACCTTTTACCTAGAGTTGGACATCCAGATGCTCTACCTCTCCTTTTTCCAAGCTATCTAAAGCTTGACCCTCTTTTGTCTGTGTGATCTCTCCTTTTTCTAGATCATGAGCCTAACTCCCACTAATTATTCTCTCAGCCTCACTCATTTGGATATGTACACTCTGTCCTACAAAAGAGGGGGTTAAAGAAGAATTTGTTGTGATGCTAAGGAGAGGGGGTTCCCTTTGTATTTCTGTGGTTAGGGATCTCTCCAAGGAATGTATTGGAGAACTGACTGCAGTTGTACTTTGAACAAGTGGTTCTTGTGTGTCAGTCTCTTGGAGTGTTGGCTCTTCTTGGAAAAAATCAAGAAGATTTGAACTATCAAGTTCTAAAGAATCAAGAATAGGGGAAGAGGTAGGGGAATGTACAGATTGGAGTGTTGGTTGCTCCTCAAGAACAAAAATTTAAGGAGCATCAAGTAAACGAGACTCTGTGTGTGCACTCCTTGTGTCACTCTTTCGTTTTGATTTTTTCTCTCTCTAGGCTTGCCCCTTTGTATGTATAGGGGATTGTGCAAACTCTGTACTTGGTGTTCCTTGTTGGGAACTTTCTTCAATGTTAGCATCCTTTTGGGAGGATGATAACAGAGTACTACTTTTCCTTTTAACCTCCAATGCCTTTTGAGAGGCAATGGATTGTTTTTGGCTTAAGGTTATCAATCTCTTCTTTTTCTAAGTAGCCAATTCAGTCTCCTTGTCTCCCTCAACCTCACTGTCACCTTCTTTTGATTTTCTTTTAATGGGTAACTTGGCGGCTTTCTTTGTTTTTACAACCAATGTCTTTTGAGAAATTGTGGAGGGGGTTGCAGATTGTTATTGTGAAAAAGGTGTTGGAGGATCAACAGGCTTTCTGGTTTTTTGTTCAAGATCTTCAAAATAAGATGAAGCGTAAAGGTTTGGGAACCTATCTATAAGAGTTAATCTCATGATAGGAGGAAAGGAGAGAGGAACCTTTACTGTTGCAGCTTTCTTCTTCACATCAGTGAATATTCGTTTACTCTGCATAACTGTTGGCACAATTTGCATACTAGTAAAATCTGTGTTAGGAATCAGATAATTTGCAATCATCTTCAAAAACCTAGCATAATATATTTTATTTTGATCGCTAGTTTTAAATTTAGCTATCAAGTTATGCATAATTAACAGCCCTAGATTTATGTGCCTATCATATAAAACACTATATGCAATCTGTTAAGTAAGTGTAGTGATGGCATCATAACCACTGCATTTAGAAGTGAATGCTTTAGTGATAATATCGAAAAATAAAGACCACTCCTGCCTAAGGTGAGGTCCAGATATGGATCCAACTGATGCAATTTCTGTATCATAGTGTAGGTTATGAAACATATCTAGGATTTCCTCATCAGAGGTAGTTTGGTCATATGCATCATGTACAGGTAAATGCAAGACATTATTTACTATAGCATGATCAATAGAATAAATAATATTATCATAACTAAATTTTCCCACAGGAGAGTCATCACTCTCATCCTAGATGTTAGTAGTGGACCACATAGCTGTGATGATTTCACCGGTTTGCGTAGGAGCTTCGTAGATGGCATACGAGAGGAAAGATGTTTTTAGAAAATCTACAAAAGGGTGATACTATGCTTCGAACTCATTCTTGTCGGAGACTCCAGCATGGTTGGTCTTAATGAAGTCAAAGTCGCCGGACTTGAAACACACTGTCTTGGATGCCATTGTTGATATCTATGAAAAGCTTGAAGAGATTCTTTTCAAAGAGGTTAAATCACACAGATATGAGAGAGAGAAAGTTCTTTGAGTGAGTGAAATTGCAGTTGTGTTTGATTTGTGTTTGAATAAAGTATTAGAAACATTTGTAATTCCAAAGATAGTGAACGGTTTTTGATCGTGGGTATATGAGTAACTGCCAATTTACCCCTTATCAGAGATTGCCCTAGTCTCTGTCGTGTTCACTCATCAGAGACTAATATTAGCTAGTCTCAGATAAGTTATTTTTAACTAGTCTGAGACTAATTAAAAACAACTATCAGGGACTAATTTTAACTAGTCTCCGATAGGATATTTTTAACTAGTCAGAGACTAATTAAAAACAACTATCAGGGACTAATTTAACTAGTCTCCGATAGGTTATTTTTAACTAGTCAAAGACTAATTAAAAACAACTATCAGAGAATATTTTTAGTCTCTCACTCAAATTTCTTCAGAGACTAAATTAAAACTAGTCTCTGCTTCAATTGTATTTCCTTAGTTATCCAACAATTAATGAAATGATTATTACCTACAAAGATTCTGTTTGTTTATAACAGCTACATCCAGAAATTAAATTCTAGCTTCTATAATTTTGTCCTTCAAGAATAGCTTCATCTAGAAATTAAATTCTAGCTTCTTATTGCTTTAAAAACATGTTTTCTAAGGTTTTACTCAATTTTTAGAAGCATAATTCAACATTCCTAATTCATAGACTAACCTAGTGAATGTAGGTTCATCTAAAGGCTTTGTGAATACGTCAGCAAGTTGCTTATCTGTTGTAACCCAGTGCAATTGAATGGTTCCTTCACTAACATGTTCTCTAATGAAGTGATACCTTATATCTATATGTTTTGTTCTTGAATGTTGTACTGGATTTTCAGTTATTGCTATGGCACTTGTGTTATCACAATAAATAGGAATCTTGGATAGAGACATACCATAGTCTAGGACTTGATTTTTGATTCACAGGATCTGAGCACAGCAATTCCCAGTTCCAATGTATTCAGCTTCAGCCGTTGAGGTTGACACTGAATTTTGTTTCTTGCTAAACCAAGAAACAAGTCTGCCTCCAAGAAATTGGCAGCTTCCACTTGTGCTTTTTTTTGTCAAGCTTACATCCTACACAGTCAGCATCTGAATAGCCAATTAGTTTAAAATCAGATTCTTTAGGATACCATAAGGTTTGGGGGTACCTTTTAGATATCTGAGTATTCTTTTAACAACAATTAAATGTGACTCTTTTGGATCAGCTTGAAATCTTGCACATAGATATGTGGCAAACATTATATCAAGTCTACTTGCAGTTAGATATAAAAGTGAGCCTATCATGGCCCTATAGCTAGTTATATCAACTTTCTTTCCCTTAGCATCCTTATCTAGCTTAGTGGTTGTAGCCATGGGTGTTTTTGCAGATGCACAATCAATCATATCATATTTTCTTAGTAAGTCCTTGATGTACTTTGACTGACTAATAAAGATTCCATCAGTTGACTATTTTATCTGTAGTCCTAAGAAAAATGTTAACTCACCCATCATACTCATTTCATAGCTAGACTGCATTAATTTTGAAAAACTTTCACATAGTTTTTCATTTGTAGAACCAAATATGATATCATCCACATATATTTGCACAAGTATTAAATCAGAACCTTGTTTTCTATAAAAAACTGTTTTATCTATGATACCTCTAACAAATTTATTTTCAATTAAAAACTAAGAGAGTGTATCATACCAGGCCTTGGGTGCTTGTTTTAAGCCATAAAGTGCTTTATCTAACCTGTAGACATGATTTGGAAACTTGAGATCTACAAAGCCTGGTGGTTGTTCAACATTGACCTCTTCTTCCAACTTTCCATTCAAGAAAGCACTTTTGACACCCATCTGGTACACCTTGAAGTTTTTATAGGCTGCATATGCCAAGAAATTCCTTTTTACTTCAAGTCTTACAATTGGTGCAAAGGTTTCTTCATAGTCAATTCCTTCTTCTTGAGAATAACCTTTTGCTACCAATCTTGCTTTATTCCTTGTTACCATTTTCATCTAATTTGTTTCTGAAGACCCACTTGGCACCAACTATTGATCTATTCCTTGGTTTGGGCACCAATCTCCAGACTTTATTCCTTCTGAATTGGTTTAATTCTTCCTGCATAGCTGTTACCCAATCAGGATCTTGAAGTGCTTCTTCAATTTTCTTTGGCTCAATTTTTGACATAAAACTAAGATAAAGACACTCATTTTGTGTTGCACTTTTTGTCTTAACTCCTTCCTCTAAATCTCCAATAATTAAATCTGGTGTATGATCTCTCAACCAAGGTCTTGTAGGTGGCAGATTTAATCTTAAAGACGAGGCTTCATTTTCTAGATTGACATTGTCCAATTTAGTTGTTGGATCAGAGACTGCTCCTTCTAAACCAGTGACTTCTTCATTATTAGCTCCCCCTGAGCTATTTGTCTCATCTTGACTGTTGATTTTAATAGTCTCTGGTGTCTCAGTTGTCTCTGATTGTGTATTTATGTTGCAGTTCCTTGTGTTTCATCAGATGCTAATACTCTAGTCTCTGATATAATATTAGTCCTTGGTACTTCATGCACAACCGTTAACTCCCCCTTACTAACTGAAGGAACATAGTTATCTAGGGGTAATTCTTCAGTCTCTGATGGATCCATCCATGCTTCCAATTCATTCTCAAATCTGAGAGTTTCATGCAATCCTTGCCCAATCATTCCTGGAATCTTGCTATCATCAAAAACAAGTTGAATTGATTCCACAATGACTTTTGTTCTTAGATTATACACTCTATATGCCTTGCTTGATAGAGAATAACCTAAGAAAATTGCTTCATCAGATTTGCTGTTAAATTTTCCTTTTGTCTCTAATGAATCTCTCAGAACAAAACACTTACAACCAAACACATGTAAAAACTTGAGAGTTGGTTTTCTCCCAGTCATTAACACATAGGGTGTTTTGTTGTAAGTCTTGTTGATCAAGTGTGGCGCCCCCGAAATCCCCCCGAGCCGGGCCCCAGACACTGTCAGCGATTTAGGTGACAGTCCCCAAGATCCCCAGGCTGGAACCCCGGGCTACACCAGAAAACTACCACACAACATCACAACGACAACACAACCAATCATTAACAACATTCCTATGAGAAACACATTCTCAAAACATCATTACAAAATCTTAAGGTCCACATCATCTTACAAAACCTCAAAGCTTAAAAATAAACAAGCTGCAGCGGAAACAAAACTTTAGATGGCTCATAAGGCCTTACAACTTAAACATTCTTATGTCATTCTCTCCTTTCCTCTCTTAGGCGACTTAGCCTTTACAACATAACCTAAAAAACATTCATAGCATTCCACATGAACATTTATGCTCAGCAAGTATATAATCATAAGCAAGAAGAACAGATAATTCAAAAGCTTTAATATTCTTTAAGGTTAGGCAAAGCAATGCCAACACCTCATGATAACCAATAAACATACATCATCTAGGGTGCCCGAGTGATATCAAGGGCTAACCCTCTTTCAATAAATCATGATTCGCCCTTTACTCATCAGATAATGCATCACCTGACCAGAATGATCATTATCTGACTACCTTACATAATCAAATTTCATCCCAGCTAGTCAGCCTGGTCGTTTGATCCATCATTTGACATACATAGTCACTTGCAGAAAGCATATGGTCTACGAAAAGTCTCATTACCGAAGCCTTGCCTCGGTCTATCATTCTTTATCATCATTGGCCAGAATACCAAGCGAAAGCATTCAACAACCCCTTAACTTTCCATATGGATATATCTTCTTGTAAACATTTTTCTCATTTTTGAATAGCCCTGACGTGCTGAACAATTAAAAGCAGCAACTGCCAACAACACATATTGGCATGCTCAACTATTAAAAGACAGTGATCATCAAAAGCGGAACTATATATCCTTACAAAAGTTACTTAGGTGTGCATATAGGTTCATGACTTGCAACACCCAAACATCATCATTTGGTGTGCTAGGAAATTTAAACAGCTAGCAATCACCCAATAACATAAAGCTCAATCAATAACATCTTTTCACGTACATCAGATTAATGATCGTACGTTACTTAATCATGGATAAAATCATCATCATGTGTAAGCTTTAACATTCTTCATTTATGTAAATCGAAATAGTGATTCTACGTAATCAGTAGAAAAGAGATTGGAATGAGGATATACTTGCCTTAGTCCTTAGCTAGATTCACTATACTGGTTGAAAAAGGTTTCTGTAAAACATCATTGTTGGTACAACATGAGAAATCCATACTTAAAAGATGGCTATTCATATTAGAAAATGGTTATCAGGGCATAAGGTTGCCCGTCGGGGAAAATTTCACTCGTCAGAGACTATTTAACTCATCAGAGACTGCTGACATCATCTTTACTCATCGGAGACTAAGGTGTACGTCATCATCAGAGACTAATTAACTCATAAGAGATTGATGACGTCATCTTAACTCATCAGGGACTAAGGCTAACGCCATCATCAGAGACTAACATATATCTCATCAGAGACTATGGATGACGTCATCAGGGACTAAACTTAGCCTGTCGGAGACTAAGGATGACATCATCAGGGACTAATTATCTCATCAGGGACTGATGATGTCATCTTAACCCCATCGGAGACTAAGGGTGACGTCATCATCAGAGACTAATTATCTCATCAAGGACTGATGACGTCATCTTAACCCCATAGGAGACTAAGGGTGACGTCATCATCATAGACTAACTATCTCATTAGGGACTGATGATGTCATCTTAACCCCATCGGAGACTAAGGGTGACATCATCATCAGAGACTAATAATTCCTTTGTCAGAGACTACGGATGACATCATCGGGGACTAAACTTTAGCCTGTTGGAGACAAAGGATGACATCATGAGAGACTAATAGCATCTCATCAGAGACTAACATTTACTCATTAGAGACTGATGTTATCTCGTCAGGGACTAATATTAGAGCTTGTCTCCGTTTCCATGGAAGACCTTACAATAACAAACTCAACCTAGGATACCTCATGAACATGAAAATACAGGAGAATGCAGCCTTTCTTTCAAAGCTTTATTCCTCCTTGAAAACCTAGTATGCACGGCTAATACACTCGAATGACATACAAAAAGAAACAAACAGAGGAGAACTTGAGATTCTTTCCTCCTGGGTTGACGAAGAGATCAAAGCCTGTTTGAAAGTGATAGTCCAAAAGAAAGAGCTTGAAATTAAACGGAGATGGTAGGATTAAGGAAGAACTTTGGAAAAGGAAATCTTTAGAAAAGAGACTGAAATGTTCCTCCGAATGAGGTATTTATAGTAGGCTGAGATTAAGCTTTGAAATAAAATGATTTGTTAATCTGGACGGTAAAACTGCTGCTCATCATGATTCTTAGCAGCTAAGCAACATAATAAGCTTGCTGTCCTTAATGCAAATAAGCCAGCTACTAAAGCAGCTTACTAATCAAATTTACATACGTACTCATGATGTCATTCCCTTACGTAAATTATTACATCCCTCAGGGAATTTACTAAACCAGAAAAGTGAGCTCCTTCAAGCAATATCAACATAAATTGCTTGATCTTATAATCCAATATCCAACAAACATAATCCTTTAATGGATCCAAAAATAATTAGACATTCAAAAACATCATATATTAACTATACACGTTAATATATATAAAGAAAAATAATATGAATAAATAAATTATTTATAGATAAATAAATTTTCCGGGTCGTTACATCAAGGACATGTTCTGTGTGAAGCAAGCAGTACTAATTGCTTCCTCCCAGAAATAGGTTGGAAGCTTTGATTCTTCAAGCATTGTCCTTGCTGCTTCAATAAGGGTTCTATTTTTTCTCTCAACAACTCCATTTTGTTGAGGAGTTCTTAGAGCTGAGAATTGATGAGATATCCCTTTTTCAGTGCAGAATTCATTTACTTGGGTATTTTTGAATTCTGTTCCTCTATCACTTCTTATAACCCTCACTGTTTTTCCTGACTCAGTTTCTACTTTCTTGATATGATCAAAAATCAACTGAGCAACTTCATCTTTTGAGTGAAGGTATTTTACCCAAGTATACCTTGTGTGATCATCCTCTATAACCAAAGCATATATGTTTCTTAATATTGACATCACATTCACTTGACCAAATAAGTCCATATGTAATAACTGTAAAGGGCCAGTGATTGATGTTGCTGGTTTGCTCTTGAATGACACACTTCTTTGTTTTCCTTTCTGGCATGAATTACACAACCCTTATTGTGTAAATTCCAATTGAGGAATGCTAGCTACCAATCCTTTTCTCACCAAATTGTTGATATTTTTGAAGTTTAAGTAGGAGAGCTTCTTATGCCAAAGCCAACTTTCATCAGCTGAGGCTTTGCTATAAAGGCATATGACTTGATCAGTGGAAGAGATTAGGTTTGCAGTGTACAAATTTCCTTTTCTTTTCCTTGTCAATATCACATCTCTAGATTCCTTTTCACACACCTGGCACTGATCTTCTTTGAAGGTGGCATAGAATCCTCTATATTACATAGTTGACTCGCACTTAATAGATTGTGCTTTAAGCCATCAACAAGTCATACTTCAGTGAAGATGACATCTGCATGCTCAACATTACCATAGCCCTTCGTATGGCCTTTGCTATCATCTCCAAAAGTTACCTTAGGGCCACTCTTTTCTTCATACTGTTTAAGCAGGGACTTGTCCCCTGTCATGTGCCTTGAACATCCATTGTCCAAGAACCATGATTTTTTCTTTTTGCCCTACACAGTAAGAATAACTAGTTAGAATTTTTTGGGACCCAGAGTTTCTTGGGTCCTTTCTCACTAGTTTTAGAATCAAAACTTGACTCAGATGGAGTGGATTGTCTTTTAGAATTTTTAACATTTATTGAACAATCAATAGGCTTGCTTCTTGAAGGTGAGAGACTGCCAAGTTTAGAATTTTCACAATTATTGCAAAGATGGTTAAACCTTTTTACAGATGATTTTTCTTTAGTTATCTTTGTTGGTGCAGTCTCTACTATAGGAACTCTATTTTTACTCCTACAATGTATAACTATGTGGTTGGGATTTCCACATATGTGACATGTTTTTTTAGGAGCATCAAACATTCTAGCATAATTAGTATATTTATTAATGCCTATTTTTCCATTCCTATTCCTTCTTCCACTACTAGACTCCAATGACTTTTCAACCTTAGACTCAGTAAGATTTTCCAATTTCTTGTTTAATTGTGTCTTGGTCATGAATCCTATATTCAATCTTTTACTTCCACTCTTTTCTACAGTATTCACTGAATTTTGATCATTCTTTATAACTGCAGTGACATGTTGACTTTGAGTGTTGATAAATTTAGGTTTAATGACTGGTGAGACAAAATTAATTCTTTTAATGGGAATTGGCTTGTTAGTCATGGAATTAGCAGCTTCAACAAGATCTTCCATATATGTTTTCTTACCTAGGTACTCATCATAACCTAGACTAGATTTTTGATCTACAATTTGACTACCTACCAAGTCTGACATCTTTTTAGAGGATTGATTCCATTTTTTTATTTTAGCCTGTTCATTTTCAAGTTGTTCGACTAAGTAATATTCCCTCTTTTTCAAAGCATCTATCATGTGATAAGCTTTATCCAGTTTTGACTTGATAGTATCAAATTCTATTTGTCTCTCTTCAAGAAATCTATTTCTTTTCAAGTGTTGGTCATGTGATTCTTTAACTTTGGCATGTTCAATGGTTAATGATCTAAAACTAACATGCAGATCAGACATATCTTTTTGTATGTTTTCTATGCTAGTTGTATCAATTAAATTCAGCACATTAAAATTCTGAATTGCATCACATACCTTTGTAGAATCACTTGGCTCATCAGTTTGAACCATCAAGGCAAAGTTGACAATTTCTTCCTCAGAGTCACTGTCAA
The DNA here is from genome assembly GCA_014636745.2 of Centella asiatica. Classification (NCBI taxonomy): domain Eukaryota; kingdom Viridiplantae; phylum Streptophyta; class Magnoliopsida; order Apiales; family Apiaceae; genus Centella; species Centella asiatica. The sequence continues at coordinate 38,809,066 of CM025783.1, read as the reverse complement.
TCCAATCCTTGCCTTCAGTAATCAAGGCCTTGCTTTTTGATTTGTTCCATTTATTAGGAATGTCATTCCCTGATTTTCTATTCTTTTCATCCTTAGATCTTTCTGTAGATCTAGGCTTCTTGCACTCATTGGCAAAGTGCCCTAACCCATCACAGTTGTAAAATCTAATCTTTTTTTTATCAAAGGTCACAGTTTGACCTTCCCATTTTGGGTTAGGCTTCCTTGATGATCTTCTCCCTTTCCTGCTAGCTCAGAATGTTTTGAATTGCTTCGCCATGAAGGCCATGAATTCCTCCATGTCATCATCAATATTGGATTCAGTTTCTTCATTAGTCGAGCTTGCAATGTCAGTTTCATCATCAAGCTCCTCATGAGACTTCTTTATCTCAACCATTAGTGCAGCTACTTTGTCACTGCAATGCATCTTTTGTCTTTGCTCTAGTTCAAGTTCATAAGTTTTTAGATTTCCATAGAGCCTATCCAAAGTGAGAATATCCAAATCATGAGCTTCCTTTACTGCAGTTGTTTTTTGATCCCAGCTTGGAGGGAAAGCCCTCATGAATTTGGTATTAACATCTTCATTGTCATAGGGCTTTCTAAGTATTTTCAGGTCATTGAGCAAAGCATTGAATCTATCATAAACTGATGTTATTGATTCACTAGGCTTTGCTTGAAAGAATTCATATTGTTGTGTTAACAATTATCTTTTATTTTTTCTTACTTGGTATGTCCCCTCACATTGGACTTTGATGGTGTCCCATATTTGTTTTGATGTCGTGCAGTTGATGATGCTTGTGAACATATTTTTATCCAGTCCATTGTAAAGTATGTTCATCACTTTAGCATCCTTCAACACTTGTAACTTGTCTTCATTGGTATAATCACTTTCTGTAGCAAGTTCAAAGTGTTCAGTGATAATTGTTCCTTCTACAGTTTTTGAAGGAACTAATTTCCTTGGTTGATAGGGACCCTTCTCAATCCTATCAATGTATTCGGGATCGGTTGCCCTGAAGTGCATATACATCTTTTATTTCCAGATTGGATATTCTTCTCTTTTTAAAACTGGAATTCTGGTTCCACCATCACGACTTCCTGCATATGCCATTATGCTGGAGCTGCTACCTTCATCATTGGTCATCTCTGGATCTTGTTAATTGAAATATATCGATCAATAGGCTCTGATACCAATTGTTGTCCCAGTGAAATAGCCTAGAACTTGTAGAAGGGGGGTTGAATACAAGTTCTTGAAATCTTTTTAAATTCCTGTTCTTCAAAGTATTACTACTTGTGGAAATTAAAGAACAAGAACAGGAATAAATTTATAAACAATTGTTTTTATTGATTAACAATTGATTACAAATTCTATCAATCACAAATTGATTGTCAGCTTCAATTTCTGTACTGTATATATACAAATCTATATAATCAAACAGCTTCTAACACAACTCTGTAAAATTAATTACAGCTTCCAAATCTGAACATGAATTCAGCTTCTAATCCTATTCATCATATGTTTTTTCTATACAATTCGAATAGCTATCAATTTCTTAATTACTACTCTGGTATATTTCTAACCAGCTTCATCTTCAATTACTCTTCAATGTCCATGTCGAAGATAACTTCTAATTCAAATAGAACTCTATACTACATAAGAGAGTAATTTTACTTTAGTCTCTGACTGCTTCAACTTTAGTCTCTGATAACTGTTTATTCTCCGACAGCTTAAGCTTAGTCCCTGATGCTTTAATCTTAGTCTCCGATGGTTTAATCTTAGTCTCTGATGACTTAAGATTAGTCTCCGATGCTTACATTTAGTCTCTGACACTTTAAACTATAGTTTCTGATAAGCTTTTGCCTTAGTCTCCGATAGGCTAAACATAATCTTTGACTTGTTGAACTCTCTAATGCAGTTCTGGTAGTCTCTTATAATACACTTCAACTTACTCTCATATAAAAATAAATTACATGAATTAGAGAGTCAACTACCAGCTACAAAAATCCAAATGCTATAAATTAGCACTAACTGTACATTTGTATATCTAAGTATTCTAGGTACAATCATCATCAAATGTTATAAAACCTAACAATGGGGACTTCCAAACAACTGAGGAGCATGATGATGTTGAAGACATTTTGGCACCGGTGGCCAGAAAATTCAGAAAGATGAAATTGAACAAGTCAGCTCCATCAAAGAAGGAGAGTCAATAAATAAAGATTGATAAATCAAAATTCAGGTTCTTTAACTGTGATGGTAAAGGTCACTTTGCCAATGAGTGCAGAAAGTCAAGGTTTGACAAGAAGGCCAAGGAAGACAAATATGTTGAGAAGGATGAGGAGTATCACAAAAAGAAGTATTATGATCTCCTCAACAAAAGTATGGGCAAAACACTCATTTCTGAAGGCAAAGACTGGGCTAAAACTAACTCAAAGGATGAAGAATCCATCAACTTAGCACACATGGCCATATCCTCTGATGGTTCAGAAAGAGAAGAAAGCCTCAACACTATGGTATATGACATGATCTTCTCTGTTGCATTAAAATTGTTAAATATTAAGAATGTAGAGCATATAACTCAAGAAATAAATATTCTACACTAGAATTTCAGAACTCTAACAACAGAGAATAATAGAATTAAAGACTCTAATGTACTTTTAACAAATAAAAATTTCTTCTTAGAGTCTGAACTATTGACTCTTAAGCAAGTCAGAGAGGACTGTAGGAAAACTAAGGAGAGACTTGCACGTGCTAAAGAAATAGAGGAATGGTTCAGTGCACACCTAAAGAAAGAGCAAGATCTCATAAATGAATGGACCAATTTCTCAAAGATAGTGAGGGAAACAATAGAAAAATATAGCACTAGTAAAACTCAGGGAGTAGGCTATAATAAAGTCTAAGGAAAGCAACCAGTGATTAAGAAGTAGCCAACCACTAGAACCTCAGAAGCTAGCACAAGTACAAGTACTCAAATAGCTACTACCCCTACCTTTAAAAAGATAAAATTTGTTAAGGTAGGAGCTATTGAGGAAAAGACTAAGGAGGCAGTGCTAGAACAAAGAGTGAGTGAGCTTGAAAAGAAATTGAATGAATTTAGAGCCAAAGTGCGAAGCCCCAGACTTTTATAAATATTATTATAATATTAAACTATTAATTAAATATATTTGATTAGGATTATGTATTTGCAATTGTGATCAAATATTCCTTTATGAATATTGAAAGGACCAAATTTTAGTTTAACATATTATTATTACCATGGACAATAATAGTATATGTAGTAATAAAATTAGTATGGGTTATTACTGTTACTGTTATAAAGAAATGGGGGTTAATCAACAAATTTGACGGTTTGGCTCCTACTGATGAGTAAGTAAGTAAGCTGCTAAGTCATTAGTACTGCAGATTACTATTGTAGGACACTTTTGAGAAGTATAGACATACGTGTAAGTGGATTGATCAAGTAATTATTTATTATATTTAATGAATTTGTGGTTTATTTAATTCCATGTCTTATGCTAATTAGAAGTGTGGAACACCCCATGCTTGACATACGTCTTCACAGACTCTCTTCTATTAAGAAGACCCTGGTATTACTACTCCTTTCCAAAAACACTCTCAAACTCAAAATAAAGTCAGTGTTGTCTAATCATTTAACTAGTATGGAAACTTGTTAAATACCTCGGTTAATTAAACCGTATTCTCTTCACTATAATCTTAGTCTCCGATGAACTAATTTTGCTTGAGACTTTTGTTGAACTCTCCAAATGCAATCTTTGTGGTCTCTGATGCGCACCTGCAGACTCTGATGGTAGTCTCTGATAGAACACTACTAGGGGTACTTTATACAATTACAAAATCTAACAATTCTAAGTTTGTACATCATCATCAAATGCTATAATTCCTAACATGTACACAGCAGACCACATTAAGATAGCCTTGGCCTGCTATTGTCAAGTGGTAAGAGATATTCTTAGTAAGCCCTAATGTTGAATGGAGTTAAGGCAATCGAGTAAGTCAAGTACTAGAAGACGTTAAGAGCTTATGTGGATTCTTTTTCTTTATTCAGAGACTTTGTATTGCAAATTTTTCCTCTATCTGAGTATTTGGATTCTCCCCATATGCAACGGGAATCCAACAGTTTGAATTCTTAATATTATTCATACACTCATTGTCTTGGTAACTGTATTTCAAAACTAGTTGCAAACTTTATTTCTTTCAACTGTTCTATAACATGTTACTTGTTGGGCTTTTATCGCTTATACTTGCTTAATTCTCTTTCAGTTAAACACGAGAAAGGAGAAAATTCAACGGTAAAGACAAGATGTTTCAGTATCTGTAGGACTGGCTATTATGGGCTCGTGAATATAACTTTTGATTTTTGGTAGGAAGATGTTTTTTCCGCTGCTAGAATCTCTCAAGACAATATTTGTAAGCATACTCTATCCTAATTAATGATATCAAAGAAAGATTACTTGTTATTAGTTCTTTAGTTCCCAATTGACAACCTAGTATTCCGATGAAAGCCTAAGTCACAACAGTTGATAATGAACTGACGACTCTGGCCTACAGTTGGGGAGATCGGGGCTGTCACAAAAAACAAATATATTTACTGAAAAAGAAGGTCCGATAGCAGCCCGTGAGTGGATCAAGGAAGTTGAGAAAGCCTTTAGGATTTGTGAGGTTACAAATCTTCAGAAAACCACCTTTGCCTCTTACCTGTTAACTGGAGAAGCAAACTTTTGGTGGGAGAATGCAGAGCAGTTAGAATTGACTCAGCAAGCTGCTCACAACAACAATGGGGAGATTCCTTGGGAGAAGTTCACTAAAATGTTCCTTGGGAGACTTTTAACACAAAGTATGTTCCTTTAAGTATATCAGATGAAATGGAAATCAACTTCCTTAATTTAAAACAAGGAAGTATGATGGTAGCCGAGTACAAAACAAAATTTATTGAACTGCCCCGCTTCGCTCCACACCAGGTGAATACTGAGCAGAGGAGGGCAAGATGTTTTGAGCAAGATGTTCCACACCAGGTGTACATGAACATACCAGTGGTGGTTTTATTGTTTTTCAGTTCTTTAATGCCCAGTCATCAAACTGTTAGTCTTTTTAACAATTATCCCCATGTCTTTATGAAAATTACTTTGTTTCCCCTGTCGTGATCATTCTCTCCCTTTTGACATCAGCATCTTAATGGTGGAGGGCTGAAACCAAATGACTTTGGCAATAATCAAATGACTTTGGCGATAATCAAATGACTGTGGAGATAATCAAATAACTTTGACAATAGTCAAATGACTTTGGTGATGACTTCTTGAGTTAGATGTTGAGCAACTTTTATTCCATTCTTCAGTGTAAAATGCCTTACAGATATTTTCACCATTTATTTGTTTACTGAGGCATGTACATATTAATGAACTGCTGTCACACAACTTTATTTCCATGATGAAATTGTATCTCCTTTGACCTTTTACTTTGATGTTGTTGTCACAAGTTTGGTGCTGATCAGAACTTTGACACAGTTCAACTTGAAGCACTCTAAAGAATTCTAACCCTATTTTTTTTAGTCTGGTCTCCAACTACAATGACAGAACAACTACACAACAATAACATAGTTGTGCTTCTAAAATTGACAAGACTAAAATAGTTAAGTTATGTGGCGACCCCCAAAATCCCTCACTGGATCAAGGTTTCATCAAAAGAAGGAAAAGATAACCACACATCCATTCATATTATAAATATTGGAAATAAAAAATACTAAAAAGTTATTACAACCCAAAATATTACATTTTCAGTGGAAGCTATTCTATCTCTATACTATAATACAAGACATCACTCTTCAAACATCTTCCCTCCTTCCTTCCTTATCCGCACTACAAACGGTTAGCCAAAACTCAATAACCGATCATCTTTGTCTTCCCCTTGTCAGAGGGCTCAGTCTTTATAGTCTGCCCTGCAAGACATTAAAATTCAACAAGAATGAGCGATTTACGCCCAGCAAGTATATAAACAATTTGGGGAAAAATATCTGGAATGTTTCAAAGGATTCAATTCTGCTAAGAGACTTGGTGGAACAATACTAATGCCTCAGAAATCTTTAAAGGATCTTCAGGAATACTGATGATATACAATTGTGTAATCCTTCTTAAAACAAAGTATAACTTCTTTGAAGTAAAAAAAATATCCATCAGGGGCTAAAACCGTTGGATCTGCTAACCATACTGTATATAGCTAGCCTAATTGTGTCCAAATGATCCCTCCTTGCGTGAACGTACTTAGTCACATAAAATTCCTCTAGATCAGGTGAAGAACAAATCAACACCTTTCCCTTCATCTAGCCATCCATGTGGCATAACCCATTTAAAGGACATATCATTCTCATTTATTGCATAGATATAATATTGAAAATAACTGATAGAGCAAAGCTTCTTTATATCCATGCACTTTCATTCATATCATGCTAGCGGAAAAATAAAGCATAGCATACTGATTCACAAAGAAATCCAGACATAAAAGTCATAGCCTTGTACGCATGTCCAATCAATTGATCATGCGCTTAACTGAAATACGCATAAGAGTGAGAATATACTTGCCTCGGTCCTTTGCAACAAAGATTCAATTTCAACTTAATGGTGAGTGAAAGATTCTGTAAATTATACAAGTAATATTTTAATACCTTAATAAGAATTTATGAAGGAAAATGTGTATGTGATGTACTTAGACTTTTAATGTCTTAAATAATAACATCATAAAATAATTTTAAGAAAATAATGTTTTATAGTATTGATGACAGACTGCGCATCAGGGGATAACTGGTCATTAGGGAAAAAACTACCCGTCAGGGAATGTCTCGCCCATTAGGGGATGTCTCCCGGCCATCAGGGGATAGCCTTCGACCATCAAGGTATCATTCACTCATCAGGGAATAGTCATCAGGGGATGACTTACCCGTCAGGTAATAATTTTCTCACCGCCAAACTCGTCGGGTGGTAACTTTGACTATCGCCAAACTCTCTTGGCTGACAGGGGATGATTTGTTCATCGCCAAACTTAGTAAGTCATCACTGAACTTCGTTAGTGGATCATTTGTTCAGCACCAAACTCAGTTGGCTATCGCCGAACTCCTCGGGGACTAATATCTTTAGCCATCAGAGACTAACATATTTTGCCCATCAGAGACTAAGAATGACATCATCAGAGACTAAACTTAGCCTGTTGGATACTAAGGATGACGTCATCAGAGACTAGGATTTTTAAAGCATCGGAGACTAAAGAACATCTCATCAGAGATTAACAACATCTCATTAGAGACAAACAACATCTCATCAGAAACTAACATTAGAGCTTGTTGTTGCTACCATGGAAGGCTTATCATGAACAAACTCAGCCTACGATGTATCATGAAAATGCAAAAGAATATAAACTTAGCACAAATCTTTGTTGCTATGCACGAAAGAAACTAGGTAGAGTACCAGGTTCTTACCTCTTCGTTCTTAAGGGTGAAATCAAAGCTTGTTTGAGAATAATTTTTCGAAAGAAGAACTTGGAAATTTATGGAGATGATAAGTTTAAACGAAACTCTTAAAAGAGAAATTTTGGTAAAGGAATTTAAATTTCATCTCGAATGAGGTATTTATAGAGTTCAAGAGCAATAAGCTAAGGTTAAGCTTTAAGATAAGATGATTGGTTAATCTAGACGGTAAAACGGTTGCTTATCATTACTCTTTAACAGCTAACAACTGTTGTCCTACATGCACAATGCCTTGATCGACTACTGCCACTTAAACAACTCTTTGATCAACACGTAAGTATAACACTTACGTAATTCTCCACCCTCTTCCAAGCTGATCAATATAATCTTATGTGGAATTTGTTAGTCCCCTTTTTAATATTTTTTTTAAGGAACTTAACCTCATAATCATGGATATCACATCATCATAAAAATTTTCATTGTAGATATGAATTCATCATTCATATTTAAAAAGGCTAACCTCCATGCAAAAATAAAATAACACAAAATAACATTATTTCTTATCGTAAAATACATTTAAAATTTTCGAATTCCTAAGAATTTTACAGAAGGAATTTCTTTATTCCTAAGAATTTTAACTTGTCGATCTAAAATCTGGATTGGAACCTCTTCATAATTTAAATCCGATTGCAGCTCTATCGGTTGATAATCAATTACTCCTTTATGTTCTGCCTTATAGGGACATAACACTGATATGTCAAATACGTCATGAATGTGGCCTAAAGTCGGTGGCAATGCCAATTGACAAGCCACTTCTCCAATCTTCCTCAATACTTTGAAAGGTCCTACGTAGCGGGGACTCAACTTTCCTTTCTTCCCAAAACGCATTACGCCTTTCCAGGGTGATACTTTCAATAGAGCATAACTCCCATTTTCCAAAATTTGATCCTTCCTATGTTGATCAGCATATTGTTTCTATCGGTCTTGAGCTGCCTTCATTCTCATTCTGATCATCCTGATTGCCTCCTCAGTCTGTTGAACTATCTCTGGTCCAATTAACTTCCTTTCTCCTACTTCGTTCCAGTAAAGTGGAGTTCTGCATTTTCTACCGTACAATGCTTCAAAGGGGGCCATGCCAATGCTAGCATGATAACTATTATTGTACGCGAATTCGATTAGTGGCAGATGGTTGTCCCAATGACCTTTGAAATCGAGAACGCAAGCTCGTAGCATATCTTCTAGTGTCTGAATCGTGCGTTCAGATTGACCATCTGTCTGGGGATGATAGGCTGTGCTCATATCTAGTCTTGTTCCCAGAGAGTCTTGGAAATTCTTCCAAAATCTTGAGGTAAACCTCGGATCCCAATCAGAGACGATGGAGATTAGCACTCCATGTCGACTCACAATTTCTTTAACATATAACCTTACCATTTGATCCATCTTGTATGTGTATTTGATGGCCAAGAAGTGTGCCGATTTGGTCAGTCTATCGACTATGACCCAAATGGCATTCATTCCTCCAAGCGTGGTTAGTAATCCAACTATGAAATCCATTGTGACAAATTCCCACTTCCACTCGGGAATTTCCAATGGTTGAAGTAGTCCGCTTGGTTTTTGATGTTCCGCTTTAACCCTCTGACATGTTAAGCATCTACTTACCCATTAAGCTATTTCTTTCTTCATGTTGGGCCACCAAAAGCTTTGTTTCAAGTCTTGGTACATTTTTGTGCTTCCTAGATGAATGGAGAACTTTGAGTTGTGGGTTTCGTGCAGAAGTTCGTGCTTTAATTCAGCCTTCGCAAGAATCCACACTCGATCTTCATATCGCAGCAATCCATCATTATGCATGTGATATCTTCCTTTATCTCCCTCAATTAATCTGTCCATTTCGTTGCAATGCTCTTCTTGTGCGATTTTAATGAGGTCGTGTAATTGACGCCGAACTCGAATTTCTTCTTCATATCTATCTTCTGAGCAGTGGTAAGGGTATGAAGTTGTAGGCGTTCGAATTCTTTTCTGATATCCTCTTGGATGGTCATTACATTCAGTCTTTCACGACAACTGAGCGCATCAACAACTACATTTGCCTTTCTGGGATGGTAGTTGATAGAACAGTCATAGTCTTGAATCAACTCTAACCAACGCCTTTGTCGCATGTTGAGTTCTTTTTGCGTGAATATATACTTCAAACTTTTGTGATCCGTATATATCTTGCACTTCTCACTGTAAAGGTAATGCCTCCAAATCTTCAACGCATGAATGATAGCTGTCAATTCTATGTCATGCGTAGGGTATCGTTTCTCGCAATCTTTTAGTTGTCTTGATGTATAACCAATCACCTTGCCATGCTGCATCAAAACTGCTCCAAGTCCTTGTTTTGACGCATCACTGTAAATAATGAATTCTCCCTTGTCATCCGGTAGGGTCAGAATAGGGCTATAGTCAACCTTGTCTTCAATTCCTGAAAACTCTTCTCACAATCCGGGGTCCAAACAAATTTTGTAGTCTTTCTTGTCAAGTTTTTCAAAGGCATAACTAACTTTGAGAAGTCTTTAACGAACCTTCTGTAATAGCCTGCCAAACCTAAAAAAATATTTACTTCAGTTGGGTTTGTTGGCTGAGGCCACTTCGTGATTGCTTCTATCTTATTGGGGTCCACTACAATACCAGTTTTGTTGATCACATGACCAAGAAACTTTTCTTCCTTTAGCCAAAATTCACATTTGGAGAATTTGGCAAATAACTGCTCCTTTCTTAGAACTTCCAGCGTTATCCTTAGATGTTCCTCATGCTCTTTTGCCGTCTTTGAATAGATAAGAATATCATCAATGAAAACGATAATAAACTTATCCAAGAATGGTTTAAAGACATGATTCATTAAGTCCATGAAGGCTGCGGGTGCATTTGTTAGTCCAAATGGTATTACCAAGAACTCGTAGTGACCATAGCGAGTTCGAAATGCCGTCTTTGATATGTCCCCTTCTTTGATCTTCAATTGGTGGTACCCTAAGCGTAAATCAATTTTAGAAAAGTACCTTCCTCCTTTAAGTTGATCAAAAAGATTGTCTATCCTCGGCAGGGGGTACTTATTCTTGATCGTGACCTTATTCAGTTCCCGATAATCAATGCAAAGTCTCATCGATCCATCTTTCTTCTGAACAAATAACACTGGTGCTCACCATGGTGAAACACTTGGTCTGATCAATCCTCGTTCTAAGAGTTCTTTCAACTGCATCGTCAGCTCCTTTAATTCGGACAGTGCCATTCGATACGGGGCCTTGGATATTGGCGTGGTACCGGGGATCAAGTTAATTTCAAAATCTACTTCTCTATATGGGGGTAGTCCAGGCAACTCTTCTGGAAATATGTCTACAAACTCCTTTACCACAAGGACATCCTCGATCTTACTTTCATTCTTGTTGACATCATACACATAAGCTAAGAATACTTCGCAACCTTTGCGAATCATTTTCTTTGCCTGGATCATGGTCAAGAATGGCGAGGATTTCTCCATTTTAGTGCCATGGAACCAAACCTTTGCCTTCTAGGGAGATCGTAAGACAACTTTCTTCATCTTACAGTCAATATTGGCCTGATATTTGAATAACCAATCCAGTCCCAATATTACATCTAATTCTCCCAAAGGAAAAGGAATAAGATCAACAAGAAACTCATGTTAATCTATTTTCAGAGTACAGTTAAGGTAAATGTGAGAAATGCTTATCACCTCACGATTGGCAACTACTACATCTAAAGGCTTTGATAGTTGTTCAGGCCGAGTTAGCATATTCCTAGCTAACCGTTCAGATATAAAACTTTGAGTAGCAACCGAATCAAACAACATGTGAGCATGTAAGGAGTTCACTAGTAGTGTACTTGTAATAACATCATCGGAAGCCACAGCGTCTTGCACGGTCATATTGTAAGTCCTTGCTTGTGGTCGTACCGGTATAGTGTTGACTCCAGTCAGCATCGGTTTGCCACCTTTCTTTTGAGGGCAATTGGGAGAGATGTGCCATTCCATTCCGCACGTGAAACATGTCCTTATTACGGCCAACGGTCTATTATTTTGCTGAGGTTGTTGTGGTCTTCCTTGGAGCGGGGCAGCAGTGGAGTTCAAAGTCGGACAATTTGAGGAAAAGTGCCCCGGTTGGCGACACTTGAAGCAAACATCCTTCCCTTTCAAGCATGGGGTTGTGCCATGGTTCCTTCCACAGTTTGCACACACAGTAGCCCTCCTTGAAATTACATCAGATGATTTTTCCCTCCACTTCCTCTTTCCACCATTGCTCAGATTAATATTGTTGTTGCTTATCTCTTCCTTCTTTACACTTACACCACTAAGGTTCTGATGGCTTCCCTTATCAACTCCCTTCCTCCTATCTCCCTTCTTATTTTCCCAATTGAAATCATGTACTGTCTTGTTACTCCATTCCACAATTCTTGCTTTCTCCACAACTGCATCAATGTTTCCTAGTTGAAAAATTGCTACCTGCCTCAAAATCCAAGGGTTCAATCCTTGCTCAAATCTTCGGGCCTTTCTCCCTTCATCGCTTACCTGGTGAGGAGCATACCTCATCAATTCATTAACTTTGCCTTATACTCGTCTACTGTCATGGACCCTTGCTTCAAATTTAGAAACATTAGTTCCATCGCATTGGAGACACAAGGGGGGTAAAATTTCTCCCTGAACCTTTGGGTGAACAGTTCCCAGGTTATTACGGTGTTTATGTCCTTTGTTGCTTCCCTCTTTGTTAACTCCATCCTCTTGGCTCCATTCCACCAGTGATTGGCTTCTTCTTTCAGCATGAAAGCCGCATACTTAGTCTTGCAATCTTCTGATACGTCTACTAAGTCGAAAGCTTTTTCAATCTCTTCCAACCAATATTGTGCTACAGTAGGTCCTCCTTTTCCATCAAAAGTTGGCGGATTGATGCCAGTGAACTCACGGATACATAGCCCACGGGTAGCAGGCCTTGGGGCTTGAGGTGGTGGTGGTGCTGGCTGGTTCATGGCTACAGCTTCACGAATAATCTGAAGAAATTGAGCTAGCGGGTTGTCATTTGCATTCCCTGTAGCATTGTTGCTGGTGGAATTATTGTCAGTAACAGGGGTCGGTGGTGGAACATGTGGGGTATTGCGATTCATCCCAACTACCTCCTCTGAGCTGTCGTCCTTTATAACCACTTTGTTAGCATTATCAGCTTGGTTTACTTTTTCTAAACATGCCAAATTTTCAGACCTTGACAGGTTGTTATGGAGATTAATTCTCCCAAGTCTTCCTGGTCTCCTTCCTCTGACCATAATCTAGTATAATATACGCAAAGGGTTAAACATCCTTCACGAAACATTCCATTTTTATATGGCTCAAGAATTTGCAACTCAATAAGGTGAAGAGCATTAAGCAACACATAAGCATTTAGATATGTCAAAATATTTATCATTCATGTACATAGAAGACTGTCATAAACATCGTTCTCTAAAATTCTTAAGACAAGCCACACATAGATCAAAATACATTTGAATGCATCTGAGATAGTCACAACTGTCCAAGTAGAGTTCAAAATAAAGACAAAATAACCTCCGCCTAAATTTTACATCCACTTTTATAACTAATCCTCCTCATCTTCCGTGTCCAAAGATCCTTCACGTTCTGCCTCCCTTTCCCAATGTCGAGACTGTATACGTGTCTTCTCGACGCGGCGCACATAGTGGTTGCTCATTTGCTCCAAACGCAACACCGTGGGATTAGCTATTGCTGCTGCTACCATATGTGCATGCATCTCTAATGCCAACCGATGGTATAGGCTTTGAGTCAACCAAAAATAAGATTGTCATACTGATGCTGCTGTGCGATACCTAGTAATAGTGGCAGCCTGTCGTCGAACTGTCATGGTGCGGGCTGCCAAACGATGGTGAACTTCTGCGTCGTAACTACGTACCATCTCGTCATGGGATGGTGTTGCTGCCTGAAATGGGGACGAAATAGGCCTCAGAGTATCACATTTCATCCGAGGGATATCTTATGTTACAACATGGTCGCGGTCAAAACGTTGGCGTATTGTGCTTTTCCGTCCTATGTGGTGAATGCGCGGCCCGCGGCGAACAATGGAAGGTTCGGCCTCCTATATTGGCTTCATGGTGAGGCTGGGGCCTTTGTATACTGGTGATGGTGGATGTTCGTCCAATGATGTAGAGGTGAACAGTGGAGACTCCACACTAGGCTCCTCTCCTTCTTCAGATAAAAAGTTGTAAACTGGGATAAAGGAAAACGTACGGGGAATCTAGAACGATCTCTGGCCATCTACATGAAACAATCCAAGTCAGTAAATCTGAACTTCTCAATAAACAATGCATGCAACGATGTATCTATGAGGTGGTGCCTTCGTTTCAATCCTATCTTCCCTTAGCAGTTTCTACCCTTAAGGTGTTCAACAACCTTTGTGTCCAACATAAGTCTTAATCCCTTGGCCCATTAACCTATCCTAGTACTTCAATTCTACCATCAAATTCTTAAATTTCTCTACTGGAGTAATCCTGCGACATACCACAGTACTCCCTACTCCTGGATGTGGTTTACGGGCAGTGTTTCCTTACGAATCACTTCTGGCCGTAACTGGGCTCTGATACCAACTGTGGCGACCCCCAAAATCCCTCACTGGATCAGGGTTTCATCAAAAGAAGGAAAAGATAACCACACATCCATTCATATTATAAATATTGGAATAAAACAATACTAAAGAGTTATTACAACCCAAAATATTACATTTTCAGCGGAAGCTATTCTATCTCTATACTATAATACAAAACATCACTCTTCAAACATTTTCCCTCCTTCTTTCCTTATCCGCACTACAAAGGGTTAGCCAAAACTCAATAACCGATCATCTTTGCCTTCCCCTTGTCAGAGGGCTCAGCCTTTATATTCTGCCCTGCAAGACATTAAAATTCAACAAGAATGAGCGATTTACTCCCAACAAGTATATAAACAATTTGGGAAAACAAATCTGGAATGTTTCAAAGAATTTAATTCTGCTAAGAGGCTTGGTGGAACAATACTAATGCCTTAGAAATCTTTAAAGGATCTTTAGGATTAATGATGCTAAACAATTGTGTAATCCTTCGTAAAACAAAGCATAACTTCTTTGAAGTAAAAAAAAAATCCATCAGGGGCAAAAACCGTTGCATCTGCTAACCATATGGTATACAGCTGGCCTAACTATGTCTGCATGAACTCTCTTTGGTGTCCAAATGATCCCTCCTTGCGTGAACGTACATAGTCACATAAAATTCCTCTAGGTCAGGTAAAGAATAAATCAGCACCTTTCCCTTCCTCTAGCCATCCATGTGGCATAACCCATTTAAGGGACATATCATTCTCATTTATTGAACATATATAATATTGAAAATAACTGATAGAGCAAAGCTTCTTTATATCCATGCACTTTCATTCATATCATGCTAGCGGAAAAATAAAGCATAACATACTGATTCACAAAGAAATCCAGACATAAAAGTCATAGCCTTGTACGCATGTCCAATCAATTGATCATGCGCTTAACTGAAATACGCATAAGAGTGAGAATATACTTGTCTCGGTCCTTTGCAACAAAGATTCAATTTCAACTTACTGGTGAGTGAAAGATTCTGTAAATTATACAAGTAATATTTTAATACCTTAATAAGAATTTATGAAAGAAAATGTGTATGTGATGTACTTAGACTTTTACTGTCTTAAATAATAACATCATAAAATAATTTTAAGAAAATAATGTTTTATAGTCTTGATGACAGACAGCGCATCAGGGGATAATTGGTCATCAGGGAAAAAACTACCCGTTAGGGAATGTCTCGCCCATTAGGGGATGTCTCCTGGCCATCAGGGGATAGCCTTCGACCATCAGGGTATCATTCACTCATCAGGGGATGACTTACCCATCAGGGAATAATTTTCTCACCGCCAAACTCGTCGGGTGGTAACTTTGACTATCGCGAAACTCTCTTGGCTGACAGGGGATGATTTGTTCATCACCAAACTTAGTAAGTCATCACTGAACTTCGTCAATGAATCATTTGTTCAGCACCAAACTCAGTTGGCTATCGCCGAACTCCTCGGGGACTAATATCTTTAGCCATCAGAGACTAACATATTTTGCCCATCAGAGAATAAGGATGACTTCATCAGAGACTAAACTTAGCCTATCAGAGACTAAGGATGATGTCATCAGAGACTAGGATTTTTAAAGCATCGGAGACTAAAGAACATCTTATCAGAGACTAAAGAACATCTCATCAGAGACTAACAACATCTCATCAGAGACTAACATTAGAGCTTGTTGTTGCTACCATGGAAGGATAATCATGAAGAAACTCAGCCTAGGATGCATCATGAAAATGCAAAAGAATATAAACTTAGCACAAATCTTTGTTGATATGCACGAAAGAAACTAAGTAGAGTACGAGGTTCTTACCTCTTCGTTCTTAAGGGTGAAATCAAAGCTTGTTGTAGAATAATTTTCTGAAAGAAGAACTTGGAAATTTATAGAGATGATAAGTTTAAACGAAACTCTTAAAAGAGAAATTTTGGTAAAGGAATTTAAATTTCATCTCAAATGAGGTATTTATAGAGTTCAAGAGCAATAAGCTAAGGTTAAGCTTTAAGATAAGATGATTGGTTAATCTGGACGGTAAAACGACTGCTTATCATTACTCTTTAATAGCTAACAACTGTTGTCTTACATGCACAATTCCTTGTTCAGCTACTGCCACTTAAACAACTCTTTGATCAACACGTAAGTATAACACTTACGTAAATCTCTCACCCTCTTCCAAGCTGATCAATATAATCTTATGTGGAATTTGTTAGTCCCCTTTTAATATTTTTTTTTAAGGAACTTAACCTCATAATCATGGATATCACATCATCATAAAAATTTTCATTGTAGATATGAATTCATCATTCATATTTAAAAAGGCTAACCTCCATGCAAAAATAAAATAACACAAACTAACATTATTTCTTATCGTAAAATACATTTAAAATTTTCAGATTCTCACAAGTTATCTATTCCTAAAATACAATTAGGCAATCACCAAATCCAACAGCCTCCCCCTATTTTTTTTTATGAACATAAACGCAAATTGTATGAATGATAACTTAACTAAGACAAAACGTTACAAAGCTTTAGACTTGTACAAACTTACAGTAGTAAACAAATTATACATTTTTGATTAGATCTTCTTTTGACAATTACAAGTAATTGGCTCCTCTAAACTGAGTTGATAATCTTGAATATACTTTTATATCTGACCCTACTAAGCTGATTCTTTCATGAAGAGTTGTTCTTTTAGGATTTCTAGAATATTCTCTTCATGAAAATTTTGAGGATCTCTGAGGAAGTCTATGAAGTTTCTGAGAGTACTCGGCCCTGTAGTACTGAGTTGGGAAAGCTCAAATACAAGATCTCTATTCCTTCATTCATAAAAGTTTAGCTTGGTTGGATTGAATAATATTCTTTTCCTATTCTTCTCTAGTTTTCTTCTATTTTCATAAATCTCCTAAAAAGCCTCCATAGCTTGTTGATCTTCTTTGTGTGGTCAAGGTCATAGTTGATCTATGTTGTATGGAAGAAATGAGGAAGGCCTATCTATCATACTATCCATCATGTACTCAGTCTTACTTCCATCACCTTCAGTGTAGACCACCTTGTATGGATTAAACAATATCCTCTCAGGATGTTCTGCAGACTTTGTCCTTCTCATAGCTTCTGCTCTCTCTTTCTTCCTCCTCTTGCCTTTGCTTTAGATCTTCAGCAGCCTTTTATTGGTTTTCAGCAGACTCAACATTCTTTCTCATTATCTCAGGTAGTTAGTTCATCAATGATCCACTTTATTCTTTGAATAGTTGTTGCCCTTATCTGTTTGGATTGAGAATATGTACCTCTGATAAGAACAACCAACTTCCTTAGAATATGGACATTTGAATTGTTTTCATCAATGAGCTCCTTCATTGACACAGGTTTTGTTGCTCCATCATTGTAGATGAGTTGAGCTGCCTTGATCACCCTTGTTCCTTCCCATACAAACTTTATGTCAATGACCCTCTCAACATCTTCTTTGTTGAATGTGTCTTCATCAGGTCTTTCAGATGTGATAGTGTCAATAAAGAGTGTAGGTTGAGCAAGCTATTTCTTGTTGTCGCAATATGGCATTTGTCTGGTAGCTTGCTTGAAGTTCCATTTATGTACTCCTGCCCTCTTTTTGATCCTCTTAGATTAATGTGCATTTTGAGCTTCTACTTTCTCCTTTGCCACCTTATCTATCCTTGCTTTATCTATAGATGTTCCCTCGTACATGTCATCATGGGAGGAAGCATCATTAGTGAACTCATGAGAGATACCCTACCCCTGTGAAGGTGTCCCTTGAGGTTTTTCAATTCCCATGAACAAGTAATCGTAATGAGCTCAGTGTTAGATGATTGAGCAGATGATTTGTCTTCATTCTTCTCCTCATTCACCCCTTAGTTAAGTTATCATTCACTGTAGGAAGGGAAGACCTGAGGGTGGAAGGACCAACAGTAACAGTAGTACCAATGCCAGGATAGCTTTGATCCCTGCTTTGGTTTCTTTTACCTCATCCCTGACATCCTGCACCTCACGTCTCAGTGCTTTAAGGTCTTTGATATTATCAGCAATGGAGTGCATCTAACCCTAAAAGTAACTGGCATAGGCTTGCAACTGAAGCTGCAAGTCATCAACTTGGATTTTGACTGAAAAAATTGCTAATAGACTTGAGACTTGAGTATGCAGTTGCCTAAGGAGATCAACTTTCATGTAGGCTAGGTTGTCGTCCATGGCTTTGACTTTAGATGCCCTGGCCTCATTCTCCTTGTGTGTTTTTTATTGATCTCATCAAACTTTCCCTTACTCATTCTTGTTGGCCCTAGTGGCACACTCTCACTTATGGAAGGAGAATGCTTAACCCTCTCTCCTTTTTTTATGCTCAAGGCCTTAGTGTTTATTTCTAATTCTTTTCTCCTTCTTATTCTTCTCTCAGCCTTACTAATCCTAACCTGATCTTCTTTAGCAATAAAAGAATTGGCCAACTACCTAAAAGGACGTTCCTCATACACCATCTCAATATCATCAGAAGATACAGAGGTAGAAGAAGGTGTGTGGATGTGTGGAGGACTGATGTTGAAGTATGAACATCTGGCCTAGCATCAGCCTCATTGATGGGGAAGTTAGGTAGAGTCTGAGAAACCTTTACTTCCACATCATTTAGTGGGATCTGAGATGTGGTATCTGCTACACTAGGTGCAACAGGTTACTATGGACCACTCAGTATTGGCTCAACCAGGAGATAATCTAGCTGATCAAAACTAACTGAAGCTTGTGATTGCTCCATTGGAGAAGAAGAAATAAGTGGAGAGGTGGAA
The DNA here is from genome assembly GCA_014636745.2 of Centella asiatica. NCBI lineage: Eukaryota > Viridiplantae > Streptophyta > Magnoliopsida > Apiales > Apiaceae > Centella > Centella asiatica. The sequence continues at coordinate 38,790,163 of CM025783.1, read as the reverse complement.
GGAATATTGTAGGACAGAGGCTCCATAAAGGAGTTGAGTGTTGGCTGCACCACCTGAGTAAATAAGGGAACATCAAAGGAAGACTCTAAGTGCTCTCCACTCAGGTGTACTGTTCGGTCTTGTGCATCATTATGTGTGGGCACATGTGATGGTGTAGAATTTGTACAAGTTGTCATGGAAGGAGGACTTTTTTCAATAGATACATCTTGTTGAAAAGATGCATCTAGGGATATGTGTTGTCCCATATCATCCTCAACATCCTTTTGGGAGGATATAGGGTGGTTTACAGCAGTTTCCTTCTTGCTCCTCTTCTTCCTTGGTATAATTGGAAGAGCAACTGCTGAGAGTTCCCTATCCTCACTGCCCTCTTGAACTTCCTCATTGGTCTCTACCATATGGGTTGTGGTTTTTCTATTCTTTGAACCCTGGGGTTGCTGAGAACTAGAGGGCCTTGGATAACTAGCAATATATTTAGAGTGTAGAGGTGGAATAGGTTGGTCAGCTTGGGCTAGAAGATGGGGGATTGCATCCTCTTGGCCAAACATTTTGAGAAGAAAAAGAAGGGGGTTGGACAAGTAAAGAAGAAGAAATTATACCTGTCATGTGCTCTGTCAGGACAAGTCTGACCTTCTCATTCTTCTTATTTGTGAGAAGAGAAGTAGTGATGTTGTTAAGCATTTGGGATGGCTCCTCTACTTCACTGTCAGTAAATGTAGTAAGGTCTACCCCCATATGTAGAAGAATCATCATCAGAAACCTTGGGTAGTAGAACTTGACAATTGCACCAGTTGCCGGATTCTTGCTGGTCAAGCTTCCCATCTTGTTGATTATTTCAATAAGTAGTAACTTGTCAATGTTGATCTTTAAGTTGGTGGCCACAGTGAATCCTAGTGTTTGCACCAGGATGGTTTCAAAGAAGAAATTTCATTCCATTCATAAGTATTGCTTCTCCATTGTGCCCAGATTTAACTCACCAGTATGATTGATGTGTCTGAAGAACTTAATTAAATCTTGGGCAGAAGGATCATTAGCAAAGTTCTCCACTAGAAGGTGTAGAGCTTCATTTCCAGTTCTGTTAGTGATTGTATACTCAACACTGTTGAAGATGACCTTGATGTTGAGAGAACTCTTTGTGGAAGAAGTTTGAGTGATTATCCACAAATGTTGAAGAGCTTTCTTGTTTAGCTTTTGGACCTTTGAGTAGCACATAATTCACAAACGAATTGTTTAGAAACTGCACGCATTGTTGAAATCGTTTATGAATATACAAATTGAGGAAAGATATGAATAATTCAATGAATTACATCCGTAATCAAGGAGAGAAATTCAAATTCTGTTTGTGAGGCTTGGTGAAGCAATACCAAGACCTCGGAAACCTTCAAAAATCCTTGAAGATTCACTGATGATATACAACTTGTGATCCTCCCTTGAAGAAAGTCAGGTATACACCTGATTATAACTCTTCAATTATCCAACGGGGGCTACACCCGTGGATCTGCTAACCATACAGTACACAGCTGGCCAGGCTGGACCGCATGATCCCTCTGAGTGACTACGTAGTCAAATAACATTTCCTCTTGGTCAGGTGAAGAACACATCAGCACCTTTCCTTTCCTCTTGCCAGCCATGTGGCATAACCCCCATAAGGGGCATCATTCACATTCTCGTTGCATAGACATAAGATTGAAAACATAGCTGAAATTCAAAGCTCATTTATATCCAAGCATCATCATTCATATCATGCTAGCAGAATCAAAAGCATAGCATGCTCATGCATCAGAACAATGAAAGTATAAATCCAACCTTCTACGCATACCGAAGCAAATGATAATGCGTTAAACTGAAATAAGTATGAGATTGTGAATATACTTGCCTCAGTCCTTTGCTTACGACCAATTTTAATTTACTCGTGAGTGGAAAGTTCTGTAGGAATATACATATCACAAGATGAATTTATTATCTGGGTTAAAATATGAGGGAGCAATGCACATGTGATGTCCTTAACTTTTAATCATCTCAATCTGGTATGAAGCTATTGAGGTTAAGAAATCAATTCAAACATCTTAAAATAATTTAAGAAAATAGCATTTTATAGTTTTAAAACAAACTGCGCATCAGGGAGGTACTACGCTTTAACTCACTGGAGACTAGTAACCCATCGGGGATTATCAGCCCTTCGGGGATTATCAACCCATCGGGGATTATTAACCTATCGGGAATTATTAACCCATCGGGGATTATCAACCCATCGGGGATTAACCCATCGGGGATTAATCGGGGATTAACTCATCGGGGATTAATCGGGGATTAACTCATCAGGGATTAACTCATCGGGGATTAACTCATCAGGGATTAACTCATCGGGGATTAATCGGGGATTAACTCATCAGGGATTAACTCATCGGGGATTAACTCATACTCGTCAGAGACTAAGTTAAAGTCTGTCTCAGATACAGGGTCGTCTTCCTTACTCCTCCATGTGTGGTGCCCTCAACCATAACCACACTTGGGTCAAAACTCACCATTCTCTCAGTGATACGTAACATTTCCTATGGTCTGCATGCCATCTTAGACAACTTGAAATAAATGACATTAACCCCGATCGTTAGAATATGCATTAAGTCATACTTTTGAAAATAAATGAACATGGTATTAAACGTGGTAGGTAGAGCAGGGATGCAAGAAATATAGCAAGACTTAAATGAGATGCTCTTACCTCCTCACTGTAGGAAGGAAAATAAATGCTCCGGTTTATCCTTCAAGAAGAACTGCTGTCTCGAAAATTAAATTGATGTTTGATGGAGGTTTGGAAAGGTAGGATCAGGGTTACAACAGTGTGGTGTGTATATATATATCATTTGATTGAACAACAAGGACTGTCGGATCAACTTGATCTCAGCCGTTGGCTATGAAAAGAAAGGAAATGACTGAAGAAGGAAAGAACGGCTGCTGTCCATCAGTCATCTTTCATAGCTGACTCTAAGGTATGATAGGGATGATGAGCATTTAATGCTGCTGTTCCCCCCCC
>CM025783.1:38763773-38787035 GCA_014636745.2 Centella asiatica | reverse complement strand
CCCCCCCCCCCCCCCCCCCCAGCAGTGCAGTATTTTAAAAGAAGAAGGGTACTGTAGCTACCCGCGAAACACTCTTTTAAGGGTAGAACAACTCATAAGAAAATAATTTTCATGAAGAAAATAAGCTAAAATAATTAATTTCATAACGGAATTTATTTACAAATCCGGGTCTTCACACTTAGCCACCTAAACAGTTCCTAATCAAACACGTAATCACCAATCTTACGTAACCCTCTTATCTTCCTCCATGTTGTTTAATATAATCTTATATGGGATTTGCTAGTCCCCTTTTTAATACCTTTTTGAGGAACTTAACCTCATAATCATGGATATCACATCATCATAAAATTTTTCATTATAGATATGAATTTATCATTAATATTTAAAAAGGCTAACCTCCATGCAAAAATATAATAACACAAAATTATTTCCTATCGTAAAATACATTTAAAATTTTTCGGGTTCTCACATCCTTCCCCCCTTAAAAGAAGTTTCGTCCTCGAAACTTAACTATGAAATAAATGGGGGAACTTGTCAATCGTAGTACTTTCAAGCTCCCATGTAGCTTCCTCTACACTATGGTTCCTCCATAACACTTTTACAGAAAGAATTTCTTTATTCCTAAGAATTTTAGCTTGTCGATCTAAAATCTGGATTGGAACCTCTTCATAATTTAAATCCGATTGCAGCTCTATCGGTTGATAATCAATTACTCCTCTATGGTCTGTCTTGCAAGGACGTAACACTGATATGTGAAATACGTCATGAATGTGGCCTAAAGTTGGTGGTAGTGCCAGTTGATAGGCCACTTCTCCAATCTTCCTCAATACTTCGAAAGGTCCTACATAGTGGGGACTCAACTTTCCTTGCCACAACGCATTACGCCTTTCCAGGGTGACACTTTCAATAGTGCATAACTTCCAACTTCCAAAATTTGATCCTTCCTATGTTGATCAGCATATTGTTTCTGTCGGTCTTGAGCTGCCTTCATTCTCATTCTGATCGTCCTAATTGCCTCCTTAGTCTGTTGGACTATCTCTGGTCCAATTAGCTTCCTTTCTCCTATTTCGTTCCAGTAAAGTGGAGTTCTGCATTTTATAACATACAATGCTTCAAAGGGGGCCATGCCAATGCTTGTACGCAAATTCTATTAGTGGTAGATGGTTGTCCCAATGACCTTTGGAATCAAGAACGCAAGCTCGTAGTATATCTTCTAGCGTCTGAATCGTGCGTTCAGATTGACCATCTGTTTGGGGGTGATAGGCTGTTCTCATATCTAGTCTTGTTCCCAGATAGTCTTGGAAGCTTTTCCAAAATCATGAGGTAAACCTCGGATCTCGATCAGAGACGATGGAGACTGACACTCCATGTCGACTCACAATTTCTTTAACATATAACCTCACCATCTGATCCATCTTGTATGTGTACTTGATGGCTAAAAAGTGTGCTGATTTGGTCAGTCTATCGACTATGACCCAAATGGCATTCATTCCTCCAAGCGTGGTTGGTAATCCAACTATGAAATCCATTGTGACAAATTCCCACTTCCACTCAGGGATTTCTAATGGTTGAAGTAGTCCGCTTGGTTTTTGATGTTCGGCGTTAACCCTCTGACATGTTAAGCATCTACTTACCCATTCAGCTATTTCTTTCTTCATATTGGGCCACCAAAAGCTTTGTTTCAAGTCTTGGTACATTTTTGTGCTTCCTGGATGAATGGATAACTTTGAGTTGTGGGCTTCGTGCAGAAATTCGTGCTTTAATTCAGCCTTCGCAGGAATCCACACTCGACCTTCATATCACAACAATCCATCGCTATGCATGTGATATCTTCCTTTATCTCCCTCAATTAATCTGTCTATTTCTTTGCAATGCTCTTCTTGTGTGATTTTAATGAGGTCATGCAATTGAGGCCGAGCTCGAATTTCTTCTTCCATATCTATTTTCTAAGTCGTGGTTAGGGTATGAAGTTGTAGGCGTTCGAATTCTTTTCTGATCTCCTTTTGGATAGTTATTACATTCAATCTTTCACAACGACTGAGCGCATCAGCAACTACATTTGCCTTTCTAGGATGGTAGTTGATAGAACAGTCATAGTCTTGAATCAACTCTAACCAACGCCTTTGTCGCATGTTGAGTTCTTTTTGCGTGAATATATACTTCAAACTTTTGTGATCCGTATATATATCGCACTTCTCACCATAAAGGTAATGCCTCCAAATTTTCAACGCATGAACAATAGCTGCAATCTTTTAGTTGTCTTGATGTATAAGCAATCACTTTGTCATTCTGCATCAAAACTGCTCCAAGTCCTTGTTTTGACGTATCACTGTAAATAATGAATTCTCCCTTATCATCTGGTAGTGTCAGAATAGGGGCTATAGTCAACCTTGTCTTCAATTCCTAAAAACTCTTCTCATAATCTGGGGTCCAAACAAATTTTGTAGTCTTTCTTGTCAAGTTCGTTAAAGGCATAGTTAATTTCGAGAAGTCTTTAACGAACCTTCTGTAATAGCTTGCCAAACCTAAAAAACTTTTTACTTCAGTTGGGTTTGTTGGCCGAGGCCATTTCATGATTGCTTCTATCTTATTGGGATCCACTGTAATACCAGTTTCGTTGATCACATGACCAAGAAACTTTACTTCCTTTAGCCAAAATTCACATTTGGAGAATTTGGCATATAACTGTTCCTTTCTTGGAATTTGGCATATAACTGCTCCTTTCTTAGAACTTCCAGCGTTATCCTTAGATGTTCCTCATGCTCTTTTGTCGTCTTTGAATAGATAAGAATTTCATCAATGAAAAGGATAATGACCTTATCCAATAATGGTTTGAAGACACGATTCATTAAGTCCATGAAGGCTGCGGGTGCATTTGTTAGTCCAAATGGCATTACCAAGAACTCATAGTGACCATAGCGAGTTCAAAATGCTGTTTTTGATATGTCAAATTCTTTGATCTTCAATTGATGGTACCCTGAGCGTAGATCAATTTTAGAGAAGTACCTTCCTCCTTTAAGCTGATCAAAAAGATCGTCTATCCTCGGCAGGGGGTACTTATTCTTGATCGTGACCTTATTCAATTCTCGATAATTAATGCAAAGTCTCATCAATCCATCTTTCTTTTGAACAAATAACACTGGTGCTCCTTTTATTCGGACGGTGCCATTCGATACGGGGCCTCGGATATTGGCGCGGTATCGGGGACCAAGTTAATTACAAAATCCACTTCTCTATCTGGGGGTAGTCCAGGCAACTCTTCTAGAAATACATCTACGAACTCCCTTACCACAGGGACATCCTCGATCTTACTTTCATTCTTGTTGACATCGTGCACATAAGCTAAGAAGACTTCGCAACCTTTACGAATCATTTTCTTTGTCTGGATCATGGTCAAGAAGGGCGAGGATTTCTCCATTTTAGTACCATGGAACCAAACCTTTGCCTTCTAGGGAGATCGTAAGACAACTTTCTTTTTCTTACAGTCAATATTGGCCTGATATTTGAATAACCAATCCAATCCCAATATTACATCTAATTCTCCCAAAGGAAAAGGAATAAGATCAGCAAGAAACTCATGTTGATCTATTTTCAGAGTACAGTTAAGGTAAATGTGAGAAATGCTTATCACCTCATGATTGGCAACTACTACATCTAAAGGCTTTGATAGTAGTTCAGGCCGAGTTAGCATATTCCTAGCTAACCGTTCAGATATAAAACTTCGAGTAGCAACCGAATCAAACAACATGTGAGCATGTAAGGAGTTCACTAGTAGTGTACCTGTAACAACATCATCAGAAGCCACAGCGTCTTGCACGGTCATATTGTAAGTCCTTGCTTGTGGTCGTACCGGTATAGTGTTGACTCCAATCAGCATCAGTTTGCCACCTTTCTTTTGAGGGCAATTGGGAGAGATGTGCCATTCCATTCCGCACGTGAAACATGTCCTTATTGTGGCCAACGGTCTGTTTTTTTGCTGAGGTTGTTGTGGTCTTCCTTGGAGTGAGGCAGCAGTGGAGTTCAAAGTCGGACAATTTGAGGAAAAGTGCCCCGGTTGGCGACACTTGAAGCAAACATCTTTCCCTTTCAAGCATGGGGTTGTGCCATGGTTCCTTCCACAGTTTGCACACACAGTAGCCCTCCTTGAAATGACATCAGATGATTGTTCCCTCCACTTCCTCTTTCCACTATTGCTCAGATTAATATTGTTGTTGCTTATCTCTTCCTTCTTTACACTTACACCACTAAGGTTCTGATGGCTTCCCTTATCATCTCCCTTCCTCTTATCTCCCTTCTTATTTTCCCGATTGAAATCATGTACTGTCTTGTTACTCCATTCCACAATTCTTGCTTTCTCCACAACTGCATCAAAGTTTCCTAGTTGAAAATTTGCTACCTGCCTCAAAATCCAAGGGTTCAATCCTTGCTCAAATCTTCGGGCCTTTCTCCTTTCATCGCTTACCTGGTGAGGAGCATACCTCATCAGTTCATTAAACTTTGCCTTATACTCGTCCACTATCATGGACCCTTGCTTCAAATTTAGAAACCTTAGTTCCATCGCATTGGAGACACAAGGGGGGTAAAATTTCTCCCTAAACCTTTGGGTGAACAATTCCCAGGTTATTATGGTGTTTGTGTCCCTTGTAGCTTCCCTCTTTGTTAACTCCATCCTCTTGACACCATTCCACTAGTGATTGGCTTCTTCTTTCAGCATGAAAGTCGCATACTTAGTCTTGCAATCTTCCGATTCGTCTACTAAGTCGAAAGCTTTTTCGATCTCTTCCAACCAATATTGTGCTACAGTAGGTCCTCCTTTTCCATCAAAAGTTGGTGGATTGATGCCAGTGAACTCTCGGATACATAGCCCACGGGTAGCAGGCCTTAGGGCTTGAGGTGGTGGTGGTGCTGGCTGGTTCATGGCTATAGCTTCACGAATAATCTGAAGAAATTGAGCTAGCGGGTTGTCATTTGCATTCCCTATAGCATTGTTGTTGGTGGAATTATTGTCATTAACAGGGGTCGGTGGTGTAACATGTGGGGTATTGCGATTTATCCCAACTACCACCTCTGTGCTGTCTCCCTCTACAACCACTTTGTCAGCATTATCAGCTTGGTTTTCTCTTTCTAAACATTCCAAATTTTCAGACCTTGACAGGTTGTTATGGAGATTACTGCTCCCGGGTCTTCCTGGTCTCCTTCCTCTGACCATAATCTAGTATAATATACGCAAAAACTTAAACATCCTTCACGAAACATTCCATTTTTATATGGCTCAAGAATTTATAACTCAATAAGGTGAAGAGCATTAAGCAACACATAAGCATTTAGATATGTCAAAATATTTATCATTCATGTACATAGAAGACTGTCATAAACCTCGTTCTCTGACATTCTTAAAACAAGCCACACATAGGTCAAAATGCATTTGAATGCATCTGAGATAGTCACAACTGTCCAAGTAGAGTTCAAAATAAACACAAAATAACCTCCGCCTAAATTAAATCCACTTCTATAAATAATCCTCCTCTTATTCTGTGTCCAAAGATCCTTCACGTTCCGCCTCCCTTTCCCAATGTCGAGACTATATACATGTCTCCTCGATGCGGCACGCACAATGGTTGCTCATTTGCTCCAAACACGTCACCGTGGGATTAGCTGCTGCTGCTGCTACCATTTGTGCATGCATCTCTAATGCCAGCCGATGGTACAGACTTTGAGTCAACCAGAAAGAGGATTGTCATGCTGATGCTGCTGTGCGAAACCTAGTAATAGTGGCAACCTGTCGTCGAACTGTCATGGTGCGAGTTGCCAAACGATAGTGAACTTCTGCGTCGTAACCACGTACCATCTCATCATGGGATGGCACTGCTGCCTGTGGTAGGGATGAAACAGGCCTCGGAGTTGCATATTTCATCAGAGGAATATCTTGTGTCACAACATGGACGCGGTCAGAACGTTGGCGTATTGTGCTTTTCCGTGCGGTGTGGTGAATGCGCGGTCCGCGGCGAACAGTGGAAGGTTCGGCCTCCTGTATTGGCTTCATGGCGAGGCTGGCGCCTTCGTATACTGGTGATGGTGGATGTTCGTCCAATGATGTAGGGGTGAATAGTGGAGACTCCACACTAGGCTCCTCTCCTTCTTCAGATGAAAAGTTGTAAACAGGGAGATTTATTCTAGGAGAACGTTCGGGGAATCTAGAACAATCTCTGGCCATCTACATGAAACAATCCAAGTCAGTAAATCCGAACTTCACAATAAACAATGCATGCAGCGATGTATCTATGAGGTGGTGCCTTCATTTCAGTCTTATTTTCCCTCAGCAGTTTCTACCCTCAACGTGTTCAACAAACTTTGTGTCCAACATAAGTCTTAATCCTTAGCCCATTAACCTATCCTAGTAATTCAATTCTAGCATCAAATTCTTAAATCTCTCTACTGGAGTAATTCTGGTACATGTCGCAGTACTCCCTACTCTTGGATGTGGTTTACAGGCAGTGCTTCCTTACGAATCACTTCTGGCCGTAACTTGGCTCTGATACCAACTGTGACGAGCCCAGAACCCCTCATTGGATCAGGGCATCATCAAAAGAAGGAAAAGATAACTACACATCCATTCATATCCTAAACATTGAAAAAAAACAATATTAAAGAGTTATTACAACCCAAAATATTACATTTCCAGCGAAAACTATTATATCTCTTTATTTTAAAGAAAACATCCCTCTTCAAACATCTTCCCTCCTTCCTTCCTTATTGGCACTACAAAGGATTAACCAAACTCAATAACCGATCATCTTTGCCTTTCCCTTATCGGAGGGCTCAGCCTTTATATTCTGTCCTGCAAAACATTAAAATTCAACAAGAATGAGCAATTTATGCCCAGCAAGTATATAAACAATTTGGGAAGCAAATCTGGATTGTTTCAAAAGATTCAATTCTGTTGAGAGGCTTAATGGAACAATACTAATGCCTCAGAGATCTTTAAGAATCTTTAGGATTACTGATGATAAACAATTGTATAATCCATCTTAGAACAAAGCATAACTTCCTTGAAGTAAAAAAATATTCATCGGGGCTAAACCCATTAGATATGCTAACCATACGGTATACAGCTGGCCTAACTGTGTCCACATGATCCCTCCTTTTGTGAACGTACGTAGTCACATAAAATTCTTCTAGGTCAGGTGAAGAACAAATCAGCACCTTTCCTTTCCTTTTGTCATCCATGTGGCATAACCCATTTAAGGGACATAGCATTCTCATTTATTGCACATATATAATATTGAAAAATAGCTGATAGAGCAAAGATTCTTTATATCCATGCACTTTCATTCATATCATGCTAACGGAAATTAAAGCAGAGCATTATGTTTCACAAGGAAATTTAAATATAAATGTCATAATTTAGTACGCATGTAGAATCAATTGATCATGCGCTTAACTGAAATAAGCATAAGAGTAAGAATATACTTGCCTCGGTCCTTTGCAACCAAGATTCAAATTCAACCTACTGGTGACTGAAAGATTCTGTAAATTATGCAAGTAATAATTTAATACCTTAATAAGAATTTATGAAAGAAAATATGTATGTGATGTCCTTAGAATGTCTTAAATCTGGCATAATAACATCATGAAATAATTTTAAGAAAATAATGTTTTATAGTCTTGATGACAGACTGTGCATCGAGGAATAATTTTCTCATTATCAAACTCGTTAGAGACTGATATCCTTAGCCATCAGAGACTAACATATTTTTCCCATCGGAGACAGGAAATTTTGCCTGTCAGAGACTACGGATGACGTCATTGGGGACTAAACTTTAGCCTATCGGAGACTAAGGCTGACGTGATCAGAGACTAAACTTAGCCTGTCGGAGACTAAGGCTGACGTCATCAGAGACTAAAGTTAGCTTGTCGGAGACTAAGGCTGACGTCATCAGAGACTTAACTTAGCCAGTCGAAGACTAAAGTATCTCATCAGAGACTAACATTAGAGCTTGCTTTTGTTACCATGGAAGGCTTATCATGAACAAACTCAGCCTAAAATGTCTCATGAAAATGCAAAAGAATATATACTTAGCATAAATCTTTGATGCTATGCACGAAAGAAACTAAGTAGAGTACCAGGTTCTTACCTCTTCGTTCTTAAGGGTGAAATCAAAGCTGGTCTGATAATAATTTTTCGAAAGAAGAACTTGGAAATTTATAGAGATGATAAGTTTAAACGAAACTCTTAAAAGAGAAATTTTGGTAAAGGAATTAAAATTTCATCTCTAATGAGGTATTTATAGAGTTCAAGAGCAGTACACTAAGGTTAAGCTTTAAGATAAAATGATTGGTTAATCTTGACGGTAAAACGACTGTTCATCATGATTTCTTGACAGCAAACAGCTGCTGTCCTACATGCATGAAGACTTAGCCACCTAAACAGTTCCTAATCAAACACGTAATCACCAATCTTACATAAACCTCTCCTCTTCCTCCATGCTGTTTAATATAATCTTATATGGGATTTGCTAGTCCCCTTTTTAATACCTTTTTAAGGAACTTAACCTCATAATCATGGATATCACATCATCATAAAAATTTTCATTGTAGATATGAATTTATCATTTATATTTAAAATGGCTAACCTCCATGCAAAAATATAATAACACAAAATTATTTTCTATCGTAAAATACATTTAAAATTTTTCGGGTTCTCACAGAACCTACCATACCACTGTAGGCTATGATGTCTACCTTTTTGCCTTTAAGATCTGCATCAAGCTTGGTGGCAGTTGGCATGGGAGTATTTGTAGGTGCTTCGTCTTCAAGATTGAACTTATTTAGGAGATCTTTCACATATTTTGACTAGCTTATGAATATTCCATAAGCTCTTTGGCTCACTTGAAGTCCCAAGAAGAAACTCAGCTCTCCCATCATATTCGTCTCATACCTACTCTGTATGCATTAACTTAGAAAACTTTCTTAGAGCTCAATGTGAGATAAGAAACATGAGAATAAACATTCATTTTGTGTAGCTTTCCTTGTTCTCACACCAGTCTCAGGATCTCCAATTATTAACTCAAAAGGATGACTCATGTTCCACTTCCTTTGCACTAGTAGATTTCTTCTTGATGAGGATGCTTCATTTGTGGAATGAACATCATGAATTGAGTTGGGGAATCCATGAGAAGCTACCCCTAAGTCGCTGCTCATTTCAACAATTAAATTTTCAGTCAAATTGTTTTCATCACTTTCTGAAGTTGCATTGGATGAAGAGTGATATTCTCTCTTGGCTCTTCAACAGCAACAACAGGTTCATGTTCACCATCTTTTGAGTCTCCTGAAGAGGTTTCATTTTCAAATCTCATAGGCTCAGTTTCATCATCATCCTGCAGTCTTGGAAATTTAGAATCATCAAAGTTGACATGTACACTCTCCACAACTTTTCGTAGTCTAATGATGTAAATTGTGTATGCTTTGCTTGTGAGTGAGTACCCCAGAAAAATTTCTTTATCTGCTTTAGCCTCAAATTTTCCAAGGTGCTCACTATCTCTCAGCACAAAACACTTGTTTCCAAAGACATGCAAGAACTTTAAAGTAGTTTTTTTGCTTGACATCAATTCATATGGAGTTTTTCCTTGTACTTTGTTAATCATAGACCTATTCTGAGTGAAGCATACTGTGTTGATTGCTTCAACCCAGAAATAGGTAGGCAAATGTGCATCTTGAAGCATAGTTATTGTTGCCTCTATAAGAGTCCTATTTTTCCTCTCAATCACTCCATTTTCCTTTGGAGTTCTTGGGGGCTGACAACTGATATGTAATTCCTTTATCAACACAGAAGTCTCTCAGTTTTGTATTTCTAAATTATGTTCCACTATCACTTTTGAGAGTTCTCACTTCTTGGTTAGACTCTTTTTCAACTTTTTTGATGAAGTCCATTACTGTTTGAGGGTTCTCATATTTGCTATGTAGAAACCTCACCCAAGTATATCTTGAATAGTCATCCACCATTACTAAAACAAATCTTTTCTTGGTGACTGTCATGATATTTGCAGGTCCAAACAGATCCATGTGGGTAAGTTGAAAAGGATTTGTAACGAATATAACAGACTTGTTTTTATCGGGGATAGAAACATAATCACTATTTTTATTTATTCCTACCTTCCTATTAGTGTTTGGTCTTTTCTTTTTATCATGTGAGTTACTAGAGGAGTTATTGTTTTCATTTACTATTTTAGCTTTGTCTCTTCTAACAGTAACTACCTTTTCACTTTTGTTCTTTTCCATATCCTAATTTGGCCTACTTGGGAGATTCATGTTTTTCTTTACATTTTGGGACATAATTTCCCTAACAGGAATTTCCTTTTTGCTCATAGATTCTCCTCTTTTGTAAATCTGCTTCGTTCTTTTCTTTCTTCTCTTTTTCTCACATTTTTAAGCATCAACTTATGCTTGACACGAATATCTTCCTCCTGTACAGACTCAGATACAAACTTTTTGTATAAGGGAGCCTCAAGCTTTTTAAGAACAAGAGGTACAAATTCCTTCTCTATTTGAACAACATCATCACTCTTCCTTGACATAGGTTTTATTCCTATTTTCTTGTCATAGTCATATCCTATACCTATTTTTGATCCTATGACAGGATGATCAAGAATCTCCTTAGTAATGTCAGCAGACTTTTTAAAGGCAATAATCTTAAACTCATTTTCAAATAATTCTTTCATCAGAAATTCTTCAATCTTTTTGGCACACATGACTTTATTTTTTAGATACTCATTCTCCTACCTTAGAGACTCTAGAGTGACATATGCTAGTTCAAGTTCTTCATTTCTAGCAGTTAACTTTTCAATTTCAGTTATCATCCTAGCATTTTCTTTATTAGAAGCAACTAAACTAGTATGGATTTGAAATAAGTCTACACTAAGCTCTTCAACAGTTCTTTATAATCTGAATTAGACATTTTAATGCTAGAGAGATTTGGTACCTGAATGTTCTTCCTTGAACTGTCATCAAATGAGCTGACCATGAGTGCTATGTTAACATACTCCTCTAGTTCTTCTCATTAGAATCATCCCAGCTTTTTCCTTAAGTAATATAGGCTTTGCCTTGTTTCTTTAGGAGTGTGTCATACTTCGTTTTGAGCTCATCATAGTCCTTGCTTGATTTGGATTGCTTTGGCTTTCTACACTCATTAAAAAGTGTCCTAACTCATTATAGTTATAGCATCTGATTTTTTCTCTGTCCATGCTCCCAGTTTTATATCCTCCTTTGAAACTAGTTTTGGAGGCACTGCTTACGTTGGATCCAGTTGCTTGAGAACTAGACTCGGTGAATCTTCAGTTTCCTTGAATCTGAGATTTCTGAACTTTCTTGCCATATAGGCCATGCTTTTGTTCTCAAGTTCGTCTAGCTCATCCAGAGCGTAGTTGTCATCATCTTCACAATCTTCAATTTCCTTGAGCAGATTCTTCTCTTGATATTCTTCAGGTTCCTTTTCCTTGTCTTTTTCAACAAGAACTCTTTATTCAATTTTGCTATATTCATTTGTCAGCAGTGTTGTACCTGAGCTAGAGTTTTTGTTCTTGTTGTAGATCTTTCTTTTCTAAGCTTGCTCCAGCTCATAGGTCTTCAAATTTCCATAGAGTTTATCTAAGGAGATTTGTGTTAAATCCCTTGATTCTCTGATTACTGTTGTCTTGTTCTCTAGATGATCTGGGAGGCACAACATAAACTTTAGATGGACCACATCATTATTATATTTCTTTCCATGTAACTAGAGGTCATTCATTAGTTTATTAAATCTTTCAAACATCTTAGTTATGCCTTCATTCAACTTTGCCATGAAGGTTTCATACTGAGTCAACATAATCTGCTTCTGATTCTTTCTCACTTCTTTTGTGCCTTCACACAGAACCTCTAGAGTGTCCCAAATTTGCTTTGCAGATGTGCTATTTATAACACTATGATACATCATCTCATCTAGAGCTTCACTTAGTTTCAGTTGAAGGTGTGTATCCATTTATGCCTTCTCCCTCTTTGTATCAGTATACTCAGAGGGATCCTTAGGCTCATAGTGTTATTCTATGACATGTTCATCCTTCGTGGTTTCAGGAATAAGCTTCATAGGAATGAAAGGTCCTTTTTCTAGAATCCTTGGATACATGGGATTTTAGGTGCTAATGAACAACATCTTCTTTCTTTTCCACATGTTGTAGTTGTTCTTTTCAAGAACAGGGTGGGGATAGTCAAATAACTTTTGTGATGGCTTTTTGAGTTAGGTGTTAAGAAACTTTAATTCCATTCTTTAGTGTAAAATGCCTTAGAGATATTCTCACCATTTATTTGTTTGCTAAGGCATGAATATCTTAATCAACTTCTCTCACACAACTTTATTTCCATGATGAACTTGTATCTCCCTTGACCTTTTACTTTGGTGCTATTGTCACAAGTTTGGTGTTGATCAGGACTTTGGCGTAGTTCAACTTGAAGCACTCTAAAGAATTCTAACCCCTTATTTTTTAGTCTGGTCTCCAACTTCAATGGCAGAACAACTTAACAACAATAACGTAGTTGTGCTTCTAAATTTAACAAGACTAAATTAGTTAGGTTATCTATTCCTAAAACACAAATAGGCAATTACCAAACCCAAGACCAATATCACTCTTTCTTTTAACTCTCCTCTCATATTGGCTTATCCTCTGTTGTTGTATAGAGAATAATGCAGACTCTTTACATGTTGTTCCTAGTTGGGAATTGTCTTCAATGGCAACATCCTTTTGGGAGAATGCTTCTAGTATGCTTCTTTCCCTTTGAAACTCCATTACCTTTTTAGAGGCAATAGATCACTTTTGATTAAGGGTAACTAATCTCTTCTTTCTTTGAGGAGCCACCTCAGCTTCCTTTGCTCCTTCAATCTCACTGCCACCCTTATTTGTTTTTCTTTTGATGGATAATTTTGTGGCTTTCTTTGTTTTTGCAAACACAATCTTTTGAGAGACTGTGGAAAGGGCTAAAGACTATTGTTGTGAAGTTGTTGAAGAATCAGTTGGGTTTCTGGTTTATTGCTCATGATCCTTAAAGAAAGACAAAGAATAAAGTTTAGGAAGCCTAGTTATGAGAAGTGATCTAATTGTAGGAGGATAGAAGATAGGAACCATTACCTTTGCAGCTTTCCTTTTTACATTAGAGAAGATATTCTTGTTCTACATCACTACAGGCACAACTTTCATACTAGTGATATTTATATTAGGAATTAAATGATTAGCAATCATCATTAAAAATCTACCATAATAAATTTTACTTCTATCACTAGTTTTAAGTTTAGCCATTAAGCTTTTTACTATCAACAACTCTAAATTTATGTATCTATCATACAAAACACATTATGCAATTTGTTGTGTGACTGTAGTGATGACATCATAGCCACTGCATTTTGAAGTGAATGCCTTTGTGATAATGTTGAAAAATAATTACCATTCTTGTCTAAGGTAAGGTCTAATTATTGAACCTATAGATATAATTTCTTCATCATAGTTCAGGTTCCTAAACATAGTATAAATTTACTCATCAGAGGCAGGGGCATCACAGTTATCATGAACAGGTAAATTTAAAGCGTTATTGACTATTTCATAAGTAATATTATAGGAGACATTATCATATGTAAAGGTTACCACAAAAGAGTCATCACTTTCATCCTGAATGACTACAGTAGACCATATGACAGTGATGATGATAATGACATGGTTGGGAGTATCGTAAATGGCATGCGAAAAATGTGGAAGGTTGAAGAAAATCCACGAATTGATGATATTATGCTTCAAACTCGTTCTTGTCAGAGACTCCACATAGTTGGTTTTGATAAAGTCAAAGTTGCCAAACTTGAAACATACAGTTTTGGATGCCATTATTGATACCTATGAAAATCTTGAAGGTTTTCTTTGAAAAAGGTTAAATCGCACAAATATCAGAGAGATAGAGAGAGGGAGAGAGAGCACTGTGATTTGAATAGAGTTGCAATTGAATTTGATTTAAGCCCTTAGTGGAGTTTAAAAACATTTGCAATTCTATAGATAATGATTGTCTATCATAGACTAAAGATATGGTTGATTACTCTCTTATCCTTACTAAAGTTATCAGAGATTAGCTTAGTCTCTTCCTCGATCACTATTAGAGTCTAAGTTAAGTTAGTCCTCGATAGTTCAATTTTGACTTGACAGAGATTAGTGAAAAAGAAATATCAGAGACTAATTTAGTCTCTTATTCGATTTCTCTCAAAGACTAACTTGAGCTAGTCTGCGATAATTCAATTTGACTTGTCAAAGAGTAGTAAAAAGAACTATGAGAGACTAAATTTTGAACACAAATAAGAAGTAATAACTCATCACTTCTATTCTTTAGTCTCTGCTACAACTTTGTTCCTAAAGTTATCTAACAATCAATCCAACGATTATTAGCTTCTTGTTTTCTGCCCATGAAGAGCAGCTACAATCTAGAAATTAAATTCTAGCTTCTGAAATTATGAGAACTTGCTTTTTATAAACTTACTCAATTTTTACAAGCATAATTCAACATACCTAGTTCATAGACTAACCTAGTAAATGTAGGTTCATCTAAAATGTGACGACCCATAATTTTATTTTCTTAAATAAATAGAAATAAAATGTTTATGAGATGATTTCCTATGAGGTATGAGGTATGAATTTTAAATGCTTGAGTATTATGTCCATCCAAAATTCAATGATTCCAATTCCTTTGTAAAACCATCAAAGGGATATGAATATATTAATCTCAAATCTTTAAGAGATTAATTTAATCATTCATGAACGAGGAGATGAGTGTGCTTAGTGACTGCAACAGGAGGCTGCATGTGTGCCAGTGACTGCTTGTTTTCTTAACTCATGTAGTACCCGTTAACTAAGGTTAATATCCAACCATGCTTGTAAAGATATTGATCAAGGAAGTCTCACTGCAAGAAGAACTGCGGTGTGTATTTTTGACTAAGGACTGTCATGTGCAAGTAGTAATTAATGAATCTCAGAGTTGTGCACGTGACCCGTCCAGTGCGTGTCATCTCCAACAGTGCACTAGAATGGGCTATGATAGATGACTGACTGACTATTAAGCAGCCGTAACACCGCCTTTCAAACCAATCACTTCTTTCTAAAGCTTGTTATTTCCTTTCACAGCCAACGATTGAAATCAAATAGCAAATAATCCAACGGCTCTTGTTGTTCAGCAAGTGATATATATATATATATTGTGTTGGTATAACCCTAGCCCCACTTTCATAAATTTCTTTACAGTATACCACCAAATCCAGGTTTGCTTTCAAAGCAACTGTCTTTCTAGAAAAACAACTCAAGCTTTTAACTTCTTCTTTGCAGCCAAGGAGGTAAGAGCATTACATTAAAGTCTTGCTCTATTTCTTACACTTTTGTTCTGTTTTGCATGCCACGTTTAATACCTTGTTCATTCATTTCCAAAAGCACATTTTAATGCATGCCTTTAACACCTGGAGTTAATGCCTTTTGTTTCAAAAAGCTATCCAAGATGAGTGTAAGAAATGTTGGCAACCATTAACTCCCGAATATTCTGTTCATCAATTTTTAAAATGTCATGCTTGAGCCTTTGTCAACCTGAGTTTTGAAGCTTAAATTGTGTTTGCAAGAGCTAGTAGACCCCAAGAGATGTTATGTTTAACTAAGAGGATGATGAGAGTTGACCTAGGTATGGTCATGGTTGAAGAACACCGTCCATGGAAATTTTGTACTCTGAAAATTTGTAAGGATGTACTATTAATCACTTTAGTACATTAGTGTTGTATGGATGTGTTATTGTTTGTATCCTTCCTCTGACGGTGCCCAGGTCCCGTGTGGGATTTTTTTTGTGGTCGTCACATAAAAGTTTGATGAATATGTCAACAAGTTGCTTATCAGTTGTAACCTAATGCAATTCAATCGTATCTTCATTAAAATGTTCTCTAATGAAGTAATACCTTATGTCAATATGTTTTGTTTTTGAATGTTGAATTGGATTTTCAGTTATTGTTATGACACTTTTATTATCACAGTAAATAAGAATTTTGGATAATGTCATACCATAGTCGAGGAGTTGATTTTTGATCCACAGGATCTAAACACAACAACTTTCTGCTACAATGTATTCAGCTTCAACCGTTGAGGTTGAAACTAAATTTTTTTTCTTGCTGAACCAAGAAACAAGTCTACCTCCAAGAAATTGGCAACTTCCACTTGTGCTTTTCCAATCTAGCTTACATCCTGCATAGTTTGCATATGAATAAAAAATTAGTTTAAAACCAAATTCTTTAGGATACCATAACCCAATGTTTGAGGTACCCTTTATATATCTGAGTGTTCTTTTAACAACAATTAAATGTGGCTCCTTAGGATCGGCTTGAAATCATGCACATAAACATGTAGCAAACATTATATCAGGTCTACTTGTAGTTAGATATAAAAGTGAGCCTATAATGCCTCTATAGTTAGTTATATCAACCTTCTTACCTTTGGTATCCTTATCTAACTTAGTGGTAGTAGCTATGGGTGTTTTTGCAGATGTACAATTAGCTAGATCATATTTTCTTGGTAAGTCCTTGATGTACTTAGACTGACTAATGAAAATTTCATCAACTTATTGTTTTATTTGTAATCATAAGAAAAAGGTTAATTCACCCATCATACTCATCTCATAGCTAAACTGCATTAGTTTTGAAAATTTTCTACACAACTTTTCATTTGTAGATCCAACTATAATTTCATTTACATATATTTACACAAGTATTAAATCAGAACCTAGTTTTCTATAAAAAAGTGTTTTATCTATGATACCTCTAAACAATTTATTTTCAATTAAAAATTGAGAGAGAGTATCATACCAGACCCTGGGAGCTTGCTTTAATCCATAAAGTGTTTTATCTAACCTTTAAACATGGTTTGGAAAACTTGGGATCTATAAAACCGGGTGGTTGTTCAACATAGACCTCTTCCTCCAACTTTCCATTCAAGAAAGCGCATTTGACATCCATCTGGTACACCTTGAAGTTCCTATAAGTTAGAAAAATCCTTATAACTTCAAGTCTTGCAACTAGTGCAAAGGTCTCATTATAGTCAATACCCTCTTCCTGAGAATATCCCTTTTTCCCACCACCAGTTTTGCTTTATTCCTTGTAATTGCACCAACTTCATCGAATTTGTTTCTGAAGACCCGTTTAGCACCTACTATAGACACATTTTTGGTTTAGGCACCAGTCTCTAGACTTTATTCCTTGTGAATTGGTTCAATTCTTCTTGCATGGTAATTATCCAGTCAGGATCTTAAAGTGCTTCTTCAATTTCCTTTGGTTCAATCTTCGAAAGAAAACTAAGATAGAGACATTCCTAGAATCTTACTATCATTAAATGCTACTTGTACAATTCCACAATGACCTTTGTTCTTAGTCTAGGTTGACATTGTCCAATCTAATTGTTGGAACAGAGAATTCTCCCCCTAAACCAGTAATTTCTAGATTATTAGCTCCCCTTAAGTTGTTAGTCTCTTCTTCGCTATTAGCTTCAGTAGTCTCTGGTTTTTCATTTGTGGCGACCCCGGAAAATCCCCCAAAGCCGGGCCTCGAGCACTGTCAACAATTTGGGTGATAGCCCCCAAGATCCCCAAACTGGAACCCCGGGCTCCGCCAGAAAATAAAGACAGAACTACACAACCGCGACAGACACATCATAGCCAAGCATTTACATTAACCGTCTGAAACATACATTCTCAAAACATCATAATAAAATCTTGAGGTTCACATCTTCTTACAAAACCTCAAAGTTTGAAAATAAACAAGCTGCAGCGGAAACTAAACTTTAGATGGCCCATCTGGCCTTACACCTAAACATTTCTATGATGGCTTTCCGTTTCACTTACCCTCTAAAAGCCATCCATAGGAGAGAAATCAAGAAGCTCTCACTATGTCATTTTCTCTTTTCCTTTGTTA
The DNA here is from genome assembly GCA_014636745.2 of Centella asiatica. NCBI lineage: Eukaryota > Viridiplantae > Streptophyta > Magnoliopsida > Apiales > Apiaceae > Centella > Centella asiatica. The sequence goes on along the minus strand of CM025783.1, from coordinate 38,769,046 downwards.
GGCAACTCGACGTTCTTGACATAACCTGTAAACATTTCATAACATTCTACATGAGCATTTACACTCAGCAAGTATATATTCATAAGCAAGAAGAACAGATAATTCAAAAGCTTTAATATTCATTGGGGTTGGGCAAAGAAATGCCAACACCTCCTGATAAATTAATAAGCATGTATCATTCAGGGTGCTCGAGTGATATTAAAGGATTAACCCTCTTTAGAAATATATCGTGATTCGCCCTCTCTTCACCAGATAATGCATCACCTGACTAGCGTGATCACTATCTGACTTCCTTTAACAATCAAATTTCATCCCAGCTGGTCAGCCTGGTCGTTTGATTCCATCATTTGACATACCTAGTCACTTGCAGAAAACATTGGTCTGCGAGGGTCTGATTACCGATGCCTCCATCTCTCATTCCCTATCATCATTGGCCAGAATACCAGGCGAAAGCATTCAACAGCCCTTTAACTTCCCATATGGATATATCTTCTTGTAAACATTTTCTTGCTATAAAAACTTTGGCGTGCTCAACAATTAAAAGCAGCGACTGCCAATAACTTTGGCGTGTTCAACAAATAAAAGCAGCAACTGCCAGTAATTTTACTATATATCCATACAGGACATGCTCGGGTGTGCGTACAAGATCACAACCTGCAACACCCTTACATCATCTCTTAGTGTGCTAGCGACTTTAAACAACTAGTAATCACCCAATAACACATAGCTCAATCATCAACATTTTTTCACGTACATTGAATCAATGATTCACTAGTACAAAACTTATCATTTGCAGCGGTAAAAATAGCTATTTTACGTCGGTTAACAGGAGATGCATATGGAGGAGACACAAAAACTTGACCATTTTACGTCGGTTAAACAGATGATGCAAATGACCACAATAATTTGTGTCGGTTAATATAAAAAAGCGACACAAATGATAAATGTCATTTGTGTCACACTTTTAAAAGAACCGACGTAAATTATTGTGGTCATTTGTGTCGGTTAATATAAAAGAGCGACGCAAATGATGAATGTCATTTGCGTCGCGCTTTTAAAAGAACCGACGCAAATGACCACAATAATTTGTGTCGGTTCTTTTAAAAGTGCGACGCAAATGACATTCATCATTTGCGTCGCTTTTTTATATTAACCGACACAAATTATTGTGGTCATTTGCATCGCAGCTTTAAGACAACCGACACAAATGATAATGTTTATTTTTTAAAAAAAAATTCATTTTAAAATATACCATATCCAACGTGTATATTAAAAAAACTATTTCTAATGTCACAAAAAGGCAAAAATACAAAATTGAACAACTTCATTTGCAAAAGACAAATATACATATACATACATATATATATATATATATATATATATATATATATATATATATATATACATATATATATATATATATATACACAAATGAAAATTTACAACCTGTTCAATCACAACGTGATATCTATTCCTAAAAATTACATTACAAACCTGTTCAAAGGTCATATATTTGCTGTATTCTACCATATTTCATAAAATTACATTTCAAACCTATTCAAAGGTCAATACAGTCATTCATAAAAAATTCTGCCCAGAAGTCTCGAATTTCATCAATTTCAAATTTAGAATATGACTTTTTTCCGCTCAAACCCTGTAGAATATTAAAAAAGAAATCATTATTAGAAATATAATTAAAACCACTATACAAGGTAAATTTGTTATTAGACTGAAATAGTTAATTATATGCATAAAATTAAAAATAATATACCTCGGTCCATTTTGTAAAGGGAACCCGGTGATGTAACTTGACAATGTCATACATGTACCGCATCATATAGTAGCCACACTCAACACTTCCTTCTTGTTGAGGACACTATATAAATAGTCAAGTTGATTAAAAATTTGCTCAAATTATATTATACAAACAAGCAAAGTCAACTCTGATTGGATAATTTAGCAACTATTTTATACCTTAACCTCATCTGTGTACCAATGCAACTTATTTTTCTTCTTCTTGCCACCTTGAGCAATATATAATCTAAATGCCCTACAAAATTAGATATATATATATATATGAGTAAATAAATATGTTAAAGGAGTTTTACATGGTTAAGTTATATTACTAAGTTAGGAAATAATATATAATTTACTTACACTGTCATTAATGCCTTGATTTGCATATTTCTTTCCCTCTTCAATGAGTCGAACACATATATTGCATTTTGATCATAAGATATAAGAAGCAACATCCAATGCTCCCTACATTTTTAGAAATTAAATAACAATGTTAAATTATATTAATGAACAAGCTAGCAAAGGAATCTACTTAATAATAATGTTAAATTATGTTCTTACTATTGGAAGTATGGCGTTAAGATGAATTTCTTCAACTGACAACCTAACAAAATATTTGTAATGTATCGAGTTGTGCCATCTGGATCATTTATTGCATTGCTAGTTGACTCGGACACATGAATCCAAAGGATCCGTTAGACATCTCCTTCACGTACCTACAAATGTAATACACAAATTAAACGTTAGTAAGTTTATAAAATAAACTTGTATCAAAATAAAAGATAAATAAACCTGTATGAAAATTATAGTCTCACCTCATGAAAATTTGTATCACACATATATTCAACCATTCCATTCTACAAAATTGTTGTACATCCTCAATCGAGACATAAATACATTGTTCGACTTCCCTCGGAGCATCGCCGCAAATGTCATAATCTAAAGGAACTGAAATCAAGTCATCCGCCGAAGGCATCGCCATAATAATACTATGTAAGTGTTGACATTTTGCACTCAATTTGAGATCTAATGTTGACGACCCTTTGCTATGAACTTGATTTGTTTGGCTGGGTGGGGACCGAGGCGCTTTACACTTCTCCGGTAAGATGGGATCCTAATTAGGTATAAAGTTAAACAATAACATTTACATCAATTAAATGAATTGACAACAATCATTTATAATTAATAATGTTAATTTGAAATTTGTTACCTTCCCCAACATTACAAGTTGTTTAGGCCACTAAACAAAGCTACCAACAACGTCACCTACTCGTTGATGTTCACTAGTAGGCACGGGAAGGGGAGCTAGTTGAAATTCTGCATTAACATCATCAATGGATACTCTCACGTTGTGTAAGCCCATTTGCTGACCATGAACAACATCACCCACAGAATTGGGTGGAAAAACAGTCCCTGTAGCCACAACCACTCTGTCGGTCTCAGAAAGGATGACACGTAGACGGCATGGAGTCGGCTTCTATGTTAATGACATATAAAAACAATTTAGTTAGGATCATATATGACATTTATATGATAACTCATGATTTAAAGACTTTGCAATTAGTAAAAATAAGTATACCTTTATTTGTAAGATAGGATCCACCGACTGCCAGCAACTTTAAATCACTTCATTTGTTGGAATAGGCATACTGTTAGAGTTAAATGATGATGATTATGTAATAAATTGTGCAACTGTAAATACTTGAGGTATTTTATAAACCTTAAGATAAGCACAAGTTTTGCATCCATTGATGATAAACTTATTCATCAGTGGATGGACAATAACTTCACAAGGCAAGCCAGAAAATGGAACATCCAAAGGACTTGACAAAGTGAAGAAGAATGTCTGATGTTACTTGTTAATAGTCAAAGTATTCTGCACATCAGATATTATAAACAAAGTTACGTTGATTAAGTACCGTCAGGGGAACTCATTAGTGGGAACCCATCAGGGGGAACTCATCAGGGGAACCGATCAAGGGGAATCCATCAGGGGGAACTCATCAGGGGAACCGATCAGGGGGAAGTCATCAGGGGAACCAATCAAGGGAAACTTGTCAGGGGATTGGCAGACCAACCCATCAGGGAAACACTTCAGGAGATGTCAGTGTCAGGCCAACCCATCAGGGGGAATGACCAACATGGCATCAGTGGAAGCCATTAGTGTATACCGTCAGTCATAACCATCAAGATCAAGAAGCACTGAGTGAAACTCAAATAAAGGTTAAAGCCCTGATCCAGTCAATAAGCATCAGGGGATCCAGAAGCACTGATCAAAGTCCATCAGGGCTGGTAGTCAGTGGATCGTTATGACAACATGCACCCGTCATCAGTACTTACACGGAAATCAATGTAACGTGTTACAGAAGCAAGAGATATCAACTGGAAAGATATTTCTTGAAGTTTGTTTTTGGTCCAATAAGAACTCTTGCGCATTAAATGCACACAGATCAGGGGAAGAAAAAGTAGCAACAAAGCATGCAACAGTCTGACACATAGAGCATCGATGTGACATACTTGCCGCTAAGTTGAGAAAAGCAGCACGTCTCAAGCACGTGATTTCAACCATTGTTCGACATATAAGCAACGAAGTTCTCATTACAACAAAACACAGAGATTGAATCTATCCAACAGAAAAAACAAACATAGAAGCACACAACACTAGGAAGCTCTGTAATATATCTCTTGAGAGATTTATTTTTTTAGAGAAAAGTTTTCGTAGCTAGTGAGTGTGAGAAGCTATGTATTTATTCACAGAATTTGTAGCTGTAAATCACAGTTGTGATTCTACAGATTTCCAGAAAAACATCAAGTTATTGTGAGAACCCAAAAATGTCAATAAATTTTGTTATGAGATTTATTTTATTTTTATGCATGAAGGATTATTTCCTTATTGGTTATAAATAATGAAATTATACTTTCTTATAAAAAAATTCAATGGCAATGTGATGTCTAAAAGATTTTAAATGTATTTTAAAGCTCAAGTTTTTAAAAGGGTATTGCATTCAAGATTTGTATTGTGAGAGGGTGTGTTCACGCGGGAAAAGAGCTCCCCAAGTGTGAACAACATTTGCTACAGTACCCATTTTATTTTAAAAACCTAATGCGGGGAGACAGTAACATTTAATGTACATCACCTCCATCTGTACCATAGAGTGGGCTATGATAAACAACCGATGAGTACTAGCAGCCGTTGCAACCAACCTTTTTCTCATCAGTCACTTCTTTTCTTTTCATAGCCAACGGCTTGGATTAAACAAATCCGACGGCCCTTGTTGCTAATCAGGTGTTATATATATATCACGTTGATACCACCCTTGCCCTACTTTTATAAACTTCCATATTGTGTGCCACCAAATCCCAACTTATCCTCTAAACAACTGTCCTTTTTGGAAGAACAACTAGAACTTTTAACTCTTCTTGCCATCAAAGAGGTATGAGCATTTCATTAAAGTCCTGCTCTATTTCTTATACTT
>CM025783.1:38706960-38763763 GCA_014636745.2 Centella asiatica | reverse complement strand
CACATTTAATACCTTGTTCATTTATTTCCAAAAGTATGACTTAATGCATATTTTAACGCCGGAGTTAATGTCATTTATTTCAAAGTTGACTATGTTGGGTGTAATATTGTTGACAACCACCTGGTAGATAGACCTTTAACTACCAAACATTCTTTTGTCAGTAATTGCAACTCCATGCTTGAGTATTCTTTAACCTGAGTTTGAACCCTAAACCGTGTCTAGAATGGCTTGCAGACCATAGGAAATGTTACGTATCACTGAGCGAATGATGAGTTTTGGCCTAAGTATGGTTATGGTTGAGAGCACCACCCATGGAGGAGTGAGGAAGACGACCCTGTATCTGAGACAGGCCTTAACCTAGTCTCCGACGGGTTTGAGTTAGTCTCTGACCTTGTAAAATAGTCTCTGAGAGACTCTAAGTTAGTCTCTGATGAGATGAGTTAGTCTCTGATGATGTCATCATTAGTCCCCGATGAGTTAAGATGACGTCATTAGTCTCTGATGAGATGAGTTAGTCTCTGATGATGTCATCATTAGTCCCCGATGAGTTAAGATGACGTCATTAGTCTCTGATGAGATGAGTTAGTCTCTGATGAGAAGTTAGTCTCTGATGATGTCATCATTAGTCCCCGATGAGTTAAGATGACGTCATTAGTCTCTGATGAGATGAGTTAGTCTCTGATGAGAAGTTAGTCTCCAATGACGTTAGCTTTAGTCCCCGACAGGCTAAAGTTTAGTCCCTGATGACGTCATTAGTCCCTGATGACGTCATTAGTCTCCGATGACGTCACTCTTAGTCTCCGACAGAATTAAGATGACGTCATCAGTCCCTGATGAGTATGTTAGTCCTTGACGGGCAAGTATGTTAGTCCCTGATGGCTGAGAGACATATCCTGATGGCCGAGAGACACACCCTGATGGTCGACGGCTATTCCCTGATGGCCGAGAGACATACCCTGATGGTCGACGGCTATTCTCTGATGGCCGAGAGATCTTCCCCTGACAGGTAAGAGATACCCTGACGGTCGAGAAGTCATCCCCTGATGACTTTTCCCTGATGAGAGAAGGAGACCCTGATGGTGGGGAAACCATTCCCTGACGGGCGAAATATCCCTTGACGAGTAGTTTGCCCACTGATGGTCAGTCAACCCCCGATGAATGATTATTCCCTGGCGTAGCAGATTTCCCCCTGACGTGCAGTCTGCCTTCAAAACTATAAAACATGATTTTTCTTAAAATTATTTATGATGTTTAATTATGTATTCACCCTAAACAGTTTTTATAGCAGTTTTGGAAAGCTTAAAAGTTTAAGGACATCACATATGCACTTTCTCTCATATTTTAACCTAAGTACTAAATCTATTTTGGGATATGTATATTTTACAGAATTTTCCCCTCTCAAGTAAATTGAATTTGTTGTGAGCAAAGGACTGAGGCAAGTATATTCACAACCTTATGTTTAATTGCAAGTTGATGCAAACATATACATTCAATCTAATGTTTATTTCAGTTAATGCATTATCATTCGATTCGATATGCGTGCAAGACTTGAATTATGTTTCAATTGTTTTTTTTTCCTTTCTTTTATGAAAGAGCATGCTATGCTTTAAATTCCGCTAGCATGATATGAATAATGATGCATGGATATAAATGAGCTTTGAATATCAGCTATGTTACAATCTTATATCTGTGCAAATGAATGAGAATGATGTCCCTTAATGGGTTATGCCACATGGTTGGCAAGAGGAAAGGAAAGGTGCTGATGTGTTCTTCACCGGACCTAGAGAAATGCTAAGTGACTACGTAGTCCACACAAGAGGAATCATGCAGTCCAGTTTGGCCAGCTGTGTACTTTATGGTTAGCAGATCCATGGGTTTAGCCCCCGATGGATATTTTGATAAAGTTATGCTTAGGTGTATACCTATCTTTCTTCAAGGAGGATCTCATGTTGTGTATCATCAGTGGATCCTCAACGATCTTTGAAGGTTCCGAGGCCTTGGCATTGTTTCACCAAGCCTCACAAACAGATTTGAATCTCCTTCGATGTTTCAGATACATTCTTTTAAATTGCTTATATACTTCTTCGATGTGTATATACTTGCTGGGCGTAAATCGCTCACCCATGTTGAATTTTAATGTCTTGTAGGACAGCACGCTAAGGTTGAACCCTCTGATAAGGGGAAAACAAAGATGATAAACTACTAAGTTATGTATTCTTTTGTTAAGATGGAAGAAGGAACGAAAGAAGATGTGAAGGGAGGAAGGAAGAAATTAGAAGTAGTGTGGATTTTTGGTTGGTATTTAAAGATGATGTATTAGCTTCCATTGTAATTGTATTATTCTCGGGTTATAATAACTTTCTAATACTATCCTTATCCAGTATTTATACTATGAATGGATGTATGGTTATCTTTTCCCCCTTTTGATGATGCCCTGATCTAGTAAGGGATTTTGGGGTTGTCACAGTTATAATACAACTATTTTAACTTGAATCTGTGTGTTCATTTCTTATAGTTTTTCTGTTCATTGCAGCTGTTTCCAGTAAGCACTTTTAAGTTTAAAAGATTGAAAAGTTTTAGGTGTTTGTATTCATCCCCCCCCCCCCTTCTACAAACACTTGAGATTATATTGCATTAACAATTGGTATCAGAGCCTCTTAGCAAATTTCACTTGCTAAAAACGATCATTATCTATGGCAAACAAAATTGGAAACAGTAAAGTCCCCATGTTGGAAAGGGGCAAATACTTTTTCTGGAGACAAAGAATGATAGTTCATCTAAGAGCTATTGATGATGAATATTTGCAGATTCTAGAAGAAGGACCTCACGTTCCCAAGAAACTCATTCCTATGGAAGTCGTTAATGGAGTCAGTCTTCCTAAAAAGCTTGTCCCAAAGACAACTGACAAAATGACGATAGAGGAAAGAGAAAAGGTGAAAAAGGATCTTAAAGTCACTAGGATCCTATATAATGGTTTAGACGATGATATGCTGAATAGTATCATGAATCTTACAACGTCTAAATCTATATGGGATACCATACAAATCCTTTGTGATGGTACCGAGGAAGTGAGGGAAAATAAATTGCAGCTGTTGACACAACAGTATGAGTGGTTCACAATGAAAAATGGTGAAACACTCACTGAAATGTTCGACAGATTTAACAGGTTGGTAAATGACCTGAGATTATATGGGAAGGTATATGTTAACAAGGATGTGAACAGAAAGTTCATGAGAGCCCTTCCCATATCATGGGATCCTAAGACGACAACCATCAGGGAATCCAAGCCTATGAATCTTCTAGACTTGGATAGGCTATATAGTACTCTCAAGACATATGAACTAGAGGTTCAACAAAGATCTGAAATGTTAGGGGATGCGAGAAAGCTTAAATCTGCAGCCTTGATGGCTGCCATGAAGGACAAACAAGAAGCAAGTTCAAGTGTCTTGATGAAGCAGCAACTAGAAGATGCTGACATAGAAGGGGACAAAGAAGCTAACTTCAAGGAGGAAGAATATACTTCGGAAGAGTTAGAGGAGCTGGATGAAACCATGGCCTTTCTTGCGAAAAGGTTTTCCAAGCTGAAATTCCAAAAGCCTGCGGGATCTAAAAGATTCTCAGCAAGGAAACCTAGTAGCACGAATAACTTTATTGACAAATCAAGAATAAAGTGCTACAAATGCAATGAGTTGGGCCACTTTGCAAATGAGTGTCGTAAGGCCACAAAAGATGGTGAATCCAGAAACAAAGAAGCTATTGTGGACTACAAAAAGAAATACTTTGACCTTCTCAATGCCAACAAGAAGGGAAAAGCATACATTGCAGAGGGAAAGGACTGGGCTGACTCTGATGAAGAAGAAAATGAAGAGTATGTCAACCTAGCCCTGATGGCCTTATCCACTGACAGTAGCAGCTCGCAGGTAAGCCTCGAAATTTCCTCTAACATGTCTAAAACTGATTGTGTTAAAACTATTAAGGAAATGACTTGTGAGATAAAGGATCTCTATGACACCCTGAGGAGTGTTATAGCTGAAATTGAGAGAGTGCAGAAAATAAATGATCAGGTATCTGCTAGGAACACTCTTTTAGAATTAGAAAACTCCAGACTTGAGAGTCTTGAAAAAGAACTCTTAAGGACTAAAAATCTTCTTGACTTTGCTATCAAAAGAGAGGAATGGACCTTGAATCTTCTTAGTCAAGAAAGGGAAGTCATTAAGAGATGGAGTGAGTCTAGCAAGAAACTAGAGAATCGATTAAAAAGTCAGAAATCTGATCCAAAATCTGGTTTAGGCTATGAAGAGACTCTTGTGCAGCAACCTCCCATTGAGGTTGAGATGTCAGCTAGCTTTGAAAAAAGGCCAATACAACCTATCAAGTTTGTTAAGGTAGACACAAAGCTAGAATCAAGGAATGTTTTCCCAATGAGTGAAGCTTCCACTAGTGGTGGGAGAGGCAAGAAACTTATTCTTGCCAAAGCACTCAACCCTCCAATTAGGAAAGAACTAGACTGTGCATCAGTGGATACACAGTTGTCAGGGGGAAATAGTGCATCAGGCCGTAGTAGTCCGTCAAGGGAAAAAGGCCTGTCAGGGGAAAGCAAAAAGAATAGAAATGGTAAGCTAGGTGTTAATAAAACTAGCAATTACTCTTCCATTCATGAAGCCCCTAGAAAAGTGGCTGGAATTATGGTAATAATAACCATTTATCTTTTCAATGCAAAGAAAAACCACAAATTTTGACTAGTACAATTTTATATGCTGATGACTTACCAACTGTTAAAGCTTGCTCCTCCAAGGATAAAGGCAAGATAACTGTTGAGAAATCAAAAGCATATGTTGAAGCTCCTAAAAAGGAAAAAGTTTTTAATTTGCCAAAACCAAAAGTCTCCAATAAAGATAAAGTTGTTTTACCTATTACTGTGACTAAACCTAGAGAACCCAAAGCCAATTGGGTACTAAAAACAATTTAAATGTGTTCTTGTGTGCAGGGAAAGGTCAAAAGCAGTCGAATCTGGTTTCTAGATAGTGGCTGCTCAAGACACATGACAGGAAACAAATCCCTGCTCACAGAATTCCGAGAAAAGGATGGTCCAGTAATTTCATTTGGTGATAACAACAAAGGACTAACTCTTGGTTATGGCAAAGCAGCAAATGTGAATGTCCCTTTTGAAAATGTAGCACTGGTTGATGGGCTCAAGCACAATTTGCTAAGCATAAGTCAACTTTGTGACAAATGATTATCAAGAGTCTGGAGCTGATGAGTGAAGACAAATGGAGAATTTATCTATTCCTGATTTCAATCCAAACAATTTAGAAGCCCCTTCAGCAGATATAGTCAATTTCCTGGACAACAAATCAGGATATACTTCATCAGGGGATCATTCATCAGGACATGCACCATCAGGGGATAACTTGAACCTTGAATTATCCACTAATTCAGGGGGAGAGTTTTCAGAAGCTGGGAGCACAGGCTTAGGGGGAGGAGATGATAGTCAAGCAAGCTCATCAAGACATCTCTAATCCTAAATGGGCTAGAAGTCACACAACATATCTCATTATTGGTGACCCAAGCAAGAAAGTGCAGACAAGGAAAGCAACATCTAATGAATGCCTATATGCTTGCTTTCTTTCTCAAATTGAGCCAAAGAAGTTTGAAGAAGCTATTCAAGATGTAGACTGGATCTTGGCTATGCAGGAAGAACTAAATCAATTTCAAAGAAATCAAGTATGGAAGTTTGTACCTAAACCCAAAGAAAGAATCATAATAGGTACTAAGTGGGTATTCAGAAATAAGATGGATGAAGCTGGCACTGTTGTAAGAAACAAAGCAAGACTGGTTGCAAAAGGATATCTTCAAGAATAAGGGATTAACTTTGATGAGACCTTTGCACCAGTAGCCAAACTTGAGGCTATAAGAATTTTCTTAGCCTATGCAGCACATTAAAATTTTAAAGTCTATTAAATGGATGTGAAAAGTGCTTTTCTAAATGGAAAATTGGAACAGGAGGTGTACGTCCAACAACCTCCAGGGTTTGAATGCTCAAAATTTCCAAATCATGTCTACAAACTGGAAAAGGCACTTTATGGACTGAAGCAAGCACCTAGAGCTTGGTATGACACACTGTCAAAGTTTCTGGTGGAAAACAAATTTTCAAGAGGTATCATTGACAAAACCTTGTTCTTCAGACAACACCAAGGTCATCTGATTTTGGTTCAAATTTATATTGATGATATTATTTTTGGATCCACTGACACAAGACTGTATGAAAAGTTCTCCAAACTCATGCAAAGCAAATATGAAATGAGCTTGATGGGTGAGTTATCTTACTTCTTGGGATTGCAAGTTAAACGAGTCTCTGATGGAATCTACATTCATCAGACAAAATATGCTAAAGAACTTCTCAAGAAATTTGATATGGAGGACTCAAAAGTAGCAAAGACACCTATGACCACTGTAACCAAGATTGACCCTGATAAGAATGGAAAGAAAGTTGATTTGAAGACTTACAGGGGAATGATTGGATCATTGCTGTATCTAACAGCAAGCAGGCCAGACATAATGTTTGCAACGTGTCTTTGTGCAAGATATCAAGCTGACCCAAAGGAATCTCATCTCATTGCAGTGAAAAGGATATTGAGATATATCAAGGGCACTACAGAGTTGGGACTTTGGTATCCAAAGGAGTCTGGATTTGAATTACTAGGATATTCTGATGCTGAGTTTGGAGGATGCAGGATTGACAGAAAGAGTAAAACAGGAAGCTGTCAATTTCTAGGAGGAAGGCTTGTATCTTGGTTCAGCAAAAAGCAGCATTCCATCTCAACATCTATTCCTGAAGCTGAATATATTGCAGCTGGAAGTTGTTGTGCACAAATTCTATGGATGAAAAATCAGCTAATGGATTATGCTCTGAACTATACCAAGATTCCAATAAGGTGTGATAACACAAGTGTCATTGCCATTGCTGAAAATCCAGTGCAACATTCCAGAACCAAGCATATAGAAATCAGATATCATTTTATCAGAGAATATATTATGAATGGGAATATTGAACTACAGTTTGTACCTTCAAATAAGCAGCTGGCAGACATATTCACCAAATCTCTTGATGAAGCCACATTTTCAAATCTTGTGGGAGAGCTAGGAATGGTGAACTATGCGTCAGGGTCAGGGTTAAATGCCTAAGTTTTGGTATTTCTAACTCATTTCCTAAGTTCCTGATGAAATCAATAGATATGTGATTATGTATGTTTGTTTTGTAAATATGTATATGTATACTTGTATATTGTACATTTTTGTTTGGTGTTTTTCCTTCTGACTGATGCATCAGGGTCAGGGCCTACGTTAGGACGCATAAGGGTCAGGGTGTCCGACTCATGCGTCAGGGTCAGGGTATTCAACTTACTCGTCAGGGTCAGGATATAAGGCTCGCACATCAGCGTCAGGGCATTTGACTTATGCATCAGGGTCAGGGTATGTAAATACAATAAACATCAGGGTAAGTTTAAATGTTTGTAACCGCATCAGGAATCACGGTCAGTTAAGTGATGACAACTCATCAATAAGGCCTTCTCTCATTGATGACGTGTCATCACAAAAACTGACTCCCTCATAGCGTGTTTAAAGGAGCAGTTTTCAAACGTCAAAAGGTGGGTATTAATACTCTATCTCTCTTACTTTTTAAAACTCCTCAAAACATTTAATCTATTTCTAATATTTGCTCGAGTTTTCTTCTTTTTCTCTCTCGTTTTCACAAAAACCCTAGAACTTCAAACCTTCAAAGCATCCATGGCACGCCAACAAATTCAAAGGAACTTGACAGTCCCACCCACGAACTATGTGGGTTTCTCTGAAATTGATGAGGTAAATGAGTGCTTCAAACCTATAATGAGCTATCTACTCAACTCTGAGTATAGTGAAGCAATCTTTACCGATGAAGAAATGTCGGGGGAAGCACTGTCTCAACTATGGACAAGTGCCAAGTTCATGTACTCCACCACAAAGCCTGATGTGGTCAAGGGAATCTCATTCAAAATTTCTTCTGAGAAAGGGAAAATAACTCCTTCCAGAATTAACTCTGCTTTGAGGCTACCTACTCAAGACCTGGTGGAAGTACCTAGTGATGCCGATTTGCTGGATTTCTTGAGGGAACTGGGCTATAACATTGCTCCCGACACAGTGTTAAAGTTCAAGGACCTCAAGAGGGTGAACGTGAAGAGGGAAATCTCTTACCTGTTCGATACAATAACCAAGGTGTTCTCAGGTAAGTGTTCTAACTTTGAGGTTATTACCTCTTTAACTTTGAAAATAGCATACGCCATGATTAAAAATGTAAATATAAATATAGGTAAAATAATTTTTGATGATCTTGTAAATAAATTAGGAAATTTTAATAATAGGAAATCTGAGATATATTATGCTAGATTTTTGTTTATGGTTATTAAAGACCAAATTACTAATTTTTCTTTTGAGAATGATATACCTGTACAGACATACAAGCAAACAAAGAAATTGTTTGTAAAAATAATGAAGAAATCATATACAGCCGAACCGTTTGCTCTTCCACAGCATATGGTACAGGTAGTAAATTCTTCACCTTCTACTTCCCAACCTGCAAATTCTTCACCTTCATCTACTATAATAGAGAAAACAACCACCTCTCTACCTACCCAAGTAGAACAACCAATTTCCACTCAACCACTCTCAATAGCTCAACCCATAGTCTCCCAAAAGACTATGGGGATTAAAAGAAAACCCAGTGAAGTTACCACATCAACTGAGGGGTAGCAAGGAGAGAGAGTGATTGGCTACAGGCGTAAGAAGAAGAAGAGAGCCACGAGTGTTACCCAAGATGATGTCCTTGTAAATAAAGAACAGAGAGAAAACTCAGTTACTGTAAATACCACTTCTAGCTCTGAAAGTGATGAAGATGATGCTCCACAAGATGATTTTTCCCAGTTCATCGGAGTTGATTTGTACTTTCAGCAGAATCAAATGTCGGATACTGTACAGTTATTAAAAGAAGAACTAGCAAGGACCACTGATCCAATCTTGATCAAAGTGTTAAAATCACCGATCATGATTGGTCAGTCTGTAGATATTGAGAATAAGAAATTATACACACATTTTATAGAAAAGATCAACAATGTACAACAAGTTGTGGACTCCTTGATCACCAAGCAGACCCTGCTACGGATGAAGAAGCAAGCTGACAATGTAGACAAAAAGCTTGCTGATCTCACTACTCAACTAACTAGCATGGAAACTCTGCAACAATCCATAGCTGACACTCTGAAGTAAGTTCTTCAAGTCACATCCCGTCTCTCAACTCCCACTGATGATGTTGTCAAAAAGGGGGAGAAATCTACCAAGCATTCGTCAAGGGATGTTGCTAAGAAATCTACAAGTCAACCATCAGGGGATGTGACTGCTCCTGTTCTTGCTCCTAAATCCAAGGATAAAGGCAAAGGTATCCTAATTGAGGAACCAAAGAAGAAATCCAACACTCAATCAGGACCTAAGCTACTTGGAGATGCCATGAAGACAGCCCACTTTCCAACACCCGTTGAAGTTGTAATTGATGGGAAAGTGGAGTTGGTCTACCCTCAGGATAAAAGGCTGGTGGAAGCTGATGCACTCTATGCACAACAACTTCAAGAAGAAGAAGAGAGGGAAATAGCAAAGGAATAGGAGGAAGCAAAGAAGAAAAAGAGTGTCGGACCCAGGACCTCCAGGAAACCACAGCCAAAAAGATCTCAGAACCCTAAAGGTGCATCAGGGGATAAGAACCAAGACAAAACTGATGACCTTGATGCCACCAAACCCAAGTCATCTGAAGCCAAGGACCAAGCATCTTCTCCTATTACCACAGCATATGGACCACTCACTTTAGCTGAATTCCTCAAAGAAGAAAGGCGCAAAAATCTGTCATTTATGTTCTCCATAAAAAGCATAGATGTCAGGTTCAACAATAAAAGGGATCAGCTGATAACAGTGCAACTTAAAAGGGGGTCGCAATTCAATGTAACAATGGACTGGTTTAGGAGAATGGATGCTGAACAACTGGAATTAGTTTTGAATCTAATCTCCAAATCTTCAAAGGCCAACAAAGACTTAAGGGGGATGATTGACAAGCTGAGGAGAGCCATCAACGATGAAATGAGCCTGCCTACAACCCTAGAAAGACCACTGAAATTATTCTATAAATTCACTGATGGGCAGGAGAAAAACATTAAAATCAAAGTCGTTGATGGTCTCGACCTGGAGGAAGTGATACATGTTCTAAGCCAAATAGCTTATCACAAAAATGAACATGTCATCCAGTTCAGAATCCTGTTGATTCAGAAGGTAGTGAAGGAGATTGAAGAAATCAAAGCTGATAATGGGAACACTGCAGTAAGGGATGTGCCACCAGTAAAGGGATTTAAGGAATATCCAAAAATGATCACAAGCCCCATTGGTGTTCAATTCAAAAATAAAAAGGGGGAGATCATTACCTTCTACTGGTCACAACTTGCTGTAGCCAATATTCAAGAAATAAAATCTGTCCTTGAAGCTTTGGAATCTAGCAGCAATGACAACATAATCAACTTCAGAAAACTTCTTCAAAGGGAGCTGGAGCAACTGGAAGTAGGAGGAGAAGACAACAGACTCAGGATTCCTAATCAAAATCCAGATCAAAGAAGACAAGGCCTTGGATGTGACTCTCAACCGATTGAATCAAGTCATCCATTACCCTTTGTCTCAGCAAAAAGGAAAAGGGGTCCTGATGTCTAAATCATTTTTTTTGTTTTGTGTAATAGATATAGGAAAACACTTGTACAGAAATTCTTTTATTAATTCATTCAAAATTCTTTCATGTATTTAGTATTGGTTTTGACATCATCATCAGTGCATCTAGGGATTTATGGTTATCAAATTGATAAACATAAATAGGGGGAGATTGTTAGAGTTAAATGATGATGATTATGTAATAAATTGTGCAACTATAAATACTTGAGGTATTTTATAAACCTTAAGATAAGCACAAGTTTTGCATCCATTGATGATGAACTTATTCATCAGTGGATGGACAATAACTTCACAAGGCAAGTCAAAAAATGGAAATCCAAAGGACTTGACAAAGTGAAGAAGAATGTCTGATGTTACTTGTTAACAGTCAAAGTATTCTGCACATCAGATAATCTAAACAAAGTTACGTTGATTAAGTACCATCAGGGGAACTCATCAGGGGGAACTCATCAGGGGGAACTCATCAGGGGAACCGATCAGGGAGAACCCATTAGGGGGAACTCATCAGGGGAACCAATCAAGGGAAACTTGTCAGGGGATGATGAAGGCAGACCAACCCGTCAGGGAAACACTTCAGGACATGTCAGTGTCAGGCCAACCCATCAGGGTAACCCGTCAGGGGGAACGACCAACATGGCATCAGTGGAAGCCATCAGTGTATATCGTCAGTCATAACCATCAAGATCAAGAAGCACTGGGTGAAACTCAAGTGAAGGTTGAAGCCCTGATCCAGTCAATAAACATCAGGGGATCCAGAAGTACTAATCAAAGTCCATCAGGGCTGGTAGTCAGTGGATCGTTATGACAGCATGCATCCGTCATCAATACTTACACGGAAATCAATGTAACGTGTTATAGAAGCAAGAGATATCAACTGGAAAGATATTTCTTGAAGTTTGTTTTTGGTCCAATAAGAACTCTTGCTCATTAAATGCATACAGATCAGGGGAAGAAAAAGTAGCAACAAAGCATGCAGCAGTCTGACACATAGAGCATCGATGTGACATACTTGCGGCTAAGTTGAGAAAAGCAACACGTCTCAAGCACGTGATTTCAACCACTGTTCGACATATAAGCAACGAAGTTCTCATTACAATAAAACACAGAGACTGAATCTATCCGATAGTAAAAACAAACATAGAAGCACACAACACTAGGAAGCTATGTAATATATCTGTTGAGAGATTTATTTTTTCAGAGAAAAGTTTTCGTAGCTAGTGAGTGTGAGAAGCTGTGTATTTATTCACAGAATTTGTAGCTGTAAATCACAGTTGTGATTCTACAGATTTTCCAGAAAAACATCAAGTTATAATACAACTATTTTAACTTGAATCTGTGTGTTCATTTCTTATAGTTTTTCTGTTCATTGCAGCTGTTTCCAGTAAGCACTTTTAAGTTTAAAAGAGCAAAAAGTTTTAGGTGGTTGTATTCATCGCCCCCCCCCCCCCCCCACCCCCCTTCTGCAAACACTTGAGCTTATATTGCATTAACACATACCTATCTGGCTAATAGGAATACCCATCTGGCTAATATGATTCAAAATGCCAGTAATCTGAGCATTCAATGTACCAATGACTTCTTCGTACTTGTTATTCATTTGAGTCATTTGTACTTGGTACTCCTCCCTGACTCTATTTGTTACTTTATTTTCAATTTCTTCAGTAATCTTACCCAACTCATCCATCAAAATTACGCCGTTACGAGACTTGCCTCTGTCAGTCCCAAATACGTCTCGTACGCGAACTATTCCTCCAACCCCTCTGACACGCCCGCCATGCTCCTTCTTTCCAAGTGCACGCGACAATATGTCATCATGACCATGAGGAGTCCATGAACCTTCAGAGGCTTTTTCTTTCCATTCCACTAGTACCAAAATCAATTTAATGATTAATATTTTAAGCATATATGTAAATATAAATCTCTGTACTAAATATTCTTACCATTTTGTTAATCACATCCCTAGTCTCCTCTTTCGGAAAGTAATAACCATCACCTTCATCCCTCTTCCTAACCCTCGCCCGAATCCAATCGTAACTACGATCAGTTCGATCATTTCATATAATCGATGAATTAATGGATTCGGAAGAAGGTAAAGAATCAATAGGGTCATCAACCATCCACTTAGTTTTCTTGGATGCATATCCAATTCTTCCAAGATAATGTGGATACTCATTCAATTTCTGGTTCTCCCTTGCTTTGTCACTTTTACTGTGTTATAAAATGAAAACATGATGTTGTCGTAAGTGAAACAATCACAAAAATCAGTAACATACAATATAATTTATACAACTAATATACCTGAAATTCTTCACTTGTACGATCATTCTTGAATTTATCCCATTGCTCTTTACTTATGAAGTCATAGGACTCGCAGGGGTCCTTGTCTAGATGCAAGTATCGGCAGACTAATCTAGACTTGAAATCTCTCCAAATTTTTGTAGCATATTTTAATGTGTCCTTTTTTCTCACATCATCCTTTATATTCCACTCAGTCTGAAATAGTAAAATAATGCATATAAGAAACTTGAACGACAATATATGTTAAAACAACTAAATCTTCTTTTCAATTCGTAAGTACATTAATGTCTTCCCATATCGTATCCTTTAATCCATCGCTTACAAGATCTCAACTACAAATATTAATATCCACTTGCACTCTAACTACTGCTCCTATATATGACTTGAATTCAGCAGCATACTTTCCAATTGGATAACCATATTGATCATCAAACTCTATAACTTTCTCGAATTGTTTATTCGCAGACCTTTCTTTCAATTTTTTGCATGATGTTGGACCTCTAGTTCTTTTAGTAGGTCTCTCACTCGAACTGCACTGGTCCATGATATATAGCTATTGCATTACACAAAATAAAACAGACAATGTCAAAAACACGACCAACATAAGCATACAAACTCACTTTACATTACTGAACAAACAGAAAGTAAGAACAATAGCAACAGAAACAGACGTTAACTGAAAATTTAAATTGTAAACTATTATTTGTGCATTAATTTTCACATGACAACAAATCGTGAACAAGATCTTAAAAGTTGAGAATTCATATGTTGACTTTCTCTTATGACTTTGTGAGATGGATATCAAGGGGGAAAACTTTACCCTTATTTCATGAGAATAAAATTTGCAACATGAGCAGAATCATACTTTCTGACCAACAATGTAGTAATTATCATAAGACTGATATTTTGCTAGTTTGAGGTAAAATCAATGCAGTCAGAGGTTTTAATCAATATGTGTCTCACTTGGGGTAAAATGAATGAGGCAGCCTATTGTTTCTATGGGGGAAATTATTGAGTGAACAAGCAAATCAAAAAGGGTCAGTTGAAAAAGTGCAAAATTCTTAGAGTTTAATTAAGAAATTCAAGAACCATGATATGAAACTACTGAAAAAGTGCATGTGTTGGGGCAAAATGAAGAATCATGAGCCATACACCAAACTATCACTTAAAATAGTTTTAGTTAGAGACGACTCCAACCTCTTATCTTACACGAAAGAATAAAATCTGAGTCACCTACCAATAAGTCAAAATCAAAATCATAACTTAAATATGTAGAACAAAGGTTAAAATCACAAGAGGAAATAGTGATATACAAAATAATTTCCTGATAACAACTGTAACAATAAATATATAATAAAAAAAATCCCCATAACACCTATCAGATGCACGAGGTTAAAGAAATGAAAAAAAATAAAATAATAATAATATAATGCATGATATTCTGTCTTAGAACATTAGGGAGTTAAAACAAGTAAAAATGATATCAAAAACAAAACAATGATATAAAATATCAGGAAGAGCATTTCGGATTAGTACAAGGTAGCATAACGCCACTGGCAAGACATGCATGTATCTCTTAATAAAGCATTCAAATGGTAACACCAAAATATACTAGCAAATGAAGGAATAGTAGGTACTGACCTTTTTTCTACTGAAGTTAAGTCAACGGATGAAAAAGTTTGCAAAGAATCTGTCGCTCAGGAGCTTAGGGTTTTCAAAATGAGTTGCAAAAGCCTTTTTTAGAGAATGCCGCGAAATGGAAATGAAAAAGCGGTAATATGAATTTCTAGGGACGGTGATAATAACTTTTACACAAAATTGTAATAATTAACTTTTGGACATCACATTAACATAGTAAATTTCATATATTATATGAATTAATTATTTATACATAAAATGAATTAACCATTCATACATCTTATTCCTATTTTTATTTTTGGTTTCTCACTTCCTACCCCCCTTAAAATAAGTTTCGTCCCCGAAACTTAACTAATAAAGAAGATAGGGGTACTTCTGCATCATCATTTCTTCCAGTTCCCATGTTGCTTCTTTAACATTGTGATTCCTCCATAGAACTTTCACGGAGGGAATCTCTTTATTTCTTATAACTTTCACTTTTTGATCCAAAATTTGCATTGGAATCTCTTTATAATTCAAATTTGGTTAAAGTTTAATAGGTTGGTAATCAATGATGCCAGTGTGGTCTACCCTATAGGGTCGTAGTACTGACACAAGGAAAACATAATGAACATGTCCTAAAGTTGGGGGTAATGTCAGTTGGTAAGCTACTTCGCCAATGCATCAGACTATCTCAAACAGTCCGATATAGCAGGGACTTAGTTTCCCCTTCTGCCTAAAATGCATGATACCCTTTCATGTCAAAATTTTCAGCAATGCATAACCTCCAACTTCCAATGCATAACCTGTTTTCCTCTTATTCTTTCTCGGATGACTTAGATCGCATCCTTAGTCTGTTGGATCATTTCTGATCCCTCTAGTTTCCTCTTTCCAACCTCATTCCAATACAATGGTGATCGACGCTTTCTACCGAATAAAGCTTCAAACGGGGCCATACCTATGCTTGTATGGAAGCTATTTTTGTAGGCAAACTCGATGAGCGGTAGGTGGTTGTCCAATGTCCACCGAAATCTAAATAACATGCCCTTAACATATCTTCCAAGGTTTGAATCATTATTTTAGATTGTCTGCCAGTCTATGGGTGAAATGCAGAACTCATGTATAAGCTTGACCCCAAATAATCTTGAAAACTATGCCAAAACCTAGACGTGAAGCGTGAATCGCGATCTGACACGATTGAGACAGGTACTCCATATCGGCTGAAAATCTCCTTGACGTACAACCTGACCAACGGGCGTCCTTGGTGAGCAAAAAATATGCAGACTTGGTTAATCTGTCCATGACTACCCTTATTATGTTATTTCCATTCCATGTTAGAGGTAATCCAAACACGAAGTTCATTGTGATGTATTCCCATTTCCATTTTGGGATGTCTAAAGATTGCAGTAGTCCACTTGGCTTCTGATGTTTAGCTTTGACTCACTGATAGGCCATCAATAATTTTGTTTCAAGTCTTGATACATCTTTGTCCTTTCTGGATGTACCGAAAATTTGGAACAGTGGACCTCTTGGAGTAACTCTCTCATCAACTCCACCTTTGTCGGAATCCAGACCCTATCCTCAAATCTCATCAAACTGTCATCGTGGATTCGACACTTTCCATCTTCCCCTATTAGCAGCTTCACCCTTTCTTCTATAAAGTCCTCTTGGGCCTCCTTGATGATGTCTAGTAATTTTGGTCTTGTCCTGACTTCCTCTTCTATCTCCCTCCTTTGTCGAGTCATGATAACGTTAAGTTGTAGTCGTTTCAAGTCCATCCTTACCTCCTTTTGAATCATTATCTCTTTAAACCTTTAACGTCTACTTAGAGCATCAACTACCACATTCACCTTATCAGGGTGACTATTGATTGAGCAATCATAGTCCTTGATTACTTCCAACCATTATCTTTGTTAGGAATTATAACATTTGATGATGATGTATAATACTTAGAATTGTTAGAACTTGGAATTGTACTAGAACCTGCAGTAGTGTACTATCAGAGACTATCAACAAAGACTGCAGGTGATCATTAAAGACTACCAGGAATGCATTGGGAGAGTTCAATAAAGTTGACGTTAGTCACGCAGTCAAGGCTATCATAGACTAGGAACTAGTCTATTGGAGAATAAGAATTTAGCCTCTCAGAGACCAGGAATTAGTTTGTTGTTTGTCCCATAAGATGGTTTGTAGAAGGGGGGTTGAATACAAACCACAAAAGTCTTTAGAACTTTGTGAATTTAGTGAATATATTGTATTAAAAGTTACAGAATCGAAAGAATACAATATAACACAAGTGTTTCTGGACTTTTATAAATCAATGAAATTTTACAAAAGCTCACTGGTGTGAATGACTAGCTTCTAACAACTCTGTTGAAAATAACATCTGCACTTTAGAATATGATTTCTAACTTCTCTTAAGTTATGAAAACTTGTTTCTCTCTCTCTGTAAGTTTATTACAGCTGCAATATGATCTGAGATAATATGTATACTAGTGTTTTTGTGTATCTCAGTGATATTTTGTTGTCTCTATATCTTCTTTTATCTCAGCTGCTTCATGTCTCTATTTATAGACATAGCTCCCTTGTTCTTCAAGCTTCTTCAGTGAGTTGCCTCCAAAAATATCTCTGACATTCTTTGGTAATTACAGCTCTGTCACATAACTTCTTTTTGCATAACCTTCTTTGCACGCCAACCTGTTATGTAACATATCCGGTGTATCAACACACCAGCTCCCTTATTTTACACTTGGAGTTCTCATGATAAGTTATCTCTATAGTGAATAACTTATCTCTATGAGCTTCCTGGTTTTTGATTGGACCAGCTTCCATATTTTCCTCTTTCAAGTTTCTATAAGTTATCTCTAAAGTTTTCACATCAGCAGCTATATATGCATGCTAGTTTATAAGTATGACTTATCTCCATATTTTACTTTATCAGTGTTCACACCTACAGTGTATAACTTATATACTTGAAGCTTCTTTCGTAGTCAATCTCTCCTTATTGGACCACCATCTATATTTTAATTCCACCGCCTTTAGACTTGAGTTAGTGGATTTGTGAAGTTAGACATATGTTGTAATACCCCTGATTTGTGTAATTATTATTGTAACATTAAGATTGTTAATAAATAAATTTTTGTCAAATTTATTTACGAGCATGAGCAATTGCTCCCTTATAAATACCAAAAGGAATAAATTTTAGTATAAGATATTGTCTGAATTAATGTAGTAGTAATATGAATTACTATTACTATCATTACGGGAAGGATAGTTGAGTAATAACCTCGTAGGATGAGTAAGCGTTCCATTTGACATCTATTAGTAATTCATACTTATGTGTAACCGTAATGATCATGTAATTGTTAGTATATTGTAGTAATTTAGTAAATTTCACGTCTGATGTTAATCTAGAGTAAGAAATAACTCACATCGAATATTTGGATCTCCTTTGACTCCCCTATAAATAGGAGGACCCTTGCCTACTACTCCTCATCTTTTAAACACTCTCACCTTAAAATAAAATCTCTTCAGCGTATATTGTAGAAGTCAAAGCTTGCAAGGTAATTTATAAGTTTTTATTAAGTTATTTATTTTAACTATTTGATAATCTAACTTAAAGAAGATGTTACATGAAACCTCGGATAACCCAGATGTAATCTTTTCCCGATAATTTTCTCATAAGAAATCAACTGCATGGGTAATGTGGCGGCCCCGGAAATCCCCCAAAGCCGGGTCTCAGGTACTGTCAGCAATATAGGTGACAGACCCCCAAGGTCCCCAAGCTGGAACCCTGGACTTCGCCAGGAAACACAAAACAAAAACTCAAAAGCGACAAATACATCATAGCCAAGCATTTAATAATCATATGAGAATATATTCTCAAATACATCATATACAAAACTTAGAAGTTTACAACCTCTTACAAAAACCTCAAAGTTTAAAAAACAGACTGCAACGGAAACAAAACTTTAGATGGCCCATCTGGCCTTTCAACCTAAACATTTCTATGACAACCTTCCGTTTCACTTTCCCTCTAAAGGCCAACCATAGGAGAGAAATCAAGAAGCTCTCACTATGTCATTTTCTCTTTTCCTTTATTAGGCGACTCAGCCTTCATGACATAACCTGTAAAACATTTCACATGAGCGTTTATGCTCAGCAAGTATATATTCATAAGAAAGAACAGATATTTCAAAAGCTTTAATATTCATTGAGGTTGGGCGAAGCAATGCCAACACCTCCTGATAAATCAATAAGCGTGCATCATTTAGGGTTCCTGAGTGATATCAAAGGTTGACCCTCTTACAATAAATCATGATTTGCCCTCTCTTCATCAGATAATGCATCACCTGACTAGATTGATCATTATCTGACTTCCTTTAACAATCAAATTTCATCCCAGCTAGTCAGCCTGGTCATTTGATTCCATCATTTGACATACGTAGTCACTTGCAGAAACCAATTAATCTGCGAGGGTCTGATTACCGATGTCTCGGTCTCTCATTCCCTATCATCACTAGCTAGAATAGTAGGCGAAAGCATTCAACAGCCCCTTAATTTCCCAGATGGATATATCTTCTTGAAAACATTTTCTCATTTTGAATAGCCTTGGCGTGCTTTGATAATTAAAAGCAACGACTGCCAACAACATTGGCGTGCTCAACAAATAAAAGCAGTGACAACCAATAGCGTAACTATATATCCATATGGAAGTTACTCGGGTGTGCTTACAAGATCACGACTTGCAACACCCTTACATCATCTTTATCATCTTTTGGTGTGCTAGGGACTTTAAACAACTAGCAAACACCCAATAACACATAACTCAATAATCAACATCTTTTCACGTACATCGAATCAATGATAGTACGTTACTTAATCATAAAAGAGATCATCATCTTGCATAGGCATTAACATCATTCATTTACGTAAATCAAAATAATGATTCTACGTAATCAGTAAGAAAGAAAGTGGAATGAGTATATACTTGCCTTGGTCCTTAGCTAGATTCAATATATTGGTTGCAAAAGGATTCTGTAAAACATCATTATTGGTATAACATGAGAAATCCATACTTTGGAAGATAAATATGGGAGTATGCAAAAATAGGGGATGATTATCAGGTACTGAATTAACCATCAGGGGATTAATCATTCATCAGGGAAATAGTTAAACATCAGTGTGTACTTATTCATCAGAGACTGATGATGTCATCTTAACCCATCGGAGACTGATGATGTCATCTTAACCCATCGGAGACTAAGGATGACATCATCATTGGAGACTAATTAGCCCATAAGAGACTGATGATGTCATCTTAACCCATAAGAGACTAAGGCTGACGTCATCATCGGAGACTAATTAATCCATAAGAGACTGATGACGTCATCTTAACCCATAAGAGACTAATGCTGACGTCATCATCAGAGACTAATTAACCCATAAGAGACTAATGACGTCATTTTAACCCATAAGAGACTAATGCTGACGTCATCATCGGAGACTAATTAACCCATAAGAGACTGTTCGTAGAACTTGTCTCTGCTATAAAAGAAAATCTTTCAAGAACAAGAATGATGCCCAGAAATGAACAAACTCAAACCTAGGATGCAATAAAATCCTACCTGTTGTGTGTAAACTTCTTTTCATAAACACAAAACAACATACTCTTTTAAAAGCTTTATTCTTTCCTAAAAACTTAGCACACACAGCTACCACTCTTGGATGCCATGCAAAAAAAAGAAAAACAGAGGAGAACTGAAGATTCTTACCTCTTGACTTTGATGAAATAGATTCAAAGCTTGTCTGGAAGAAATCGTCCAAAAGAAAGAACTTGAAATTGTATGAAAATGGTAGGTTTAAAGAAGAACTTTGGAAGAGAAATTTTTAGAAAAGAGATTAAAATTTTACCTCCAAATGAGGCATTTATAGTAGGCTGAAATTAAGCTTTCAGATAAAATCATTGGTTAATGAAATGGCTACTCATCATGATTTCTTAACAGCTGATACATGTAATAAGCAGCTGCTGTCCTTCATGCACATACGCTTAATCCACTAATGATACACAAGTAGCTTATTAATATAACTATTATACGTACACATGATGTAGTCATTCTTACGTATGTCATTCTGTTCAGCAAGAGATTTATTGTTCTAGACGCTTGACTCCTTCAAGCAATATAAACATAATTTGCTTGTCCTCATAATCAACCTCCAAACAAATTATAACCCTTTAATGGGTCCACAAATATTTAAATATTCAAAAACATCATGTATTAACTATACACATTAATAAGAAAACAAAAACGAGTGAATAAATTATTTATAGATAAACAAATTTTCCAGGTCGTTACAGGTAATCTCTATTCGAGAAGGAATTCTATAACCTTGTCATCCTTTATATCTTGAAAAGATTGTATTTTGTCCTTCTGATATTCTCAAAAGATAGAACAAATATATGTTCATTATGGAAGAACCCAACTGCAAGTTATCAAAGGATAAATATCCACTGATGAGTTGTTTCTAGCTATCGGAGGATAAATATCCACCGATGAGTTGTTTTTAGCTATCAGAGGATAAATATCCACTGATGGGTTATTTTAGCTATCGGAGGATAAATATCCACTGAGGAGTTTGGCTCTGACTTATTGAGTTTGACGCTGAACAACTTATCCCCTACTGGTTTAGCGCTAAACAACTTATCCACTGATGAGTTTGGTGCTGAACAATTTATTCCATGATGAGTTTGGCGATAGCCAACTTATCCACCGATGAGTTTGGTGATAGCCAACTCATCCCCTGACAACTGAAACTCATCCCCCTGACGACTGAAACTCATCCTCTGACGACTAAAACTCATCCCCTGACGACTGAAAGTCATCCCCTGATTACTGAAAGTCCTCCCCTGACGACTAAAAGTCATCCCCTAATGACTGAGAGTCATCCCCTGATGACCAAGCGTCATTCCCCTGATGGCCGAAAGTCATCCCCCGATGGGTAGTTTATCCCCTGACGGGTAGATATCCACTAATGAGTAATTTATCTCCGGACGGGTAGTTTATCCCCTGACGGGTAGATATCAACTGATGAGTAAATTATCTCCCGATGGGTAGCTATCCCCTGACAACTATAATTCACCCCCTGGTACAGACTTAACATGGTTTTAATAAAAAAACCCTTTTACCTAAACATAGTTATTTTCCTTTAATCAAGTCTCGCAGGAACACATAAATCTATCATGCATTGTCACTCCGACCAAGGCAAGTAATATATTTGTTATTCTTCCAACGTATAACTCAGTTGTTCCATTATACATATTTTTCTTGCAAATAATATGCTTACTATTCTTCAGTATATAAGAGCTGTTTACGCAGGCATACATGTGATATGAAGCTTATTACAATTTAACGTTTGATTCATTCACTCGATCAATGTTAAGACATATTATGCATATACTCGAACCTTTTTCTTACGTATACATGGTTGCTTTGTATACGTACTGATTGAGAATAATTATTACTTGTTCAACTTGAGCTAAATCTTATTATTAAATGCTTGACCACTTGTACCATTTGCATGCATCCTATCTGTTTCCTTGTCAATACATAACATATTAAACTATTCAATTCAGCTTAATTTATTTAATGTCTTCTACAAGGTTAGCTATGTGAATACCTTGTGACCCTTATTGAAAATTACAAGGTCAGCTGTATGAATACCTTGGTAATCTTCATTGAGGCATCAGGATTTATCCACTTAATAAGAAAGAGAAGGGAACCAACCCGGATGTGAGAATGAGATACTCTATTCTGCCGGGCCCTAGAGATTGTATATGTAATTAAATCTACTAAATGCCTTACGTAAGTACATAATAGAACACACTGAGATAGCCCTGACCAGCTATTGTCAGGTGGTAAGAGATACTGTCAGTAGACCCTAGTGCTAAACAGAGTTAAGGCGATCAAGTAAGTCATGGAACTGAAAGACGTCAAGAGAGCTTATGTGGATTTATTTCAGAAGCATTATGTTGCCAATTTCCTTCTATTTGAAAATATGGATTTTCTTTCCCATATGCAATGGAAATCCAATAGTTGAATTCTTAAATATTTTAATATTGTCTTGAAAATGGTATTTCAAAATTAGCTTCAAATTCTCATTCCTTTCAGTTGTTCTATATTATATTACTTGCTAAGCTTTTACTGCTCGTACTTGTTTGATTCTCTTTCAGCTAAACACGAGAAAGGAGAAAATTCCAAGGGTAAGGAAGGGATGTTTCAGTATTAGTAGGACTGGCTATTACGGGCTCATAAATATGATTTTCGGTTTGGTTTGATCTTGCTTTTAAGAAAAGTTATGTTATTCAGCTATTAGAATTTTCCAAAATAATGTTTGTAATAATCACTGAGAATACTTTATTTTAATTATTATTATAAAGGAAAAAGGTTATTTGTGTGATAGCTCTTTTGTACCTCCTTTGACGACCCAATTTTCCACTGAAAGACTCAAATCTCAACAGTTAATATTAAACTGATGACACTGGTCTATGAAAAATGAAAATTGGGGCTATCACATATGTCATCTCATATGTCATTTTTAGTCTCTAATTATTTTATCCCCTGATGGGTTGTTTTGTTTATCTGTGGATATTTATCCCCTGACGACCAATTTTGTTCACCAGTGGATATTTACCCCTAACGCACAAGCACTTTGGTGCTTCACAATTTATCCACTGATGCTCGAGCACTTTGGCGCTAGTGTAAATACTCGACGACTTTGGCTATGAGTAATTTTGAGTTTGGCACTATTGTTGATTTGCCCGACGACCTTGGTGATAGTCAAATGACTTTGGCAACAGTCAAAATGACTTTGGCGTTAGCCAAATAACTTTGGTGACGGCTAAATCTTTTCAAGGCTGCTTTAATGTATTGGAGTGTCTTTGCCTTAGTCTTTGGTAGCTTCACCATTAGTCTCTGATGAACAAACACTTAGTCTCTGAAAGAATTAGTCTTCGATGAACAAAAACTTAGTCTGTGATGAACAAAAAAACTTAGTCTTCGATGAACAAAAACTTAGTCTCCGATGAACAAAAACTTAGTCTCCGATAGGCTAATTTTTGTTTAACGAACTTTGACTTTTGTTGAACTCTCCAAATGCATTCTTTGTAGTCTATAATACTCTTCTGCAGTTTCTGATGATAGTCCTTTATACAACATTACTGCAGGTACTTGTACAATTGTAAATCTAACAATTCTAAGTTTGTACATCATCATCAAATGCTATAATTCCTAACATCTATCGAAGACTAAGCTCTGGCATATCGAAGACTAAGGATTACACTGTCGCTAACTATTGTTGAAGCTATCAGAGACTAAGACAAAGATTCTCTATTGCATTGAGGAGTGGATGAAGCTGGTCAGGGGATAAGTCATTAGGGAACAAGCCATCAGGGGATTAATCTCCACTTATGAACTAGTCATCAGGGGATAAATATCCACCGATGAATAAGTGAACAAGTCATCAGGGAATAAATATTCACTGATGAATAAAGTCATCATGGGATAAATATCCATTGATGCATAAAGTCACATCAAAGGATAAATGGCTTGCCATTACAGACCTCTACAAGAGTTCTTTAATAAAGGAGAAGCCGACCAAGATCCATAACAGAGTTACAATTGGGATTTACAAAGTTGGGAAGCTGATCTGTTATAGCAAAGTGATTAAGTAATAATGATGTGACTTAACAAGAGTTGTTAGGTGACAAAGTTGTTACAACTACTAATAAAGAGAAGTTGCTCTAATTGAACAGAGTAGTTGTTGAAAAGAAGAAAAGATCAAAGATAAGAAGTTGTGTGGAAAGTATGCAACATACACAATAAAGATAAAAGAATAGAACAACAAAAATAGAGAAAGAAAGAGAGAGAGAGAGAGATTATTCAGTTATTCACTCTGTAATACGCAACAAATTCATAGAATTTGGGAAACAAGTTTTTCGTAGCTTGAAAAGATAGAAATTACTTTCTAGGTTGCAGTTGTTCATACTTGAACATATTACAGGAGTTGGTATCAATTTTTGATAACCGGATTGTAATTTCAGATTCAATATCAATAAAATACATTCTTTATATATTGATACAATTTGCTGTGTTTTTATTTTCGTAATATATTTTCAAATTGTATTGTGATCTTCACATTGGTGAACAAATTTGAAAATTCTATTCAACACCCACTTCTACAATTACTCATCCGAGAATAAAAATTGGTATCAGAGCACTCTAGTTGACATACCTAATAGAAGATCAAGATGAGTAATAAAAGTGAAAATGTGAAGATCTCATTATTGGTGAGAGAGGAATATTTCATATGGAAGAGAAGGACGTACATGCATCTGAAATCTACAGATCCTTCCTTCATAATAATCTTTGAAGAAGGACCTCCTAAACCAATCAAGCTTCTTCCCTTACAACAATAGATGGCCAAGTAGTCCTTGAGCATTCAATCCCTAAACTCCCAAAAGAAATCACAACTAAAGAAAAGGAAGACTCTATAAAGGATGCTAAAGTTATGACCATTATCTATAATGGTTTGCACAATGACATGTTTAACAGTGTCATTAATTGTGAGTTTGCCAAAGAAGTCTAGGAGACAATGCAAGTGTTGTGTGAAGGTATTGAGGAAGTAAGGGAAAACAAGCAGTCCTTGTTGATCCAACAGTATGAGCTATTCACAAGCAAACCTAGTGAGTCTCTAACAAGTTTATTTGATAGATTCAATAGGTTAATCAATGACTTAAGGATCTTTGGTAAAACTTATGCCAACAAGGATGTGAATCTAAAATTCATAAAGGTATTGCCAAAGAGCTGGGATGCCAAGACTACAACCATAAGGGAAGTCAAGGATATGAGCTCAATATCGTTGAAGAAGCTCTATGGGAACCTCAAAACTTATGAGTTAGAGGTTCAATAGAGAGAAAGTCTAAGTTAAGACCATAAAAATGAAAAATCAGTGGCACTTGTGGCAGGAAGTTCAAGCAAGAAGCTTTATGGGAAAGCAGTTCCCATTGAAAAGGAAAGTGAAGTTGAGGCAATTGGAGCTGAGAGTATAGATAGTGAACATGAAGAAATCTATACTCTAGAGGAAGAGGAGGTTGTTGATGAAGCCATGGCCTTTTTGGCAAAAAAGTTCAAGAAGATAAGATTCAAGAAGGGCAAGGACTTTAGAAAGACAACACCAACAAGGAAGCCTATCCACTCTGGTGCTATTGGCAGATCAAAGATCAAATGCTACAACTATCAAGAGTTTAGACCCTTTGCAAATGAATGCAACAAGAAAAAGTTTGTCAAACAAACTATAGAAGTCAAGAAGGATGATGACTACTATTAAAAGAAATACTTTGAAGTCGTCAACATGAAGAATAAAGCATTCGTAGCAGATTAAAAGGATTGGGCAGATTCAGACCAATCAGATGATGAGGAACTCATCAATCTTGCACGTATGGCAATATCATTTGATGGGACAACAACTGGATCCAACAGCTTGTCTCAGGGCACTAAGGTAAAACTTGATCCCTCTAACATGTCTCTTTCACATTGTAAAGCAAAAATAAAAGAAATGTCAACTGAAATTTATAATCTGTATGCTACATTAAGGTGTTCAATAAAAGAGAATGAAAGAATTCAAAAGGCTAATGATCTATTACTCACTAGAAATTCCTTATTGGACATTGAGCTGATTAAAATAGAAGAGGTTAAAGAGGAGTGCAGGCAAACAAAGGAGAGACTTGCTTGTACTCTAGAAATAGAAGAATGGCTTAGGGCCAAACTGAAAGAAGAGCAAGATCTCATTAAGGAATGGATCAAACCTCTTAAATGGTCAAAGATAAAAATTGAAGCACCCAAGACTAAGGAAAAAGTAATTTCCTTAATCAACTAGGTGATAAAAATTGATAAATCTGAAAATCTTTGATTGCAGCTAAAATAAATGCTACTAATGCCAATGGACCCAAATAGGCTTGGGTTCCAAAATTAACTTAGTTGACTGGAGATAAGACCCTGCTGACACAATATAAATAGAGAGTTGGTCCAAGAGTTTCCTTTGGAGATGACAACAAAGGATATACCTTGGGATATGGCAAAGTCACAAATGGAAATGTCATCTTGGAAAGTGTAGCACTAGTTGATGGTCTTAAGTATAACTTGCTTAGTATCAGCCAACTGTGTGACAGAGGTTACAAAGTTACATTCAAGAATGAACAATGCTTGATAAATAACAACAAAGATAGAAAAATAACTCTAATGGGAGTTAGGAAAGGTAAACTCTACATAGCCGACTTTGATTCATCAAGTAAGGATCAATCCACATGCTTTTACAGTAAAGTATTGGTGGATGAAAGTTGGCTATGGCACAAGAAGCTTTCTCACCTAAATTTCAAAACAATCAACACTCTAATGAAAAAAGGATTAGTGACAAGACTTCAACAACTAGAATATAGTCAAGATGGTTTGTGTGGAGCCTGTTAGAAAGGGAAGCAAAAGAAGACTTACTTTAGGAGCAAAGAGATATCTTCAATTACAAGTCCAATGCAACTACTTTATATGGATCTATTTGGACCTGTAAACATTATGTTAGAGTGTATGCCCTAGTGGCCAATTATGTAATGATTGTGACACTATATTTATGTTATGTTTTGGTTAAATGATAATTTCTTTTATTATGTTTTATTTATTGCGTTATATATATGTTAACATAATAAATGTCCTTAGAAGAATGATACTAATTCTATGGATTCAAGTATGTGACTTGAATATGAGATCATATAAGTATGTAATGTATCATTATTCTTAAATGTCCCTAGTCGAGTATCATTGTCAGTGGAACAACAATAATACATTGAGACTAGTATGTGGATTAACTGATGGCTATATCTCATTGGTCATAAATATATACGAGATATATTAAGTTGATACATAGGTACATGTTAGAGAACATAGTACTGGATAGACCCACCATGGGAATTCTACATGGAGCGTTATGCTATGTGTCATAAGTAATTCTCATAGTGACAATGATGTAATAGTCCTTCGACCTGAAGTCATGGCATTTCTACATAAGGAGTTATGCGTTTTGACATTATCAAAAGTCACCTTTAACCGGGTGGACGATAAAGGTGATTGTTGGATGCATAATGAGTTATGTGAGAAATGGGAATGATGTAGATGGAATTTAACCCTCCTATAAATTAGGGGTGATATCTATAGGCCTCTTGATTGAGTGAGACTATGAAATGCATGGCCATACTTAAATAAATATTTGTTTCATATATTTTACTCATTGATCAAGAAAACTGAGATTAAATTATGAAGAGGATGACACATCCATGCCTTCAATTTAATCTTAGATATCATGGTTAAAAGGATTAAGTTACATTGAAACATTGGTCACGAAAGGTAACGTCGAATCTATGACTTTATTATTACTTGGGTAACAGTGATGTATTATTAGATGTCATTCACTGTTTATAATTTTATAATATGAATTAAAATTATTGCCAACGTAATAATAACCTATTGGGTCACACACAAAGAACATTCGTCAAGGAGATATAATTTAAATGTCAATGATTTAAATATATCAATAAGATTGATTTAATTAAATCATGGCTTTAATTTATAAATATATGTAATCTGTATGAAGTAGAGTCCTTTGGAAGGAAATACGAATATATATTTATTTGTACATATGTATATATTAATTAAGTGAAACTTGATTAAATATATATCTAATAAATATAAAATTCGGATTTTAATTCTCCTAATTAGATTAGGTTTTGGAATTACTCTATAAAAAGCTATATATATATATATATATATATATATATATATATATATATATATATGATATATCAGCTATTCTCTCTAACAAACGCTTCACGTATTCTAAGAACCCTAGCCGCTCATAAGAGAGAGACTAGAGTTAAGAGAGATAGAGGGAAAAGAGAGATACAGATCATACAACTAGTACTATAACTCTCCTTGTTCGGATCGTAAGACGGTTCGTGTGGATACCGTAGAGACGCTGTCCAGTTGGATTGCGTTAAAGATTTGGAGCCGATCAACACCTTCACCAAAGCTTCAGATTTGCACTTTTAATCGATAAAATCTTAAACTATCTATATTAAATTGTTTCTCATAGATCCTCGGGTTTGGGTTTCATTTTGTTTTTTTTTTAATCGTATTTTTCCGCTGCGTTTTATCCTACGAAACCCAAGAGTGGTATCAGAGCTATATGTGAGACATTAATATGGATTTATGTGTTTAATTGTATTCGACATATTTGATATATGCAGTTAATACAAGTTTACCGAATTTGATGTTGAATATATATGATATTCTGCATGTATGGATATTTTGGAATTACGAATTCTAATTATATTTGATACATGCTGTTAGAGTTAAATGATGATGATGATGATTATGTAATAAATTGTGCAACTGTAAATACTTGAGGTATTTTATAAACCTTAAGATCAACATAAGTTTTGCATCCACTGATAATAAACTTATTCAGCAGTGGATGGTCAATCTCTTCACAAGACAAGTCAGAAAACAGAAACATTCAAAGGACTTGACAAAGTGAAGAAGAATGTCTGATGTTACTTGTAAACAGTCAAAGTATTCCGCACATCAGAAATTCTAAACACAGTTACATTGATTAAGTACCATCAGGGGGAACCCATCAGGGGGAACTCATCATAGGGAACCCATTAGGGGGAACTCATCAGGGGGAACCCATCAGGGGGAACTCATCAGGGGAACCCATCAGGGTAACCCGTCAGGGGAATGGCCAACATGGCATCAGTGGAAGCCATCAGTGTGTATCGTCAGTCAATACTATCAGGATTAAGAAGCACTGAGTGAAACTCAAGTGAAAGTTGAAGCCCTGATCCAGTCAATAAGCATCAGGGGATTCAGAAGCACTGATCAAAGTCCATCAGGGCTGGTAGTCAGTGGATCGTTATGACAGCATGCACCCGTCATCAGTACTTACATGAAAATCAACGTAACGTGTTACAGAAGCAAGAAATACCAACTAGAAAGATATTTCTTGAAGTTTGTTTTTGATCCAATGAGAACTCTCTCGCATTAAATGCACACAGATCAGGGGAAGAAAAAGTAGCAATAAAGCATGCAGCAGTCTGACACATAGGGCTACAATGTGACATACTTGCGGCTAAGTTGAGAGAAGCAGCACGTCTCAACCACGTGATTTCAACCACTAATTCGACATATAAGCAAAGGAGTTCTCATTACAAAAATACACAGAAAGATTGAATCTATCCAACAGATCAAACAAACATAGAAGCACACAACACTAGGAAGCTCTATAATATATTTCTTGAGAGATTTATTTTTCAGAGAAAAGTTTTCGTAGCTAGTGAGTGTGAGAAGCTGTGAATTTTATTTACAGAATTTGTAGCTGTAAATCACATTTTTGATTATACAGATTTTCAGTAAAACCCCAAGTTTTAATATAACTATTTTAACTTGAATCTGTGTGTTCATATTACATAGTTTTTCTGATCTGTGCAGCTGTTTCCTATAAGTTCTTTTAAAAGATAAAAAGAGCAAAACGTTTGTAGTGTTTGTATTCATCCCGCTTCCCCCCCCCCCCCTCGTTCTACAAACACTTGAGCCTATTTTGCACCAACAATTGGTATCAGAGCGTCTTAGCAGATTTAACTTGCGAAAAACGATCATTATCTATGGCCAACAAAGTTGGAAACAGTAAAGTCCCCATGTTGGAAAGGGGCAAATACTTCTTCTGGAGACAAAGAATGATAGTTCATCTAAGAGCTATTGATGATGAATATTTACAGATT
This sequence comes from Centella asiatica, assembly GCA_014636745.2. Lineage (NCBI taxonomy): Eukaryota > Viridiplantae > Streptophyta > Magnoliopsida > Apiales > Apiaceae > Centella > Centella asiatica. The sequence goes on along the minus strand of CM025783.1, from coordinate 38,733,177 downwards.
CTAGAAGAAGGTCCTCACGTTCCCAAGAAGCTCATTCCAATAGAAGTCGTTAATGGAGTCAGGAAACTTATTCTTTCCAAAGCACTCAACCCTCCAGTTAGGAAAGAACTAGACTGTGTATCAGTGGATACACAGTCGTTAAGGGGAAAGAGTGCTTCAGGCCGTTGTAGCCCGTCAAGGGAAAAAGGCCTGTCAGGGGAAAGCAAAAAGAATAGAAATGGTAAGCTAGGTATTAATAAAACTAGCAATTACTCTTCCATTCATGAAGCCCCTAGAAAAGTGTGTTGGAATTGTGGTAACTGTAATCATTTATCTTTTCAATACAAAGAAAAACCATAAATTTTGACTAGCATAATTTTTTATACTGATGATTTACCAACTGTTAAAGCCTGCTCCTCCAAGGATAAAGGCAAGATAACTGTTGAGAAATCAAAAGCATATATTGAATCTCCAAAAAAGGAGAAAGTTTTTAATTTTCCAAAACCAAAAGTCTCTAATAAAGATAAAGTTGTTTTACCTATTACTGTGACTAAACCAAGAGGACCCAAAGTCAATTGGGTACCAAAAACAATTTAAATGTGTTCTTGTGTGCAGGGAAAGGTTAAAAGCAGTCAAATATGGTTTCTAGATAGTGGCTGCTCAAGGCACATGACAGGAAACAAAGCCCTACTCCCATAATTCCAAGAAAAGGATGGTCCAGTAATTTGTTTTGGTGATAACAGAAAAGGACTAACTCTTGGTTATGGCAAAGCAGCAAATGGGAATGTCTCATTTGAAAATGTAGCACTGGTTGATGGGCTCAAGCACAATTTGCTAAGCATAAGTCAACTTTGTGACAAAGGATTCATCACTTCCTTCAAAGGAGATCAGTGCCTAATCTCAAATGAAAGTGATGGGAAGCTGGTTTTGTCAGGAACAAGAAAAGGAGATCTCTATGTTGCTAATTTTAATTCAATAAGTGGAGAATCATGTTTCTACAGCAAGGCAACCCCTGATGAAAGCAGACTATGGCACAAAAAGCTTTCTCACTTGAACTTTAAGTCAATCAATGATCTGGTGAAGAGAGAGTTGGTAACTGGACTACCCCAAATGGAGTTTATCCAAGAAGGATTATGTTCAGCATGTCAACAAGGGAAGCAAAGGATATCATCCTTTGTCACCAAGGAAGCCACCATGATCAAAGATCCAATTCAATTATTACATATGGATCTCTTTGGCCCTGTCAACATTATGTCAGTGTCAAAGAAAAGATATGCAATGGTCATTGTGGATGACTACACCAGATACACTTGGGTAAAGTTTCAGCATGCTAAATCAGAAGTTCCTCAACAAATCATTGACCATATCAAGAAGGTGGAAACAGAATCAGGGTCAGTGGTTAGAATGTTGAGAACAGACAATGGAACTGAGTTCAAGAATGAAGCTGTTGAGGGATTTTGTGTGGAAAAAGGCATAAATCATACATTTTCTACTCCAAGGACTCCTCAACAGAATGGTGTAGTGGAAAGAAAGAATAGAACCCTGATAGAAGCTGCTAGGACAATGCTAGCAGAGGCAAAGATTTCCACCTATTTTTGGGCTGAAGCAATTTCCACTGCTTGCTTTACTCAGAATAGATCTCTAATCAACAAGGCTCACAACAAGATACCATATGAACTAATGACAGGGAGAAAGCCAAGCATCAAGTTCCTGCATGTCTTTGGGTGCAAATGTTTTATTCTGAGGAATTTTGGTGAGAACTTTGGAAAATTTGATCCAAAAGCTGATGGATTCCATAAATGTAGCTTTTGATGATCAAGAGATTTCTGGACTTGAAGACCCTGGTTTTCATGAAGAACTCAGATTTGAAAATGAAGATGAAAATGATTATCAAGAGAATGAAGCTAATGAGTGCAGACAAATGGAGAATTTATCCATTCCTGATGTCAATCCAAACATTGTAGAAGCCCCTTCTGCAGATAGAGTCAATTTCCTGGACAACAGATCAGGGGATACTCCATCAGGGGATCATTCATCAGGACATGCACCATCAGGGGATAACTTGAACCTTGAATTATCCACTAATTCAGGGGGAGAGTTTTCAGAAGCTGGGAGCACAGGCTTAGGGGGAGGAGATAATAGTCAAGAAAGCTCATCAAGGCACATCTCTAATCCTAAATGGGCCAGAAGTCACACAACAGATCTGATTATTGGTGAACCAAGCAAGAAAGTGTAGACCAGGAAAGCAACATCTAATGAATGTCTAATGAAAATTGGAACAGGAGGTGTACATCCAACAACCTCCAGGGTTTGAATGTTAAAAATTTCCAAATCATGTCTACAAACTGGAAAAGGCACTTTATGGACTGAAGCAAACACCTAGAGCTTGGTATGACACACTGTCAAAGTTTCTGGTGGAAAACAAATTTTCAAGAGGTATCATTGACAAAACCTTGTTCTTCAGACAACACCAAGGTCATCTGATTTTGGTTCAAATTTATATTGATGATATTATTTTTGGATCCACTGACACAAGACTGTGTGAAAAGTTCTCCAAACTCATGCAAAGCAAATATGAAATGAGCTTGATGGGTGAGTTATCTTACTTGTTGGGATTGCAAGTTAAACAAGTCTCTGATGAAATCTACATTCATCAGACAAAATATGCTAAAGAACTTCTCAAGAAATTTGATATGGAGGACTCAAAAGTAGCAAAGACACCTATGGCCACTGCAACCAAGATTGACCCTGATAAGAATGGAAAGAAAGTTTATTTAAAGACTTATAGGGGAATGATTGGATCATTGTTGTATCTGATAGCAAGCAGGCCAGACATAATGTTTGCAACATGTCTTTGTGCAAGATATCAAGCTGACCCAAAGGAATCTCATCTCATTGCATTGAAAAGGATCTTGAGATATTTCAAGGGCACTATAGAGTTGGGACTTTGGTATCCAAAGGAGTCTGGATTTGAATTTCTAGGATATTCTGATGCTGACTTTGGAGTATGTAGGATTGACAGAAAAAGTACAATGGGAAGCTATCAATTTCTAGGAGGAAGGCTTGTGTCTTGGTTCAGCAAAAAGTAGCACTCAATCTCTACATCTACTGCTAAAGCTGAATATATTGCAGCTGGAAGTTTATGGATGAAAAATCAGCTAATGGATTATGGTCTGAACTATTCCAAGATTCCAATAAGGTGTGATAACACAAGTGCCATTGCCATTGCTGAAAATCCAGTGCAACATTCCAGAACCAAGCATATAGAAATCAGATATCATTTTATCAGGGAACATGTTATGAATGAGAATATTGAACTACAGTTTGTACCTTCAAATCAGCAGCTGGCAGACATATTCACCAAAGCTCTTGATAAAGCCACGTTTTCAAATCTTGTGGGAGAGCTGCGAATGGTGAATTATTCGTCAGGGTCAGAGTTAAATTCCTATGTTTTGGTATTTCTAACTCATTTCATAAGTTCTTGATAAAATTAATTGATATGTGATTATATATGTTCAAATTGTAAATATGTATATACTTGTATATTTTGCATTTTGTTGTTTTGTTTTTGTTTTGACTGATGCATCAGGGGCAGGGCTTCCTTAAGGACGCATCAGGGTCAGGGTGTCCGACCTGTGTGTCAGGATCAGGGTGTCCGGCTCGCTAGTCAGGGTCAGGGTGTTCAACTCGTACGTCAAGGTCAGGGTGTCCGACCTGTGCGTCAGGATCAGGGTGTCCATCTTGTGCATCAGGGTCAGGGTATGTACATACAGTAAATCATCAGGGTAAGTTTAAATGTTTTTTTTACTGCATCGGGATTCACGGTCAGTTAAGTGATGAAAACTCATCATTAAGTTCTTCTCTCACTGATGACGTGTCATCACAGAAACTGAATTGACTCCCTGATGGCGTGTTTTCAGGAGAAGTTTTCAAAGGTCAATAGGCGGGTATTAATACTCTATCTCTCCTACTTTTTAAAACTCCTCAAAACTTTTAATCTTTTTATGATATTTGCTCAAGTTTTCTTCTTCTTCTTTCTCGTTTTCACAAAAACCCTAGAACTTCAAATCTTCAAAGCATCCATGGCACGCCAACAGATTCCGAGGAACTTGACAGTCCCACCCACGAACTATGTGGGTTTCTCTGACATTGATGAGGTAAATGAATGCTTTAAACCAATAATGAACTATCTACTCAACTCAGAGTATAGTAAAGCCATCTTTACCGATGAAGAAATGTCGGGGGAAACACTGTCTCAACTATGGACGAGTGCCAAGTTCATGTACTCCACCATTAGGCCTGATGCGGTCAAGGGAATCTCATTCAAAGTTTCCTCTGAGAAAGGGAAAATAACCCCTTCCAGACTTAACTCTGCCTTGGGGCTACCTACTCAAGCTCTGGTGGACGCACCCAGTGATGTAGACCTACTGGATTTCTCGAGGGAATTGGGCTATAACAATGCTCCTAATGCAGTGTTAAAGTTCAAAGACCTCAAGAAGGTGAATGTTAAGCAGGAGATCTCTTACCTGTTTGATACAATCACCAAGGCATTCTCAGGTAAGTGTTCTAACTTTGAGGTTATTACCTCTTTAACTTTGAAAATAGCATACGCAATAATTAAAAATGAAAATATAAATATAGGTAAAATAATTTTTGATGACCTTGTAAATAAATTAGGTAATTTTAATAATAGGAAAACTAAAGTATATTATGCAAGATTTTTGATTATGATTATTAAAGACCAAATTACTAATTTTTCCTTTGAGAATGATATACCTGTACAGATATACAAGCAAACAAAGAAATTGTTTGCAGAAATAATAAAGAAATCATATACAGCCGAACCATTTGCACTTCCGCAGCATATGGTACAGGTAGTAAATTCTTCACCTTCTACTTCTCAAATTGTACATTCTTCACCTTCATCTACTAGGGCAGAGAAAACAACCACCTCTCTGCCTACCCAAGTAGAACAACCAATTTCCACTCAACCACTCTCAATAACTCAACCCATAGTCTCCCAAAAGACTATTGGGATTAAAAGAAAACCCAGTGAAGTTACCACATCAACAGAGGGTGAGCAAGCTTTCTCGATCTCCTCCAACCAATATTGTGCTACAGTGGGTCCTCCCTTCCCATCAAAAGTAGGCGGGTTGATGCCAGTGAACTCTCGGATACATGGTCCACGGGCAACGGGCCTTGGTGGTTGAGGTGATGGTGGAGCTGGTTGGTTCACGGCTACAGCCTCATGAATAATCTGCTGGAATTGAGCTAGTGGATTCTCGACTGCATTCCTGGTAGCATTGTTGTTAGCAGAGTTATTGTTATTGACAGGGGGTGGTGGTGGAACATGTGGGGCATTTCGGTTAATCCCTTGCACCTCCTCCGAGCTATCGTCCTCAACAACAACTTCATCAATATTTTCAACTTGATTTCTTCTTTCCACACGTGCCAAATTTTCACGCCTTAGTGTGTTGCTATTAGGGTTTATCCTTCTGGGTCTTCCTGGTCTCCTACCTCCTGCCATGATCTGTTACAAAATGAACTGAGTTAAACATTCATCGTCTTGCATGCTGATGAAACATTCCATTCTTCATATCGCTCATGAAATCTTACAATTCAAGATTGCAACAAGATAGTGTGATAACCACCAAGCAAAACATTAACACTTTGATATAACAAAATGATCATCCATTGTGTACATAAGAGGCTGTCATGGACATTATCCTCTAACACCCTCAAAATGATCCAATCATAGGCCAAAGTAATTTACTGGGCGAATACTTCTGTAATAAACGCAACTACTCATACAGAGTTCAATAACATACACAAAATAACCTTTGCTTAAAATTCTACATTAATCTCTTATAACTAATCCTCCTCATCCTCCGTGTCCAGTGATCCTTCATTTTCTGCCTCCCGTTCCCAACGGTGAGACTGCATACGTGTCTCCTCAATGCGGCACGCACAGTGAGTGGTCATCTGATCCAAACATGTCGCCGTTGGATTAACTGATGCTGCTTCAACCATCTGCGCATGCATCTCTAACTTCAGTCAATGGTACAGGCTCTAAGTCAACCAAAAGGACGATCGCCATACTGACGCAGTGATGCAAAACTTAGAAATAGTGGCAGCCTGTCGTTGAATAGTCATGGTGCGAGTTGCCAGACGATGATGGACTTCTGCATCGTAATTGCGCACCATTTTGTCATGGGATGACACTGGTGCCTGTGGTGTAGACGGGGCAGGTCTCGGAGTATCACACTTCGTCTGAGGGGCATCCTGTGTCGTAACATTGTGACGACCCCAAAATCCCTTAGTGGATCAGGGCTTCATCAAAAGAAGGAAAAGATAACCATACATCCATTCATAGCATGACTATTGGATAAGGGCAGTATTAGAAAGTTATTACAACCCAAGAATCATACAATTACAGCGGAAGCTTTTACATCATCTTTAATTACAAATCAAAATCATCACAACTTCTAATATCTTCCTTCATCCCTTCATATCTTCCTCCCTTCCTTCCTCAGTATTATCGAAAGAGTAAATAACTTAGTAGTTTATCATCTTTGCTTTCCCCTTATCAGAGGGTTCAGCCTTAGCGTGCTGTCCTCCAAGACATTAAAATTCAACATGGGTGAGCGATTTACGCCCAGCAAGTATGTACACATTGAAGAAGTATATAAACAATTTAAAGGAATGTATCTAGAACATCGAAGGAAATTCAAATCTGTTTGTGAGGCTTGGTGAACAATGCCAAGGCCTCGGAAACCTTCAAAGATCATTGAGGATCCACTGATGATACACAACATGAGATCCTCCTTGAAGAAAGACAGGTATCCACCTGAGCATAACTTTCTCAAAATATCCATCAGGGGCTAAACCCGTGGATCTGCTAACCATACAGTACGCAGCTGGCCAAACTGGACTGCATGATCCCTCTTGTGTGGACCACGTAGTCACTTATCATTTCCTCTTGCTCAGGTGAAGAACACATCAGCACCTTTCCTTTCCTCTTGCCAACCATGTGGCATAACCCATTTAAGGGACATCATTCTCATGCCCCATTTAAGAGGCATATCATTCCCATTCATTAGCACAGATATAGTAAAGAAAAACAATAGCTGATAATCAAAGCTCAGTTATATCCATGCATCATCATTCATATCATGCTAGCGGAATTTAAAGCATAGCATGCTCTTTTATAAAAGAAAACAATTGAAACATTATTTCAAGCCTTGCACGCATATCGATTCGAATGATAATGCGTTAACTGAAATAAACATCAGATTGAATGTATATGTTTGCATCAACTTGCAATTAAACATAAGATTGTGAATATACTTGCCTCAGTCCTTTGCTCACAACAAATTCAATTTACTTGAGAGGGGAAAATTCTGTAAAATATACGTATCCCAAAATAACTTTAGTACTTAGGTTAAACTATGAGAAAAAGTGCATATGTGATGTCCTTAAACTTTTAAGGTTTCCTAAATTGCTATAAAAACGGTTTAGGGTGAATACATAATTAAACATCATAAATAATTTTAAGAAGAAAAATCATGTTTTATAGTTTTGAGGGCAAACTGCACGTCAGGGGGAAATCTGCTACGCCAGGGAATAATCATTCATCGGGGGTTGACTGACCATCAGTGGGCAAACTACTCGTCAGGGGATATTTCGCCCGTCAAGGGATGGTTTCCCCACCATCAGGGTCTCCTTCTCTCATCAGGGAAAAGTCATCAGGGGATGACTTCTCGACAGTCAGGGTAACTTTTACCCGTCAGGGGAAGATCTCTCGGTCATCAGGGTATGTTTTAGTCACCACAAAACTCATCAGGGACTAACATACTTGCCCGTCAAGGACTAAAATTTCTTCTATCGGAGACTAAGAAGTCCTTCATCAGAGACTACAGAGTCTTTCTTTATTAGAACCACGGATGACGTCATCAGGAACTGGTTTTAGCCTATCGGAGACTAATGTTTCATCAGAGACTGATGACGTCATCTTAACTCTATCGGGGACTATTTAACCCATCAGGGACTAATGACGTCATCAGGGACTAATAGAATATCTCATCAGAGACTACGAATATCTCGTCAGAGACTAAGAATATCCCGTCCACGAATATCTCGTCAGAGACTAAGAATATCTCGTCCAAGATTAACAGTATCTCATTAGAGATTAACATTAGAGCTTGCTTCTGCTACAATGGAAAACCTATCATACTTAAACTCAGCTTATGATGTCTTATGAAGATGCAAAAGAATACGAACCTAGCATAAATCTTTGATGCTATGCACGAAAGGAACTGAGTAAGGTTCCAGGTTCTTACCTCTTTGTTCTCAAGGGTGAAATCAAAGCTTTTCTGAGAAAAATTCTTCGAAGGAAGAACTTGGAAATTTTTGGAGATCACAATTTTGATGGAACACTTAGGAGAGAAATTTTGGTAAAAGAGTTAGAATTTCCTTCTGGGTAGTTTATTTATAGAGTTCAAAACAGTTGACTATGATTAAGTTTGAAATAAGCTAATTGGTTAATTTGGACGGTAAGTACGGCTGCTCATCATGATTCCTTAACAGCTAAGTACGTATAAACAGCTGCTGTCCTTCATGCACAGAAGCTTTGCCACCTAAATATCTCTTAATCAGACACGTAGTTGTAATACTACGTAATCCCTTCATCCTCTTCCATGTTGATCAAAATGATCTTATATGGGATTTGCTAATCCCCTTTTTGATACCTTTTAAGGATTTAGCCTCATAATTACGAGTATCACCTTATCATAAAATTCTTATTGAAAATTTATGAATTTATTATTCATACCCGAAAGAATTAAATTCCATGCAAAAATAAGGTAACAAAACAAAATTTGCCACAAAATATATTATTTCATATTATAAAATAAATTTACAATTTTCGGGTTCTCACAAACATGGTCATGTCTAGGACGATGGCATAACATGCTCTTTCGTGCTGTGTGGTGAATGCATGGTCTGTGGCGGACAGTGGAAGGTCTGGCCTCCTGTGTCAGCTTTGCAGCAAGTCTGGGGCCCTCATGTCTTTGCGATGGTGGTTGCCAGCCCGATAGTACAGGGGTGAACAATGGAGACTCTATGCTAGGCTCCTCTTCGGATGAAATGGCGTATACTGGGAGGTCTACTCTAAGAAAACGCGTGGGGAATCTAGAACGATCTCTGGCCATCTACACAAAACAATCGAAGTCTGTGAAATCTGAACTTCTCAATGATCAATGCATGTAGTGATTTGCCTAAGAGGTGGTGCCTTCATTTCAATCTTATCCTCCCTTGGTAGTTTCTCACCCTAAAGTTTATCTTTTCTTCAGTAACCTGTCTCTAACATAAGTCTTAATTTTTGACCTACTAGTATTCTAGTACCTTCATTCTATTGCCAAGTCCTTAAATTCTTCTAGTAGAGTAATTCTGGGACATACTGCAGTATTCCCTACTCCTGGATGCAGTTTACTGGCAGTGTTTCTTACGAATTACCTATGGTCGTAACTGGGCTCTGATACCAACTGTGACAACCCCAAAATCCCATAATGGACCAGGGCTTCATCAAAAGAAGGAAAGATAACCTCACATCCAATCATTGCATGAATACTAATAAAATGAACTACTAAAGAGCTAATACAACCCAAAATATTACATTCTCAGTGGAAGCTATTCAATCTCTATATTGTAATACATAACATCACCACTTCACAACATCTTCCTTCCTTCCTTATCGGCAGGCAAAAGATTTAACAAAACTCAATAGCCGATCCTCTTTGTTTTTCCCTTGTCAGAGGGTTCATCCTTTGGACCATGCCCTGCAAGACATTAAGTTCAACAAGGATGAGCGATTTACGCTTAGCAAGTATATAATCAAATCAAATAAGCAAGTTTGAAATATTGTTGGAAATATTCAATTCTGTTTATGAGGCTTAGTGAATCAATACTAATGCCTTGGAAATCCTTGAAGAATCTTTGAGGATCACTGATGATAAAAACATGTGATCTTCCTTAAAGGAAAAACACGTATTCACCCGTGTACATTTTCCTCAAAATATCCATCGGGGGCTAAACCTGTTGGATCTGCAACCATACGGTACATAGCTAGCCTAACTGTGACCGCATGGCCCCTCCTTGTGTGAACATACGTAGTCACTTATAATTCCTCTAGGTCAGGTGAAGAACAAATTAGCACCTTCCCTTTCCTCTTGCCAACCATGTGGCATCTCCAAATTAAGGGACATATCATTCACATTATGTGCACAGATATAAGATTGAAAAATAACTGATAAGTCAAAGCTCCGTTATATCCATGCATTTTCATTTATATCATGCTAGCAGAAACTGAAGCATAGCATTCTGATTCACAAGGAAATTTAAACATAAAAGTCATAACCTTGTACGCATGTCGAATCAATTGATCATGCGCTTAACTGAAATAAGCATAAGAGTGAGAATATACTTGCCTCGGTCCTTTGCACAAAATCAATTCAATTTACTCGTGAGTGAAAGATTCTATAAAACATGTATATAACATGATAAATTTAAGACCTTGGTTAAATATGAAGGGAAATGCACATGTGATGTCCTTACACTTTTAAAGTCTTAAATCTGCTATAAGAATCGTTGAGATGAAATAAATAATTAAAACATCATAAATAATTTAAGAAAATAATGTTTTATAGTTTTGAAGAAAGATTACGTGTCAGTGGATAACCTTTACCGTCAGGGAATAACTAATCATCAGGGGATAATTAGCCATCAAAGACTAACATATTTTTCCTATCGGAGACTACGGATGACGTCATTGGGGACTAGATTTAGCCTGTCGGAGACTAATGCTGATGTCACTAGAGACAATTCTTAGCCTGTCAAAGACTAAGGCTGACGTCACCAGAGTCTATCCTTAGCCTATCAGAGACTAAGGCTGACGTCACCAGAGACTATCCTTAGCCTGTCGGAGACTAAAGTTGATGTCACCAGAGACTATCCTTAGCCTGTCGGAGACTAAGAATTTTTTTCCCCAGCAGGGACTAACAACCTTCATCAGAGACTAACAGAATATCTCATTAGAGTCTAATAGAATATCTCATCAGAGACTATTTTGTACGGTCAGAGACTGACTCCAACTCATCAGAGACTAAGTTAGAACTTGTCTCAAAAAATAGGTCGTCTTCCTCACTCCTCCATGGGTGGTGTTTTCATCTATAACCACCATAGGTTAACTCCCATCATCCTTACAGTAACACAAAACATCTCCTAGGGTCTACTGGCTCTTATAGACACGGTATAGGCTTTTAAACTCAGGGTGATAAAGGTTCAAACATAACTTCATAACTGCTGATGAACAGAATACTTGGGAGTCATAGGTTGTCAACATTCTTACATTCATCTTGGATAGTTTTTGAAATAAAATATGAACTTTAGATGTTAAAAGCATGCATTAACTCATATTTTTGGAACTGAATGAACAAGATGTTAAACGTGGCATGCATAACAAAACAAAAGTGTAAGAAACAAAGCAGGACTTTTATGTAACGCTCTTACCTCCTTGGCTGTAAAGAAGAAGTTAAAAGCTTGAGTTGTTCTTCTAGAAAAGGATAGTTGCTTTTGAAAGCGAACCAGAAGTTGGTGGTATACTGTAAAGAAATTTATGAAAGTGGGGCTAGGGTTGTATTCAGATGATATGTTTATATCGCTGGCCAATCAATAAGAGCTGTTGGATTGTTTGAGATTTGATTTCAACCGTTGGCTGGAAAAGAAGTAATAAGCTTTAAAACAGAACCATTGGCTGGAGGAACCGGTGTTGCGACTGCCAAAGTATCAACCAATAACCTAGTATAGCCGACAATCCATTGGACAAGATTTCTTGCAGAGTGTACAAAAGCCTTCAGGAGACAGCTTATGACTTCCTGCAGAGTTTGCCCACGCCTTATGTCATATTCAACACTGATTTCTGCTCTTTAAATACTATTTTGCTCTTTGCTCCATTTTGCATTCCTAAAGATAAATAACACTCGAAACACACAAAATAAGCATAGATAGTATTTAAGAACATGAAAATGACAATAAAAGACGTGATCAAATTATGACTTATCAAATTCCCCCACACTTAGACTTTGCACGTCCTCGGGCAAATCAAACTCAAGAAATATAAGATAAGAAAAAATAAAATACTGACACACGCTTTCGTAGGTATCACGATTGCATTTAGCGCATGCAACAAGCCTTTAAACCCCTATGTTTCCCATGGTGGACGAGTTGTGTCTTGTGAGGGTTTGCAGTGAATATACCCACAAAATTCATCAAAACTTATCATCATCACGAAACAATTACTTAAATTGATTTAGATAACTATGACACACAATAAATTAAATAATTGAAGGACACGAAATAAACAACTCTTAATTTTTAACAAATATACAATTTATATCAGTTAAATACACATAACAAATCAACAAGAGTTAGAAGAAAAACTTCTCCACTTAATCAATATCTCATACTTCCTTTATAAAGAATCAAGAAGTGATCTTGTGCATTAAGTGCTTGTGTACCAGCTTAAAAACATATTGACACTAAATTAGATACTTCATCTTCTTAGATTAGTTACATCTTATTTCTCATAAATCACCCTAAATATCTTCAGCCTAAGGGAATGCAATCAAAATGACCTTAGAAAACATAACGCACACACACCAAGAATAGAATTTCTCTACACACATTTTTTTTTCTTTTTCAAGCTCGTGCAATGTCTGGTTTATTACTTTCTATGTTACCTATGTAGCGAGCTTTTGAACCAACGACTCCCAGACCCACTAGGGACCTTAGGGCGCTAGGTGTTAAGACAATCCTCTAAGGCCTGCTTGCTCGAGTAACAAAGGCCACAATGAAGACTTAAAGATTTCAACAAATTTTTTTTTTCTTTTCTTTCTATTACATTGTTGTTTTTTTTTTTACTTACTCACCATTGCAGCATAATATTGCAACATAACTCACCCAAAGAAATAAGGAGAAAAGAATAAAAGTAAAGTCATCTCTCAGCTACTCCCGACACAAGAAGATACAAAGTCATTACAAAATAAGATCAATTAAGTAAATTAAGTCCGCTTTAGTAATCTCAATGATTTAAACCGGTGAATAAGTGAGTAAGATCACACAAAGCTTAATTAAAAGGTACTAGGACAAATCTCAAGATTTAAAGTTCTAAACCTAACAAAAGTGACTCAACTATGTAATATAAACTAAACATAAATTACACACAAGCTAGTAATGAGAGTTATCCATTTCACACACTTTAAAAATAAAATTTATTACTATCATAATTCTCTAAAGAAACTTCAAATAATAATTCATGACTCTAACTTTTTTTTTCAATAAAAGAAACACAAACTAAGTAACAAATGTAAAGTATACAACAAATAAGTAAATGACCAAAATCCTCCCCCACACTTAAATAATACATTGTCCCCAATGTAGGAAAAGATAGACCAAAAAAATATGCAAATAATATAAAAATAAATAGGAAAAATAAGAAGTCTTCCCTGAATAGCTAATGACAAGTGCAAAACGGCTACAGAGGTGGAGGATGTGGAGGATTGAATCCCACAAAATCAAAGTATGCCATTAGATTGGTTTCCACTCTAGTCAGCTGATGGTGGAGTTGCGTATAAGGATCTGAAGGGGAGGTGGAACTAGTGGCCGCTTGTACAAAATGGGGAACAACAACGACTTGATTGTGAGGAATAGATACCGGACCTGGTGATATGAAATATTTGTGGCCATTGTGCTCCGTGATTAAACCTTTCCGCTCCAGGCAAGACATATCCAGAGGCTCCAAACAGCAAGCCACATGCAAGTTAGTGATGTCAAGATTAAGAATGCCAAGATTAACGGCTAATAGAGTAATGTAAGAACCCAAAATCAAATGGCGCTTATGAGTTACCGCAGCTGCGAACTATGTAGCTAACCAACAACCAATATTGACCTTAAGACCATTAATCACACACCACAAAAAATAAAACTCAACTTTAGTAAGGATGCCAGGGTTGTCCTTGCGACCCGAATAATTGTAAGCGAGGAAACGGTGGATGTATTGCCAAATAGGTTGAACGAGGAAAGAACTCCGAGATACTTTAGAATTGTACACCAAATTGCACGTAGCCATAGTTTGCCAAAGGATAGTAGGTTCAAAGTAAATCCGATAGTCATAAACAGCGGCGTGGTACTCTGGGGTTTGGACATACTCTTTATCAACAAAACCAAAAGCTAAATTGAACTCTGTAATAGAATAAGAGTACTCGGTCCCCAAAAGTCTAAATTGCACCACACCGAGACTATCCAAGTCAGACATTTTCTCCTTATGAAATTGGAAGGTAGTATAAAATTCCTTTGTCAACTTGACATAAGCGGGATATTGGATACCAAAGTACTTTTCCAAACCAGCACGAGCAATCAATTCAGTAAAGGAATCCCGAATTCCTAACATATCAAGAGTAATCAACTAATTTGTAGGGAATAATAGTTCGAGAGGAAATTTGAGCATACCTCTCCCGTTGCAGTTTGGCTTTGAATGTGAGAAACCCACCGAGAGCCAAATCAGACGGAGGCAACACACTTCTCCCTTTAGCAATCCGAGAACGTTTGTAACTTGTTTGGGTACTTGAAGAAGCATTCGTTTTGGCGGAAGAAGGTTTCGCCTTGGTTTTAGCCGTGGAGGAATCACCCCGAGCTCTCCCCATAGGTGTAAATTTGAACGTTGTTTATAGAGAAATCGAGGCAAAGTAGGTGGACTTGAATGGGTAGCAAAGATTGATATATGGAAAATGTGTACTGCTCATTATGAAGTAGCTAGGAGAAGCAAAGTGAAAGTATACAGAAAATAAAAGTAGAAAAGCGATGGAAACGGTGTTGATCGGAGAAGGAAAGGTAGGGATGGTGTGTGGATGGAAGAGAAGGAGCAGGGGTAGGGGTGGGGAGAAGGGCCAATAGAGAGAAGGGAAGGGCAGGGTGGGTGGAGAGAAAGGAGGCGAAAGGAAGGGAGGTGGCGGCAGTTGGGAGGGAAAAGGGAAAGGGGAAAAAAATGCTAGGGAAGGAGGTGGAAGTGGGGAGAAGAAGTTAGGGATTTCAGAACTTTTTTTTTTACCCAATCTATTAGGTGTGGGCACGCCTTGTGAAATATAACAAGCTGAAATTTTGGTATTAAAATGCTCTATTTGTGAAATTGAAAATTGCAGCAGGGTGTGGGCACGCCTTGTGAAATATAACAAGTTGAAATTTTGGTGTTAAATGCTCTATTTGTGTGAAATTGGAAAGTGCAACAAGGTGTGGGCACGCCTTGTGCAAAGTGATAAATTGAATTCTATATATATATAATAATAATTTTTTTTATTATATTTTTTTATGTTTTTTATTTTTATTTTTTATATCAATAGGTAAGAAGATATATTATCCTAAACGAAATCATTGGGTTGCCTCCCAACAAGCGCCTTTCTTTAGTGTCTTTGGCTAGACACAGTATTTACAACTCTAAGTAGAATCGTAAATAGGTTGGACCAAATGTATCTCCTCTCTATCCTGCGAGACATCAAAATTCTCAATAAAAGGTTTAAGTCTGTGACCATTCACCTTAAATATCTTGTTAGTCTCGTTACTACGAATTTCAATAACACCATGAGGAAAAACATTAACCACCACAAAAGGCCAAATCCATATAGATTTTAACTTTCCTGGCATGAATTTTAATCGAGAATTAAGAAGCAATACTTTCTAGCCTACCGTGAATTGTTTCCCCTGCAAGAGTTTATCATGAAAAAATTTGGTACGCTCCTTATACATCATTAAATTGTCATAAGCCTCTAACTGAATCTCTTCAAGTTCTTGCAACTGTAACTTCCTTTCGTCGCCAGTCTCCTTGGTGTCCATGTTACACTGTTTAATTGCCCAAAAAGCATGATGTTCAATTTCAACAGGTAAATGACACATCTTACCAAAAACTAACCGATATGGCGACATTTTAATGGGAGTTTTATAAGCTGTGCGGTTTGCCCAAAGTGCATCCTCAAGGCATAAACTCCAATCCTTGCTATTTGGATTCACCATTTTCTCTAGTATACTCTTAATCTCTCGATTTGAAACTTCAGCTTGACCATTGGTTTGGGGATGATATGCAATGGCTACACGATGATGGACTCCATATTTGCGCATTAAAGCTTCCACCGTACGGTTGCAGAAATGAGTTCCTTGGTCACTTATGATTGCTCGTGGTACTTCAAATCTACTGAAGATGTTAGTTTTAAGAAAACCTTCAACAACCTTAGAGTCATTAGTCTGGGTAGCCTTTGCTTCTACCCATTTTGAAACATAATCCATAGCAAGCAATATGTATAAACAACCAAAATAACTAGGGAATGGTCCCATAAAGTCCATACCCCACACATCAAAAATTTCACAAAATAGAAGTGGAGTTAATGGCATTTCATTCCTAGAAGATATAGTGCCTACTCTTTGACATTTAACACAACTTTTACAAAACAAGTAAGCATCTTTAAACAATGTCTGCCAAAAGAAACCACAATCTAATATCTTTCTAGCCGTACATTTTGGACCAAAGTGCCCACCACATGCATATTCATGACAATAAGCAAGTATAGAATGAATTTCATTGTCAGGAACGCACCTATGAATTATCTGATCGGTACCAATTTTCCACAAGTATGGCTCATCCCAAATGTAGTATTTAGCCACACTTTTAAGATTATTTTTTTGAAAAGTACTAGTGCCTTTTGGGAAAACACCCCTAACTAGAAAATTCACAATATCAGCAAACCAAGGTTCCTTACCACTTAGTCTATGGGCCATCCATAGGTGCTCATCCGAGAAAAGTTCCGAAATCGGCAGGGGCTCTTCCTCGCGCACCAATCAGCTGAGATGATCGGCAACATAATTTTCAGTCCCCTTGCGGTCTTTAATCTCCCAAACAAATTCTTATAGTAGAAGAATCCATCGAATAAGACGTGGTTTTGATTCCTTCTTCGCCAACAAGTATTTGAGGGCTGCATGATCAGAGTAAACAATAACTTTAGTACCAAGCAAATAAGACCGAAACTTATCAAAAGCAAACACAATAGCCAAAAGCTCTTTTTTTGTAGTGCATAATTGCACTGCGCATGATTAAGCATTTTGGAAGCATAATAAATGACATGACTCCGAGTTCCATCCCGTTGACCCAGTACAACTCCTACAGCATAGTGACTCGCATCGCAGATGAGCTCAAAAGGCAAAGCCCAATTGGGAGGTTGGATGATGGGCGCAGAAGTGAAAGATGTCTTCCACTTATCAAATGCTTTCTTACAATTATCACCAAAATCAAATGGAACATCTTGTTGAAATAGCCTTGACAATGGTTTTGCAATTTTCGAGAAATCCTTAATGAAGCGTCTATGAAACCCTACATGACCAAGAAAACTACGAACTTCTCGAACATTAGTAGGATATGGTAAACTAGAAATCAAATCAACTTTAGCCTTATCCACTTCAATCCCTCTAGATGACACTACATGACCTAACACAATTCCTTCTTTCACCATGAAGTGACATTTTTCATAGTTGAGAACTAAATTCTTATCAATGCATCTATTAAGAACTTTAGACAAGTTATCCAAACATTGATCAAATGAGTCACCATAAATAGTAAAGTTGTCCATGAAAATTTCGATGCAATTCTCAAGAAAATCAGAAAATATACTCATCATGCATCTTTGACAAGTTCTAGGGGCATTACACAATCCAAAAGGCATCCGACAATAAGCAAAAGTGCCAAAAGGGCAAGTAAAAGTTGTCTTGTCCTGTTCTTCTGGAGCTACCATAATTTGGTAATATCCAGAATACCCATCCAAGAAACAAAAGAAAGCTTTACCTGCTAACAGTTCTAACATTTGGTCAATAAAGGGAAGTGGGAAGTGATCCTTCCTTGTTGTTGCATTTAATTTACGGAAGTCGAAGCACATTCGCCAACCTGTCTATAATCTCATAGGAACTAATTCATTAACCTCATTCTTAACTAATTGAAAACCAGACTTTTTAGGTACCACATGAACTGGACTCACCCACTGACTATTAGATATTGCATAGATAATTCCTAAATCTAACAATTTCAGAATTTCTTTCATGACTACCTCTTTCATTGCATGATTTAATTTGTGTTGAGCATCTCTTACTGGTTTCGAATCTGGTTCAAGCAAAATACGATACATGCAAATTGATGGGCTGATTCCCTTGATATCGGCCAAGGTCCATCCTATGGCTGTCTTGTAATCCTTTAAAATCGGCAACAATTTTTCTTCTTGAACCTTTGACAAGTCATTGGCGATGATTACAGACAAGGTCTCATTTTCTCCCAAGTAGGCATACTTGAGATGACTTGGTAAAGTCTTCAATTCAACCTTTGGTGCCTGTTCAACAGAGGGCAGAATTCATTCGTGAGAAATAGGTAAATCAAAACCTTGGTTGACTAACCTGGGAGGCAGTACCTGAAGTGCATGAAGTGCCATAATAACATTCTAGATGTCCTTGTTTGCTTCTATGTGAACATCTCTCTGCATAATACTATGCTTAAGCACATAGTCCAACTCATCATTCACAAAATTATGCTCAAAATCGTGTTGAACTAAAGTATCAATCATGCTAACACAAGCGAAAGACTCTGTATCATTCGGGTACTTCATAGCATCAAACATATTAAAGGTGACCTTTTCTCCATCAAACTCAAAAGTAAAAGTACCTAAATCCACATCAATCTTGGTTTTAGTAGTTTTCATGAATGATCTACCCAACAAAACAATTGTAGAATTAGAAGCATGCGCATCACTCATGTCTAATATGTAAAAATCAGCAGGAAAAATGAGTTTGTCACAACTAACTAGAACATCTTCTACTACCCCTTTAGGATAGATTATGGATCTATTAGCCAATTGAATTATAACATTTGTACTTTTTATAGACCCAATGTTCAACTCATTAAAAAGTGACAAAGACATGACATTAATTGAAGCTCCTAAATCAAGCATAGCCGATTTTATCGACCTAGTTCCAATCACACATGAAATAGAAAACATACCTGGATCCCCACATTTTTGTGGTAGCTTCCTTTGAATGACTGCAGAGACATTTTCATTCACAAAAATCTTACCTTCAATGTTAGGCATCCTTTTCTTAGAGCATATTGATTTGAGAAACTTAGCATATCTAGGAATTTGACTAATGACATCTAACAAAGGGATATTAATTGCAACCTTGTGAAAGATTTCCAAGATATCTTTCTCATCATCCCCTTTCTTAGACTTTGCTAACCTGCCAGGAAAAGGAGGAGGAATCAGAATGTTTGATTTAGATTTGTTCGATGCAGTATTTACCTCCTTAGATGGTGTATTGGGGTCATCTCCATGTTTCTTGGCTTCTATATAAGGTTCTTCAGATGTTTTGCCTTTAGGTTTGGTGTCTTGAAGTTCCTTTCCACTCCTAAGGTTCATAGCCCTAACATTCTTCCTTGGATTGATTTCTGGTTGGGATGGAAGTTTTCCTATTACAGCTTCCAACCGGCGCACTGATGTAGCTATTTGGGAAATTTGTCTCTCCAAGTTTTGAATGCTAGTTTGTGTATTCTGTTCACATGCAAGAGCTTCTTGTTCTTGTGATTGTTCACGAGTCAAAAATGCCTGCATATTAGCCGATAAACTTTTAAACATGTCTTCCACAGACATACCTGGCTTAGACGATGATGCTTGATTGGAAGGTGGTGCATATTGTCGCATGTTAGGCTGTTGGTGTTGTTGGGAACCTTGTTGTTTGTAGTTGAAATTCTGGTTATCTCTCCACCCTGGATTATAATTGGTTGAGTACTGATCGTACCTCCTTTGGGGTGGTCAAGGAAATCCGCCTACAGCATTAACATGCTCGTTTGGATCTTCTTGCAGAGTGGGACACATGTCCATTGGATGATCCAGCTTACTGCAAAGGCCACATGGTCTAGCTTGACTTTGTGTCCCATCGTGACCGCTAAACCCTGCACAAGAGATTTTAATTCTTTAAATTCAAGGTCATTAGAAAGAATGCTTACCTCATTGACCTTGCATGTTGCACTATCTTGTCTAGTTCCATATTGTCTTGCATTCTTCACCATGCTAAATATCAGGTTTCTAGCTTCTGTGGGAGTCTTATTCACCAATGCGCCCCTGCTAGCAGCATCAATCATATTTCTTTCCATTATTTGCAATCCCTCATAAAAGTACTGAATAAACAATTGCTCAGGAATCTGGTGCTGAGGACAACTAGCACGCAATTGCTTAAATCTTTCCCAATATTCATACAAGGACTCGTTAGAAAATTGTCGAACACCACATATTTCCTTCCTTATGTTTGCCGCTTTGGATGCTGGAAAATATTCTTCTAAGAATTGCTTCTTCAACTGATCCCAAGTTCTTATAGATCCTGGAGGTAAGTAAAGCAACCAATTTTTCGCCAGATCAGCCAGAGAAAATGGAAATTCTCTTAATCTCATTTGCTCGTCTGTAGCTCCTCGTGGTTTCATAGTTGAACAGACTACATGAAATTCTACCAAATGCTTGTAAGGATCTTCACCTGCAAAACCATGAAAAGTAGGCAAAGCTTGAATTACTCCAGATTTTAACTCAAAAGGTGATTCATCACCAAACACAATGCATAGAGGTTGCTGCACGACGTCTGGAGTCGCCAGCTCCCTCAATGTTAGCGCGTCTCCCATAAATGGTTCGTCAGTGAATTCTTTTTCTTCATCAGAAATTTTGGTCTCTTCTTTTTTATTATCACCTTCTTGAAGCTCAGGTATGACTCCAAGAAGTTGATCTTTTTGTCTCTTTTCTTTCCTGTTCTTCCTAGTTGTTTTCTCTATTTCTACGTCAAACACTAATTCACCTGTATGAACAGAGCGCGGCATAAACTAGAACAAAACAAAAATAAACTACTAAAAAGAAATAAATCACTTAAATAAAACGTGTTCCCCGGCAACGGGGCCAAAAATTTGGTGGGTGTCAACCAACAAATAATAAAAGAACCTACTCCTAACTGATTCAGTAGTATAGCAGTGAGTAGGGTTGTCTCCTCAGGGAACAAGGAAGTGAATTTATACCTGATTAAAAGTCAAATAACCAATCCAGAGATTTTTTGAGTTTACTAATTATTGCAAATTAATTAAACAAAAGACAATTTAATGAAAACAAATAAAATTGAGAAAAAGAAGAAATTTCAATAAAGAGAAAACTTCTAGTCAAAGGAATTATTTCCATCTTGATTCAACTAATTGATTATTGATGCAAAGATAACTCATGCAATTCACAAATAAATTGGTTATAGTTGTTGGCACGGCCTAATAACCAATTCCTCCTTACTGTATGAGTAACTAAGAGAAGCTCGTTAATTACTACCTAATCAGAAGACAATCTCTAGAGTAGTTCTTAGGATTGTAATATCCCGATAGCATTAAAATCTAGAGGAACCCAGTTCCAATCAACAAATTCACAAGCGAATTATTTAAATTGGATTATTTAATTTCACAACATGCATTAGCTGCTTACTGAGGCAGTCTAAGAAGTTGATTGCCACTTATTAAAACTAAACAAACAATTCCGGATTTGCCGTTTTAAATAGCCATAGACCAATATATAATAATCAAACATGGGCCCTTGTTCAATTAAACCAAATCAACCATCAACAATAAGATTATAAATTAAATAAATACTTAAGAAAACATGAGAATATGAACCAATTTGATCTCACAATTGCATTGAATCAAGGTTTCAATAAACCTTCAACTAGGAAAGAGACTTAGCCGCACATAATAGATGAAAAATACATACCAGAGAGAATTAAAGTTGCTGGAAAATTCAATGTCAAGTGTCCCCTTAGGGTTGTAGAATTATTTCCTTAAATAAGGAAGAAGTTGATCTCATATAGGAGTTCTTCCTTACTTGGAGAATAAATCTAAAACCCTTTTCCTATTACAAATATGATAAAATAAGGTTTTATCCCTCTAAAATCATGGCTAAGAGTTTACAACTTAAAACATTACAATAGATATTAAATTTCCTAGTTTGACTCAAAATCCCGTACAAAAGCCTTCAGGAGACAGCTTATGACTTTTTGCAGAGTGTGCCCAACCCTTATGTCATATTCAACACTGATTTCTGCTCTTTAAATATTGTTTTGCTCTTTGCTCCATTTTGCATTCCTAAAGATAAATAACACTCAAAACACACAAAATAAACATAGATAGTATTTAAGAACATGAAAATGACAATAAAAGACGTGATCAAATTATAACTTATCATGTATTAATCACAATATGAAATTATTATCCATACAACAAAACCTATTTTTATTTTTAGGTTCTCACAAAAACCCTTTTTCAAAAGTCTGAGTTTTTTATAAATAGGACAAGGTGATAAAATCATTCTCCAAAAAAAAATGAGTCACCACCTAACAAAGTCTAAGACAGTGTGTTAGGACACCTTTCAAACTTTACCTTTGTTTGAAAGTTAATTTCAAGATGACTTTTAAATTATGGTCAAGGCAAAACCAAGAAAACCGAGTTCGTGGCTAGGTTGAACAGGGGGAAGGTGTTAGGCACCCTTTATCCTCACTATAAGTAATGATTGCTTTTTTAGATTTTGTTTTTATGAAATCATCTCTTAAAATCTAAAGAAGTTCGAAAGAAGAACAAATTCATTAGCAGTGTAGGTGTGTGTCAGTGTATGTGTGTGCTTCATGTGTTTCCATTATTCAGTTTTTGGTTACATATTACCAGGTGGAACTAGAAACAAAAGGAAGTCCTAAAAAAAGATCAAATAGCTCTTGCCTAAAACAAAAAGTTACAACATTCTCTATATACAATTTATCTAACTTAAGACTAGACAAAATGAGTTTCAACATGTGTTGGCTCCTATACTGCGATCTCTCGGCTGGATCACCCAGGGAGGGTTTAAAACCCATATATCGTTAACTCAGACATGATACAAAAACAAAAGGTTAGAAAAGAAAACATAACTTTACAAATGCGTACATATTGATAACATGATAAAATCAAACTATTTTTAGATTACATTATATAAACTGAAATCATGAAAGGAAAAAGTATATTTACAACATAGTATGGGGTTGGATGATATACAGGTGTATGGGAGATTGCATATAAGGGTGTTTCCAAATAGAGGTAGCTATGGACGAGAGCTCTTCTTGCCTGGAAACCACCCTATTGTAAGAATATGAATAAACCTTGACTGAAGCAAAAAGATGGAGGAATAAGGGGTGAGATAAAACTCAGTTATCAATAAGCCTTTTGTTTTGATTAATATAGAACAAGAAATTATAGGGATAATTTTTGTATAAGGAAATAGGGTCTTTCCCTTAGCTAAACTCTAAGAAAAAAGTTTTAAAACTCTCTCCTAGTTCATTTTTTCCTCTCTATGTCTCTCCCTATGAATCTGTTTCTTCATCCCCTCTTCTGTGTGGTTTAGGGTCTCCATTTATAGGTCAGCTCCTTTGTCCCCCAGGCTTCCTCCATAAGCTATGTTTCAAAATATCTTCGATATTTCCTTGGTAATTATAGCTCTGTCACCTAGTTTTCCTTTTTTACATGGACTCCCTTGCACGCCAAACCTGTTATGTGACACCTATTGTGGCTGGTCTTTTCCTATTGGACCATCCTCTTTTATTTTGTTTACTTCTTAGCTTTGGCTAAGTTAATGGATTGCTGGAATTAGCCATGTGTCATCCCACATGTCATGATCATTTTGTCTTTGATGTAGTGAGTAGTTCTCGTGCAATCCTAACCAATAGTCTCTGATGGGCTAAGCCATAGTCCTCGACAAGCTAAGTCTTACTCTCTGGTAGGCTAAGTCTTAGTCTCCTATAGATAAAAACTTAGTCTCTGGTAGTTCAGCTCTGCAGGTGAGTGGTGAGAGTTGATGTAATACCCCAGATATGGGTAACTACTATTATAATATTAAAGGCATTAACAAATACATTCTTGGACAATTTATTTGCATGCATAAATTTATTTATTAACAAAAAGAAATTGTAGCTTAAATTTATGAGGTAATATAAATTATTACTAATTTTGAATTAAGTTAGAATTAATTTATGTGAGAGTAACATAGATTGTTACTACTGATATAACGGAGAATGACTTCGTAATAGATAAGTAATGAACTTGTAATGAGTAAGCAGTACAGGTGTTGAAACCCTCTCCAATGAGTAAGCATATTACTAAGTTGAGTCATTAGCAAGTTATACCATAGTCTGGCACCTATCCGTAATTGTTAACATATTATATCATTTCAATAGATTTCAAGTCTGATGTTAATCTACATAAGAAATATCTTAGATATTTTCATATTTCTAGCACCTATATAAAGAGAACCCTACCACTCATTTTTCTTCACAACACTCTCAAATACATAAATTCCTTAAACCTATGACAAATTCCTCTAGCTTCTTCTGTAGTATTGGAAGCTTGCTAGGTAAATACTAAGAGCTTTTATTAAGTTATTTAGTCATTTTTATTATTTAGTCATTTTGCATAAATAGAACCTGCATAAAACCTTAGATTCTATTGACCCTGTAGAGATAAATCACATGGATAATCTCTATATACTTCATATTGTTAGTCTCTGACAAGATGATTTAGTGTTACTCTCTGACGAGATAATGTTAGTCTCTGATAAAGGAAGTTTAAATTAGTCTCTGATGAGATAACCTTAGTCTCTGACGAGTTAATGTTTGTCTTTGATAAATAAAAATAGTCCCCGATGAATAAATACACTATCGGAGACTAACTAGTCCCTGACAAGCAAAATAAATTGTCGGAGACTAAAAAGAGTCTCTAATGAGTAAAATAGTCTCCGATGAGTAACTTAATAATATTCTCCGAGAAGTTTGGCACTAGCTTATCAAGTTTGGTGCTGAACAAACCATCCCCTGACAGCCAAGTTTGGCAATAGTCAAGTTTAATACCGACGAGTTAGACGATGACCAAATCATCCATTGATGAGTAATATCCTCTGATAGGCAATGCATCCCTTGATGGATAATTTATCCCCTGATGATAAATATCCAATGACGAATAACATATCCCCTGACAAACAGAATGTATTCCCTGACACAAACATAGCATGACTTAAACACCTAAACATATTATGGTAGTTCTAACTTCTGTTAATCATTTATGATTCATAAAACAGATTTTGCAGACCTACCATACAATTATCATCCCGGTCAAGGCAAGTAATGTATTTGTTATTATTCTTGTAACGATCCAAAAAATTTGTTTATCTATAAATAATTTATTTATTCATATTATTTTTCTTTATATATTTTAACGTGTATAGTTAATATATGATGTTTTTGAATGTCTAATTATTTTTGGATCCATTAAAGGATTATGTTTGTTGGATATTGGATTATAATATCAAGCAATTTATGTTGATATTGCTTGAAGGAGCTCACTTTTCTGGTTTAGTAAATTCCCTGAGGGATGTAATAATTTACGTAAGAGAATGACATCATGAGTACGTATGTAAATTTGATTAGTAAGCTGCTTTAGTAGCTGGCTTATTTGCATGAAGGACAACAAGCTTATTACGTTGCTTAGCTGCTAAGAATCATGATGAGCAGCCGTTTTACTGTCCAGATTAACCAATCATTTTATTTCAAGGCTTAATCTCAGCCTACTATAAATACCTCATTCGGAGGAACATTTCAGTCTCTTTTCTAAAGATTTCCTTTTCCAAAGTTCTTCTTTAAACCTTCCATCTCCGTTTAATTTCAAGTTCTTTCTTTTGGACTATCACTTTCAAACAGGCTTTGATCTCTTCGTCAACCCAGGAGGTAAGAATCTCAAGTTCTCCTCTGTTTGTTTCTTTTTGTATGTCGTCCGAGTGTATTAGCCGTGCATACTAGGTTTTCAAGGAGGAATAAAGCTTCGAAAGAAAGGCTGCGTTCTCCTGTATATTCATGTTCATGAGGTATCCTAGGTTGAGTTTGTTATTGTAAGGTCTTCCATGGAAACGGAGACAAGCTCTAATATTAGTCTCTGACGAGATAACATCAGTCTCTGATGAGTAAATGTTAGTCTCTGATGAGATGCTATTAGTCTCTGATGATGACGTCACCCTTAGTCTCCGATGGGGTTAA
>CM025783.1:38689536-38706950 GCA_014636745.2 Centella asiatica | reverse complement strand
TATTAGTCTCTGATGATGACGTCACCCTTAGTCTCCGATGGGGTTAAGATGACGTCATCAGTCCCTGGTGAGATAATTAGTCCCTGATGATGTCATCCTTAGTCTCCGACAGGCTAAGTTTAGTCCCTGAGGACGTCATCCATAGTCTCTGATGAGATATATGTTAGTCTCTGATGATGACGTCAGCCTTAGTCTCCGATGAGTTAAGATGACGTCATCAATCTCTTATGAGTTAATTAGTC
Source organism: Centella asiatica (assembly GCA_014636745.2). Taxonomy (NCBI): domain Eukaryota; kingdom Viridiplantae; phylum Streptophyta; class Magnoliopsida; order Apiales; family Apiaceae; genus Centella; species Centella asiatica. Next base: position 38,706,708 of record CM025783.1, on the reverse strand, counting down.
TCTGATGATGACATACACCTTAGTCTTCGATGATTAAAGATGACGTCAGCAGTCTCTGATGAGTTAAATAGTCTCTGACGAGTGAAATTTTCCCCGACGGGCAACCTCATGCCCTGATAACCATTTTCTAATATGAATAGCCATCTTTTAAGTATGGATTTCTCATGTTGTACCAACAATGATGTTTTACAGAAACTTTTTGTAACCAGTATAGTGAATCTAGCTAAGGACTAAGGCAAGTATATCCTCATTCCACTCTCTTTTCTACTGATTATGTAGAATCACTATTTCGATTTACGTAAATGAAGAATGTTAAAGCTTACACATGATGATGATTTTATCCATGATTAAGTAACGTACGATCATTAATCTGATGTACGTGAAAAGATGTTATTGATTGAGCTTTATGTTATTAGGTGATTGCTAGATGTTTAAATTTCCTAGCACACCAAATGATGATGTTTGGGTGTTGCAAGTCATGAACTTGTATGCATACCCAAGTAACTTCTGTATGGATATATAGTTCCGCTTTTAATGATTACTATCTTTTAATAGTTGAGCACACTAATATGTGTTGTTGGCAGTCGCTGCTTTTAATTGCTCAGCACGTCAGGGCTATTCAAAAATGAGAAAAATGTTTACAAGAAGATATATCCATATGGAAAGTTAAAGGGCTATTGAATGCTTTCGCCTGGTATTCTGGCCAATGATGATAAAGAATGATAGACCGAGGCAAGGCTTCGGTAATGAGACTTTTCGCAGACCATATGCTTTCTGCAAGTGACTACGTATGTCAAATGATGAATCAAACGACCAGGCTGACCAGCTGGGATGAAACTTGATTATGTAAGGTAGACAGATAATGATCAGTCTGGTCAGGTGATGCATTATCTGATGAGTAAAGGGAAAATCATGATTTATTGAAAGAGGGTTAACCCTTGATATCCTCGGGCACCCTAGATGATGTATGTTTATTGGTTATCATGAGGTGTTGGCATTGTTTCGCCCAACCTCAAATAATATTAAAGCTTTTGAATTATCTGTTCTTCTTGCTTATGATTATACTTGCTGAGCATAAATGCTCATGTGGAATGCTATGAATATTTTTCAGGTTATGTTGTGAAGGCTGAGTCTCCTAAGAGAGGAAAGGAGAGAATGGCATAAGAATGTTTAAGTTGTAAGGCCTTATGAGCCATCTAAAGTTTTGTTTCCGCTGCAGCTTGTTTATTTTTAAGCTTTGAGGTTTTGTAAGATGATGTGGACCTTAAGATTTTGTAATGATGTTTTGAGAATGTGTTTCTCACAGGAATGTTATTAATGCTTGACTGTGTTGTTGTTGTGATGTTGTGTGGTAGTTTTCTGGTGTAGCCCGGGGTTCCTACCTGGGGATCTCGGGGACTGTCACCCAAATCGCTGACAGTGTCTGGGTTCCGGCTCGGGGGATTTTCGGGGGCGCCACAATTCTTTCAACGTATAACTTAGTTTTTCAAGTTATATATAAATTATTTCCAAGTGATATATTTATCATCCTTTCAATATATCACACAATTTTCCATATAGACATAAAGGTAAGTATGATGTATATCTCAAAGTAAACACATGATCAATTAATTTGATCTGTGTCAAGCTATGGCAGATGCTTAAACCTTTCTTCTTATGTATACATAATTGTTTCGTATGCGTACTGATAGAGAATTATTTACTCAACTGAAGCTAATATCATTTTGAGAAATGCTTGATTTTAATATCTTGTTTTCAAGTATTTATTTGTTTTATGTCAATACATGACAATTTGAGTTATTCAATTCAACTTATAAAGGTAATAAATACCTTGTGACCTTCATTGAGACTACAAGGGTGTTGTGTGATCGCCTTGGATAGTCCCTTGAGGTGTCACAACCCTCACTGAGATTACAAGGATGTTATATAATCACCTTGGTAAATTTCATTAAGGTGTCGAAATCTATCCACTATCTCTACAAGGGAATCAACCCAGGTAATAAGAATGAGATTTTGGATACTCTATTCTTCCGGGCCCTTGTGTATATATATATATGTGAGTAGGGGGATCAATCCGGGTAATAAGAATAGGATACACTATTCTTCCGGCCCCATGAGAAAGTAGATGTAATTAAGTCTACTAAATGTCATACGTATGTACATAGCAGACCACAATGAAATAGCATTGGCCCGTTATTGTCATGTGGTAGATGATATTCTCAGTAGGCCCTTGTGCTGAATAGAATTGATGATCAAGTAAGTCATAGTACTGAAAGACATCATTGATGTGAGATGTTCAAGTAAGACATAGTACTTAAAGGCATCCGAGAGTTATGTGGATATTCCTGATTTCTTAATTTCAGAGGCATAATATTGCCAATTTTTCTTATATTTAAAGATATGAACTCTCCCTATCTGAATCCAACAGATGAGACTTCAATATTTTTATGATATTTTGAAAACTGTATTTTTTAATTGATCTCTTAATCAAATTTATTATATTGTCTTATATTACTTGCTGGGCTTTTCTGCTCATACTTGTTTGATTCTCTTTCAGTTCAACCCAAGAAAGAAGAAGGTTCAAAGGGTAAAGAAAAGTCATATCAAAGTCAATAAATTTGGCAGTCTAAGGCTCATAAATAGGATTTTCGGTTGGTTGGATCTTTGTTTATTTTCAATAAAAAAAGATATGTTATTTCTACTGCTGAAAACTTTAAAAATAATGTTTGTAATAATTATTATATGTATCATTTTCAATTATTAATACAAAGAAAAGAGTTTTTGGTGTAATAGCTCCTTGAACTTTCCCGTTGGCAACCTGGTTTTCCTCTAAACACCTATGTCACGACAGTTAGTAATAAACTGATGACACTGGTCTTTGGTTTAGAAATCGGGGCTGTTACAGTTGATTTGAGCTTTCTTTTTCCAACACAGGATATCATCCCTTGAAGATACAATGCATTTTGAGTGGATAACATCCTCTGATGATGCTAGGCACTTGGGGATGGCATTATTTATCATTGCACCAAATCTATGAATTAGTCTCTGATAGGCTAAAATTAATCTCCGACAATGCAATTTATCCCCTAACAAGCTAGTCTCGTATAGTGCAAATTATCCCCCTGATGAGCTAGTCTCTGATAGTGTAATTTATCCCCTGACTAGCTAGTCTCTGACAGTGTAATTTATCCCTTGACTAGCTAGTCTCCGACAGTGTAATTTATCCCCTGATGAGCTAGTATCTGACAGTGTAATTATCCCTAATGAGCTAGTCTCCGATAGTGTAATTTATCCCCTGACGAGCTAGTCTCTGACAGTGTAATTATCCCCTGACGAGCTAGTCTTCAACAATGTAATTTATCCCCTAATGAGTTAGTCTCTAATAGTGTAATTTATCCCCTGATGAGCTAGTCTCCGATAGTGTAATTTATCCCTTGATGAGCTAGTCTCCGACAATGTAATATATCCCCTGACGAACTAGTCCCCGATAGTGTAAACCATCCCCTGATGAGCTAGTCTTGATTTGCTTTATGTTTTCAACATTTCGCTCATTCTTAAAGTCACCACAGATCTTGTTGAACTTCCCAACCAATGCTCTGTACAAGCATTACCATAAGATAAGTCTAAGGACACCTTTCTTCTTACCAAGCTCAAACACCTTGGGAAGATCCTCGGATGTATAGACTTTGATGCAAGTTACCTTGGCATTTCATTCATCAATCCCTAATCTTAGCTCGTTTGGGGGCTACAGTTATCAATTCCATGCACTTCTGAAAAAGGAACTTGTCAATCCTACACTCAACAAAAAATTAAATCCACCAAGCCTCACTCCACATTTGATTATTTCCTTTTATTACATCAATGCAACATAAATAAAATAAAGCCAAAAAATGATGTGTTTACAGCTGCCCCTCTTTATCATGATTATTTTGCATAGTAAAAATGATCGTGATAAAGATGTAGGCACTTCCACTCCCTAATTCTGGGACCTGCAATCATTTGCACAGTAGAATGATTTTTGGTCGCCAAATATCTAAGGAATCGCATCACGATCACGTGCGTAGTTTCATGATCGAGACTTGATCATTGTAGTATCAAACAAGTTGAGATCATTTGCGTAGTTGAATAATCAAAACTATTCCAAGACCGCATTATATAAAAATCACTTGCATAGTTGAATGGTTTTTATAAATGTCAAGTCAAACTCTCCAATTTGAAGTTGTGTTGAACTCACCTGCATAGTAAGATAATCTCAATCACACAAAGCAGTAAACCATGTCAAGACCATTTCCGTAGTTGAATGGAAATGACAAAATAGCCAAAAAAAATAATTTGCGTAGCTGAATGACCTTGCTAACTCAAGTTTTGAAAAATCAAAATTTGAAATTTTAACAATCCTATCTAAGTAGTAAGATGATTTTGAAACAAAATGTCAAAGCTGCCCCAAGATCATTTATGTAGTCGAATGACCTGAGTAGCTTGCAACAAAAAAATAGTATCCAAAATCATTGGTGTAGTGAAAGGAATACCGCAATTTTGAAAATTAGTTTTGAAATTGTATCAAAATCATTTGCATAGTAAGATGACTTGAAACAAAGTGTAGAAACTATTCCGGGATTATTTGCATACTTGAATGACCCGAGAAGCTTGCGACAGAAAAAAAAAAATGGTATCGAAAATCATTGGCGTAGTAAAATGATTACGAATACCACAATTTTGAAAACTCAGTTTTGCAATTGTAACAAAATCATCTGCGTAGTAAGATGATTTGAAACAAACTTGCTATACCCAAATGCATGTAATTAATGAAAATGAGGCGTGCCATGAAATGCCTAAAATCCAATGCATGTTACCAAAAATAAGAATGTTTTGATTAAGGATGATCCTTGTTTGATCACAATTATGCCACTTGCAGAGATCCATGGGAATCCTTGCATGGTTCAACCCATTTCATTGGATTTATCCACCTGAAACATAACATTTGTTGTCCAGGATGGCCCTTCCCCACCTCCGTTGAAATCGATGATTATTCCTCAATCAACGTTTTGAGGTTTTGTCATCTAATCAAATTCTCCGATTCTCTCACCTTTGATTCGAACGACTTCATTTTTTGGATATCCCAGACATTCAGTTGGTGCTTCATTTGTACTCCTTCCATATCCCCTGCAAATAGGATCCCATCATATTGATGCTTCATTTTTTATTTTTTTTGTACATTTTTACTTCTAACGCCCATTTCTGGGTTTTTGCTAGACTTGGTACTGTCATTGTTGCACCTTCCCGCCATTTTTGGTTTTCAGTAGGTCGACAATTTTGTATCTTGCCATGACCTTACGGTATTACTCATTGCGTCCTTTTGGATTTTCACAACGCCCCTTGGATCATGTGTTAGGTTTTATAACATTTGATGATGATTGTCTTTAGATTAGTTAGATTACAAATGTACAGAAAGTGTTAATTAGTAACACTGAAGTTTTGTAGCCAGTAGTTATCTCTTTGGTTGTAATTTATTTATTCTTTATAAAGAGATAGATTTATTTTTTATTTGTGAGTAACTGCTGGAAAGTTGTATCAAAGCTTCAACAAGTCAAAGTGTGTATTTGATCCGTCGGAGATTACAAAAAGGCTTATCGGAGACTACGGCTTACGTCATCAGAGATTAAGAATAAAGCATCAGAGACTAATGCTTACGTCATCAGAGACTAAGCTTAGTGCATCAGAAACTAAGCTGACGTCATCAAAGACTAAGCCTAAAAGCATCGGAGACTAATAACTCTTTCGGAGACGACACAACCTTATCAGAGACTAAAAGATCAGAGACTAAATGTTGACTCGATCAGGGAGTAAAGCTGAAACCATCAGGGACCAGTCGTGAATTATTTTCTGATGAGATACAGAGTTCGAATTGAATAAGGAATGTCTTCCACATAGATCAAGATAATATTGAAGACGTAGCTGGTAAGGAAACAAGCCTGAAATCTGTTCCAAATCAAAAAGGGAAGATTGTGTTTGATTTGAATAAGGAAGCTGAATCATTATTGATTTAGAATAGGAAACTGAGTAATTCAGTTTTAGAAGCTGTAATTAAGTTTATAGAATTGTAATTCGAAGCTGTATAGAATTCATTGTTTGTATCTTTACTATACAGAAAAAAAGAAGCTGACGATCATATTATTACGATTGTTAGAATTTGTATTCAATTGTTAAAATCAATAAAAGCAATTGTTTATAAATTGATTTGAGTTCTTGTTCTTTATTTCTGCAAGTAATAATTAATTTCTTGAAGAACAAGTAATCGAAAAGAATTCAAAGAACTTGTATTCACCCCCCTCCCCCCTTCTACAAGTTCTCGGCTATCTCACTAGGAAAACAATTGGTATCAGAGCCTATAATTGAAATTAATCAATTAACACGATTCTGAGATGGCCAACGACGAAGGGAGCAGCTCTAGCATAATGGCTTATGTAGTAAGTCACGATGGTGGAACCAGGATTCCAATTCGTAAATGAGAAGAATATCCTATGCGGAAGCAAAAGATGTACATGCACTTGAGAGCAACAGATCCTGACTATATTGATAGGATTGAGAAGGGTCCTTATCTTCCCAGGAAATTTGTTCCTGCTAAAACTGTTGAAGGATCTGTTGTTGTTGAACACTTTGAACTTGCTTCTGAAAGTGATCGTACAAACGAGGACAAGTTGCAAGTGTTAAAAGATGCTAAAGTTATGAACATACTTTATAATTGTTAGAAATTATAGCATTTAATGATGATGTATAAACACTTACCTTTGATAAATTTTGTAAATGTACAAGTACTTGCAGTAATGCACAATGAGAATTTACTATCAAGAAACTGCAGGAAAGCATCAAAGACTACAATGAAAGCACTTGGAGAGTTCAGCAAATGTCAAAGTTGATCAAGCAAAATTAGCCTATCGGAGACTAAGCTTTTTTGTACCGGAGACTATGCTTTTGTCTATCGGAGACTAAGAGCCTATCAGAGACTAAGTTTTTTTTTTTGGCTGTCGGAGACTAAAATTTTGGCTATCGGAGAATAAATTTTTTGTCTATCAAAGACTAAGTTTTTTGGCTGTCGGAGACTAAGTTTTTTGTCTGTCAGAGACTAAGTTTTTGAACTATCGGAGACTAAGTTTTTGAACTGTCAGAGACTAAGTTATTGAACTATCAGAGACTAAGTTTTTGAACTGTCAGAGACTAAGTTTTTTGAACTGTCAAAGACTAAGTTTTTGGTCTATCAGAGACTAAGTGTTTGTTCATCAGAGACTAATGTTGAAGCAACCAGAGACTATCCATCAGAGAATAAATTTCCACTGACATAAGGGATGACATATGACTAAAGACGGTGGAAATAAAGATAAGGATGGTTGTCCAATAAGGAGAGATTGGGTACCAAGGAAGCTTCAAGGAAATAAGTTATACAGACACACATATCAAGTTGCAAGTATGAAACCTACAAAGCTGCAAGCATGAAACCTGCAAAACAGCAAGTTGAAATACTGCAGAGACAACTTATAACAACTTGAAGCAAGAAGTTCATTGAAGCTGGACTAATTATGTCCAGAGAAGCCCACAAAGATAAGTTATATACTGCTAATATCTTATCTTGGGAACTCCAATAAGAAAAATGGAAGCTGGTGCAGTGAATATACACCAGAAAAGTCACATAAACAGGCTGGCATCAAAGGGAGTCTGAATAATGAAGAAAGTTGTGTGACAGAGCTGCAAGTACCAATAAACTACAGAGATATTTTTGGTAAACAGCTCAGAATAAAAGCTTGGAGAATATGGAAGCTGTATCTATAAATAGACATAGAGCAGCTGAGGTAAGATATCTCTGAATATCTGAAAATCAGAGAACTCTGAGTTTATAAACAATAATACATCTTATCTCAGATCACATATCTCTTAGAACAACACTTCCATATATATAGAGAGTTAGCAGCTGTAATTATTTTTACAAAAAGAGAGGCAAGTTTTCGTAAACTTGAGAGAAGCTAGAAATCATATTCTAGTGTGTAGCTGTTGTTTTCAATAGAATTGTTAGAAGCTGGTCATTCAAACCAGTGAGCTTTAGTAATATTTCATTCTTTTATAAAAGTTCAGAAACACTTGTGATATATTGTATTCTTTGATTTCCGCAACCTGTTATATAGTATATTCACTAAACTCACAAAATTCAAAAGAATTTTGTGGTTTGTATTCAACCCCCCCCCCCCCCCCCCCCTTCTACAAACCATCTTGTGGGACAAACAATTTGTATCAAAGCCTGTTGATTAATACACCAATCAATAGATCAAAAGATGGGGCAGAAGGATGGAAATGTCAAAATTCCAATGCTTAAGAGGGAAGAATACTTCTTGTGGAAGAAGAGAATGTTTTTGCATTTGGAATCAACTGATTCTCAATATGCTGACATCCTCAGTGATGGACCTGTTATTCCCACTAAAGTTGTGGCACAAGGTATTGTTGATGGCATTCCAACTCCATAAACATTTGTGCCTAAAAAGCCAAATGAGCTCACCAAAGAAGAAAAAGAGGAAGTCCTGAAAGACAGAAAAATCATGAACATACTCTACAATGGGTTGGATAATGATATGTTCAACAGTGTCATCAACTGCCAAAGATCCAAGGAGATATGGGAAACCATTCAAATATTATGTGAAGGAACTGAAGAAGTATGGGCCAACAAAAGAGCATTACTCATTCAACAATATGAGTATTTCACTGCCAAATATGGAGAATCTATTACTCAACTATATGATAGATTCAACAGACTCATCAATGATCTTAGATTGCATGGGAAAGTCTGTAAGAATATAGACATAAATATCAAATTCATACGGTCACTTCCACAGTCTTGGGATGCCAAGACAACTGCTATAAGAGAAGCTAAGGACATGAATATCATGTCCTTCGACAAGCTCTATGGGAATCTCAAACCTTATGAGCTTGAAGTGCAAAAAAGAAGCATGTTGAATTCTGACTTCAAGAAAGAGAAGTCTGTTGCTTTTATAGCAGAAACAAGTAGAATGAAGCTTAATGGGAAAGAAGTTCTCATTAAGGAATCAGATTCCGATCAAGAATCTGATAAAGAAGCTAAAGATGCAGAGGAAGAAGAAGAACTCTACACACCTGAAGACTTAGAAGACATGGACGAAGTTCTTGCTCTAATAGCTAGAAAATTCAAAAAGCTGAAATTTGCCAAAAGAAAGCCTGGATTCACCAATGTCTTTTCATCAAAGAAAGAAAGTCAATCTGGCAAGGTTGATAAATCTAAGTTCAAGTGCTTTAATTGTGATGCTCTTGGACACTTTGCTAGTGAGTGCAGGAAGCCCAAGTCTGACAAAAAGGCAAGGGAGCCCAGGGATATTACAAGAGATGAAGATTACTATAAAAAGAAATACTATGATATCCTCAACAGCAGCAAGGGCAAAGGAAAGGCACTGATCACAGAAGGCAAAGATTGGGCTGATTCAGAATCAGAGGATGAAGAATTTGTCAACATGGCACTGATGGCCAACTCCTCTGATAGCAGTAACACGTTTAGAAGTCCAAATTCTAAGAACTCCAAGGTAACTGACTTGACTATTTCTTCTACTATGTCATTATCTGATTGCCAAGAAAGCTTAATTGACATGTGTAAAGAAATGTACCATTTAAAAGGAACACTTAGATGCTCAGTAAAAGAAAATGCTTGACTCATTGAAACCATTGAACAGTTAAAGAATAGAAATTCTTTCTTAGAGTCTGAACTAGGTGTTCTTGAACAAGTCAGAAAAGAGTGCAAAAAGGCACAAGATGATCTTGCATGTGCTAAACAAATAGAAGAATTGCTAAGAGCACAACTTAAGAAAGAGCAGGACATCATAAAAGAATGGACCAACTCCTCTAAAATTGTTAAGGAAACAATAAAAAAATATAGCACCAGTCAAAATGAAGGACTACGCTATAATAGTAAGGTCCAGGGTAAGCAGCTTGTGATTGAGGAATTACTAATCACTAGAACTGACAAAACTAGCACAAGTACTCCAATAGCTACTGCTTCTATCTTTAAAAGGATAAAATTTGTTAAGGCAGAAGCTACTGAAGAAAAATCCAAGGAGACTATGCTAGAATTAAGAGTAAGTGAGCTGGAAAAGAAATTAAATGATTTCAGGGCCAAAAGCTCTAATCCAAAGTTCACTCACTTATTAGAGGTTAAGCTGAAAAATAATAGGAATGGTAAGGAGGGAATTAACAAAGATACTGATTATATTCCTATTATTAATGCACCTAGGAAACATTGTTGGAAGTGTGAAAATCCCAACCTTGCTTTTAAGTGTAAAAATATCCCTAGGAACTTGCATGCTAGATACTACCTTCTGATAAAAAGAAAAAGTTAACTGTTAATAACCAATCAAATGTTCATAAGGTTATAAACAGTTATCTGAAAACTCCTCTAAAGTTAAGGCAAAAATCTGAAACACCTACGGCTAAGAAGAAAGTTATTTCTTCTAAGCAGTGGGTGATAAAGAAAGATAAAACTGAAAAATCCTTAACAACTGCTAATTTAAACCTTAAAAATGACAATGGACCCAAGCAAGTCTGGGTTCCTAAATTAACTTAGTTGTTTACTGTGTGCAGGGTTCAAAGAAACAGATTTGGTTCTTGGATAGTGGCTATTCCAGACACATGACAGGAGACAAGACCCTGCTAACATAATTTGAGGAGAAAGATGGCCCAAGTGTTTCTTTTGGAGATGACAGTAAAGGATATACATTGGGATATGGCAAAGTCACAAATGGAAATGTCATCTTGGATAATGTAGGACTAGTTGATGGTCTTAAGCACAACTTGCTTAGTATCAGCCAACTATGTGACAGAGGTTACAATGTTGCTTTCAAGGATGAACATTGCTTGATAAGTAACAGTAAAGATGGAAAAATAGCTCTATCTGGAGTTAGAAAAGGTAACCTCTACATAGCTGACTTTTGTTCTTCAAATAAATATCAATTCACATGCTTTTACAGTAAAGCATCAGTGGATGAAAGTTGGCTATGGCATAAGAAGCTTTCTCACCTGAATTTCAAGACAATCAACACTTTGGTGAAGAAAGAATTACTGACAGGTCTTCCACAACTGGAATTCACTCAAGATGGCTTATGTGGAGCTTGTCAAAAAGGGAAACAAAAGAAGACTTCCTTTAGGAGCAAAGAGATATCATCAACTACAAGTCCAATACAACTACTTCATATGGATCTATTTGGACCTGTAAACATTATGTCTATCTCAAAGAAAAGGTATGCTCTGGTGATAGTTGATGATTTCACCAGATACACATGGGTAAAATTTCAGCATACCAAAGATGAAGCAGCTCAGTTGGTGATTGATCACATCAAGAAAGTAGAAACTGAATCTGGGCTGACTGTTAGAGTTATAAGAACTGATAATGGAACAGAAGTCAAGAACTCCAAAGTTGAATGTTTCTGTGTGAACAAAGGAATATCTCACACATTTTCTGCTCCAAGAACCCCTCAACAGAATGGAGTAGTTGAGAGGAAAAACAGAACTCTAATTGAAGCTGCAAGAACCATGCTTGAAGAAGCTAAGCTACCTACTTACTTCTTGGCTGAAGTTATCTCTACTGCTTGCTTCACTCAGAACAGATCAATTATTGTAAAAGCTCATCAAAAGACTCCTTATGAGCTCATGACAGGTAGAAAACCCACACTTAAGTTTCTTCATGTGTTTGGTTGCAGATGTTTTGTTCTCAAAAGTTAAGGAGAAAACTTAGGAAAATTTGATGCCAAAGCTGATGAAGCAATTTTCCTAGGTTATTCTATAACAAGCAAAGCATACAGAGTCTACAACCTTAGACTGAACATTGTTATGGAATTAGTACATATAGCCTTTGATGATAAAAAGATTAAAGGAATTCTAGATGAAGGAATGCATGAGGTTCTAAGGTTTGAAAATGAAGATGAGTCAGAAAATGCTGAAATTGACTCATTAGATGATGAAGCTGATGTGTGCAAATCAATGGAAAATCTAGTAATCTCTGATGACAATTCAAGTCACCTAGAAGCTTCATCAGGGAATGCACCATCAGGGGAAAACTTAAACCCTGATTTGAGCACTAATTCAGGGGGAGTTTTCAATGAAGCTGAGAGCACTGAACATCATGGAGGAAACTATGATCAAGAAGCTTCCTCTTCAAGAAGTTTACCTCCACAAATAAAATGGATAAGAGATCATCCTAGGGAGCAAATCATAGGAGATCCAACTAAAGGTGTGACAACAGGAAGTGCTACTCAGAATGAATGCTTATACCTCAACTTTTTATCAAAGATTAAGCCTAAGAAGGTTGAGGAGGCATTACAAGATGCTGATTGGGTAATTATTATGCAAGAGGAACTCAATCAGTTTGAAAGAAACAAAGTATGGAGACTAGTACCAAAACCAAAGAATAAATCAATCATTGGTACTAAATGGATCTTTAGAAACAAGTTGGATGAAGCTGATACTGTGATAAGAAAGAAGGCCAGACTGGTTGCACAAGGTTATTCACAGGAAGAAGGAATTGACTATGATGAAACCTTTGCACCAGTAGCTAGATTGGAAGCCATCAGGATATTTCTTGCCTATGTTGTTCATGCAAATTTTAAAGTGTACCAGATAGATGTAAAAAGTGCTTTTCTAAATGGGAAAATACAAGAAGAGGTGTATGTCCAGCAACCTCCTGGCTTTGAAGATCAGAAGTTTTCAAATCATGTCTACAAGTTAGACAAAGCAGTCTACGGACGTAAACAAGCACCAAGAGCATGGTATGATACCCTATCTCAGTTTTTAATTGATAATAAATTTTCTAGAGGTATCATAGATAAAACTTTATTTTACAGAAAACATGCTGGTCACATTATACTTGTTCAAGTCTATGTTGATGATATTATATTTGGTTCTACAAATGAGAGCTTATGTTCTAAGTTTTCTAAGCTCATGCAAAGTAGATATGAGATGAGCATGATGGGAGAATTAACTTTCTTTTTAGGTTTACAGGTTAAACAAACCTCTGATGGAATTTTCATTAGTCAAACAAAATATTTAAAAGACCTTTTAAAGAAATTTAATTTACAAGATGTTGCAATTTCTAAAACTCCCATGACAATAGCCACTAAACTTGACAAAGACTCAATTGGTAAAAAGGTTGATGTTTCAAGTTATAGAGGCATGATAGGCTCTCTTTTATATCTCACTGCAAGTACACCTGATATAATGTTTTCAACTTGTTTATGTGCAAGATTCCAATCAGATCCTAGAGAATCTCATCTGATTACAGTTAAAAGAATATTCAGATATCTCAAAGGTACTCCAGATCTTGGAATTTGGTATCCTAGAGATTCTGGATTTGATCTAATAGGCTATTCAGATGCAGATTATGCAGGTTGCAAATTAGACAGGAAAAGCACAACAGGAAGTTGTCAATGTCTTGGAAGCAAACTAGTATCATTGTTTAGCAAGAAACAACATTCTGTGTCAACCTCAACAGCTAAAGCAGAATACATTGTTGCTGGGAGTTGCTGTGCTCAAATCTTATGGATGAAAAATCAACTGATGGACTATGGTATGGTGTACAATCATATTCCTATTTATTGTGACAACACAAGTGCCATTTCCATTACAGAGAATCCTGTGCAACACTTTAGAACAAAGCACATAGACATCATATACCACTTCATCAGAGAACATGTGATGAATGGTACAGTGGAACTTCATTTTGTTCCAACAGAGAAGCAGCTTGCAGATATATTCTCCAAACCATTGGATGAAGCCACCTTTAACAGGTTGGTAAGTGAGCTAGGTATGCTCAATTTTGGTGAGTAAAATTCTTTGAAAATTTTGTGCAAGACTGATTTTGCAGCAGTAGTTAATTATTTTCCGATGACTTAGTTACCAGAGACTAATTGACAGCTGATTGAAGCAGTGGCTAATTATCCTACAACAGTTTAATTGTTAGTAGATAATTAACTATTGATTATATATATAGTAGATAAACTAATATACTATGTAGGATTCCCTATGTTTAATATTCTTCATATATTTAAGGATCTTGTCATAGTTGATTCAGGTATTGTCTTAACTCTCTACTATATCATTCTTTATTTCTTCTAATTCTACTACAATGAAGGATGTTAGTAATGAACCAACTCCTTCTACCCAAGTAACAAAACCCTCTAAACACAAGTCTATATCAAAAGCCACCTCCTCTATCTCTCAAAAGATAAAGGTTGTAAAAACAAAACAATCACCACCAGCATTAGTTGAGAGGGAGGGTGAGCATTTAGAGAAAGTTATGAGGAAGAAGTAAGGAACAATGAGAACCCTTAGAGACTACTTAATATACTCTCAAAAGTATATTAAGTTCTAAAAGGAAAAAGCACATCTCTAGGTGCAACCTCTCAAAAGGCTGTATCTATTGAAAATAGTCCACCTCCAAGGACACAGTTATTTGAGTCTACACTGATCACATCTATAAATACCTCTCAAAAGAAGAAGAGGAAACATGCTCTGATCAATGATCAACCTGTCACTTAATGCACATACAGGGTGTCACATTGATGTTTCTCTTTTCTCTATTCAAGAGGAGCATTCATTATTCAAAATTCTACCCTTGTTCATTCTTCTTCTCTCATTCATATTTCTTAAGCAGCAATGGAAATTTCTTAATTCCATTGGTTTCAGATTCTTTGATATTTTAATCATCAAAGAAGGCAATTTTTGAAGCTGAAACAAAAAGTAGCTCTCAAATCATCAATGGAGACTACATCAATTCTTTATCCAACATCTACTGATGCAAAACACTTTCTCACTATATTTTCTACACCACTCCAGGTCACCCACAACAGGGAGATTTTATATTTAGTGAGCCTGAGAGAATTCAAAATAAGAGTCAGACCTTGTGTCTGGAAAAAGGTGAGGGCAATGAAATTAAAAGCATATTTTTTTAAGTGTGAGAGGCTGACTTATAAAAGTCAGGCAAAAGGAAAGGATGTGAGCAAGGATGATATCCTTGAAGAAAAGAATAGAGAGAAATTGTTTTATTCACTACCTTTGCAGCTTATGTATTCTCTGATCTCCATTCTGATAAAAAATCAGAGGATACTGAGAAAAGAATTTGTGATTGTTTGGTTGGATGCAAGCAACACAATATTTTTGAATGTTGAAAGCAGCACACTTAATATCAGAATATTTGATCACACATGGATCATGTGCAGCTGTACTCACAGAATGTTTTTGAAGCATTGATAAAAAAAAGTACATCATGAAGCTCCAACAATTCATATTCAATGATCTTCAAACAAAGCTTAAACAATTTCTTCCTTCTAGTCAACCTCTACTGATGATTCCTACCTTCCAACATTAAGATGCTGATGTAAAAAAGGGGGAGAATGGGAGAATGATCAAGGCAGGGGGAAACAAAGTAATTCTGATGAAGACAGGGGGAGAATTGTTAAAAAGGCTAACAGAATGATGGCTGGGCTTTGAAGAACTGAAAAAACCATCATTGATTGTGTTTTTGTACATTTATGTTTTTACATGTTTTAACTCAATTCTAAGTTATGGAGTTATAAGGTTGGTGTTTTGACATCATCATCAAACCTTGATTTATGCTTATTATTGATAAACATAAATAGGGGGAGATTGTTAGGAATTATAGCATTTGATGATGATGTATAAACACTTAGAATTGATAAATTTTGTAAATTTACAAGTACCTGCAGTAATGCACTATGAGAATTTACTATCAAGAAACTGCAGGAAAACATCAGAGACTACAATGAATGCACTTGGAGAGTTCAACAAATGTCAAAGTTGATCAAGCAAAATTAGCCTATCGGAGACTAAGCTTTTGTCTATCGGAGACTAAACTTTTGTCTATTGGAGACTAAGCTTTTGTCTATCGAAGACTAAGAGCCTGTCAGAGATTAAATTTTTTGGCTGTTGGAGACTAAGTTTTTTTTTGGCTGTCGGAGACTAAAATTTTGGCTGTCGGAGACTAAGTTTTTTGTCTGTCAGAGACTAAGTTTTTGAACTATCGGAGACTAAGTTTTTGAACTGTTAGAGACTAAGTTTTTGAACTCTCAGAGACTAAGTTTTTGAACTGTCGGAGGCTAAGTTTTTGAACTATCAGAGACTAAGTTTTTGGTCTATCAGAGACACAGTGTTTGTTCATCAGAGACTAATGTTGAAGCAACTAGAGACTATCCATCAGAGAATAAATTTCCACTGACATAAGGGATGACATATGACTAAAAACAGTGGAAATAAAGATAAGGATGGTTGTCCAATAAGGAGAGACTGGCTACCAAGGAAGCTTTAAGGAAATAAGTTATACAGACACACACATCAAGTTGCAAGTATGAAACCTACAAAGCCGCAAGCATGAAACCTGCAAAACAGCAAGTTGAAATACTGCAGAGACAACTTATAACAACTTGAAGCAAGAAGTTCGTTGAAGCTGGACTAATTATGTCCAGAGAAGCCCATAAAGCTAAGTTATATACTGCTGATATCTTATCTTGGGAACTCCAAGAAGAAAAATGGAAGTTGGTGCAGTAAATATACACCAGAAAAGTCACATAAACAGGCTGACATCAAAGGGAGACTGAATAATGAAGAAAGTTGTGTGACAGAGCTGCAAGTACCAATAAACTACAGAGATATTTTTCGTAAACAGCTCAGAATAGAAGCTTGGAGAATATGGAAGCTGTGTCTATAAATAGACATAGAGCAACTGAGGTAAGATATCTCTGAATATCTGAAAATCAGAGAACTCTGAGTTTATAAACAAGAATACATCTTATCTCAGATCACATATCTCTCAGAACAACACTTCCATATATATAGAGAGTTAGCAGCTGTAATTATTTTTACAGAACGAGAAGCAAGTTTTCATAAACTTGAGAGAAGCTAGAAATCATATTCTAGTGTGCAGGTGTTGTTTTCAACAGAATTGTTAGAAGCTGGTCATTCAAACCAGTGAGCTTTTGTAATATTTCATTCTTTTATAAAAGTTCAGAAACACTTGTGATATATTGTATTCTTTGATTTCCGCAACCTGTTATATAGTATATTCACTAAACTCACAAAATTCGAAAGAATTTTGTGGTTTGT
>CM025783.1:38678726-38689526 GCA_014636745.2 Centella asiatica | reverse complement strand
AAACTCACAAAATTCGAAAGAATTTTGTGGTTTGTATTCAACCCCCCACCCCCCTTCCCCCTTCTACAAACCATCTTGTGGGACAAACAATAATGGTATTGACAAAAATATGTTCACAAGCATCATTAATTGGACAACATCTAAGCAAATTTGGGATACCATCAAAGTCCTGTGTGAAGGGATTGATCAAGTCCAGAAGAATAAGAGATCATTGTTGACTCAACAATATGAGTTTTTTCAAGCAAAGCCTGGTGAACCAATATCGTCAGTCTATGACAGGTTCAATACTATGCTCAATGACTTGAAGATACTTGGAAAGTCCTGTGATAATGAGGATGTCAACACTAAGTTCATGAGATCTCTCCCACCAAGTTGGGATCCAAAGACTACTACAATAAGGGAAGCTCATGACTTAGACATACTCACACAGGACAAGCTCTACGGAAATTTAAAGACCTATGAACTTGAAGTAGAGTAATGACGCATGCATGGCAGGGACAAAGGAGCTGCGTTAATGGTTGAGACAAGCAAGTCTCAAGAGAAACTTGATGATGAAACTTCCAATGCAAGCTCGACTGATGAGGAAGATGAACTGGATACTGATGATGACATGGAGGAATTCATGGCATTCATGGTCAAACAGTTCAAGAAATTTAGAGCTGGTAGAAAAGGAAGAAAGTCGTCAAGGAAGCCTACCCCTAAACGTGAGGGTCAAAAAGTCACCTTCGATTTAAAGAAAATAAGATGTTACAATTGTGACGCGTTAGGGCACTTTGTCAATGAGTGCAGGAAGTCTAGATCTAATGATAGATCTAAGGATGAAAAATCAAGGAAGTCGGGGAATGACTTTGCTGACAAGAAAGCTAAATCAAATAGCAAAGCCTTGATTATTGAGGGTAAAGATTGGATTGACAGCGACTCTGATGAAAAAGTTGTCAAGTTTTCCCTAATGGTTCGAAGTGACGAGTCAAGTGATTCTACAAAGGTATGTGATGCAACTCAGAATTTTAATGTGCTTAACTTAATTGATACATCTAGTATTGAAAGCATACAAAAAGATATGTCTAATTTGCATGTTAGTTTTAGATCATTAACTATTGAACATACTAATGTAAAAGAATCACATGACCTTCTCTTGAAAAGAAACAAATTTCTTGAAGAGAGATTGGTAGAATTTGACACTATCAAGTCTGACTTAAACAAAGCTCATCATATGATTGATGCTTTGAAAAAGAGGGAATATTACTTAGTCGAGCAACTTGAAAATGCTCAAGCTAAGATTAAACAATGGAATAATTCCTCTAAAATTTGACAAACTTGGTAGAATGTCAAACAATAGGAAAAATCTGGACTAGGTTATGATGAATATCTAGACAAGAGTTTAGATTTAGATGAAAAAGTTGAAGCTGCTAACTCCACTATTAGTAAGCCAAATGCTTTAAAAAGAATTAATTTTGTCTCTCCTGTCAATGAACCCAAAATTATTAACACTCAATATCAACAAGTCACTGTAAAATCAAAGATTGATCAAAAGACAGTGAATATTGTTGATAAAAGTGAAAATAAAAGATTAAACATTGGGTTCATGACAAAGACTCAATTAAACAAAAAATTGGAAAATATTCCTTTGAAAAAGGTTGAAACATTAGTGGAGTCTAGCATAAATAAGAAAAATAGGAATGGAAAAATAGGCATCAACAAGTATACAAATTATGCTAGCCTGCCTGATGCTCCTAGAAAGACATGTCATATATGTGGTAATCCTAATCACATAGCTATGCATTGTAGGAGTAAAAATAAAATTCCTATAATAGAGACTGCACCTTCAAAGATAATAAAAGATAAATCACCTATAAAAAGGTCAAATCATCTTTGCATTAACTATGAAAAACCTAAGCTTGACAGTCTCTCACAAAAAGGTAGCAAGACTAGTGATTGTCCAATTAAAGTAAAAAATGCTAAAAGACAATCAACTCAATCTGAGTCAAGTCTTGATTCTACAACTAGTGAGAAAGGACCCAAGAAAGTCTGGGTCCCAAAAATTTCTAACTAGTTACTCTTTACTGTGCAGGGCAAAAAGAAGAAAACATGGTACTTGGACAGTGGCTGTTCAAGGCACATGACCGGAGACAAGTCCCTGCTAAAACAGTATGAAGAGAAAAGTGGCCCAAAAGTCACTTTTGGAGATGACAACAAAGGCCATACTAAGGGTTATGGCAGTGTTGAGCATGGAAATGTCATCTTCACAGAAGTATCACTAGTTGATGGCTTAAAGTACAATCTACTGAATGTGAGTCAACTATGTGTTTGGTTGTAAATGCTTTGTACTGAGAGATTCGTCAGAGACAAGAGGAAAATTTGACAATAAGTCTGATGAAGCAATCTTCTTAGGCTATTCTCTGTCAAGTAAAGCATACAGAGTGTATAATCTAAGAACAAAGGTCATTGTGGAATCAATACAAGTCGTGTTTGATGATAAAAAGATTCCAGGAATGATTGGACAAGGATTGCATGAACCTCTCAGTTTTGAGAATGAATTGGATGCATGGGAATATCCATCAAAGACTACTGAAAAACCCCAAGATAGCAATGATCCCTACATAATTTAGGGGGAGTTAACTGTTGTGCATGAAGTACCAAGAACTAATACTCTATCAGAGACTAGAGTATTAGATGAAACTCAAGAGACTGGTGACATTAGTATTCCATCAGAGACTAATGGTTCACCAGAGACTAGAGTCATTGATGCACAATCAGAGACTATATTGACACTAGAGACTATAGAGATAAATAGCTCAGGGGGAGCTAATAATGAAGAAGACAATGATTTAGGGGGAGCAGTCTCTGATCATGAAGCTAGATTGGATAACATCAATCTAGAAAATGAAGCCTCCACTTCAAGGTCAAATCTGCCACGTGCAATTCCATGGTTGAGAGACCACACACCAGATTTGATTATTGGAAGTCTAGAGGATGGAGTCAAGACTAGAAGTGCAACTCAAAATGAATGTTTATATCTCAGTTTTCTCTCAAAGATTGAGCCAAAGAAAATTGAGGAAGCACTTCAAGATCCTGACTGGATAATAGCCATGCAAGAGGAGTTAAACCAATTCACAAGAAACAAAGTCTGGAGACTGGTATCCAAACCAAGGAATAGATCAATTATAGGTGCCAAATGGGTCTTCAGAAATAAATTGGATGAAACTGGTACAATCACAAGAAATAAAGCAAGACTGGTTGCAAAAGGATATTCTCAAGAAGAAGGAATAGATTATGATGAAACTTTTGCACCAGTAGCAAGATTTGAAGCAATTAGGATTTTCTTGGCATATGCAACCTACAAAAACTTCAAGGTGTACTAGATGGATGTCAAGAGTGCTTTCCTAAATGAAAAATTGGAAGAAGAAGTCTATGTTCAATAACCACCAGGTTTTGTGGATTCCAAGTTTCCAAATCATGTATATAGGTTAGATAAAGCACTCTATGACTTAAAACAAGCACCAAGAACCTGGTATGATACTCTATCTCAATTTTTACTTGAAAACAAATTTGTTAGAGGTATCATTGATAAAACTTTATTTTATAGAAATCAAGGCTATGACATTATACTTGTGCAAATATATGTAGATGATATTATATTTGGTTCTACAAACGAAAAACTCTGTGAAAATTTTTCAAAATTAATGCAGACTAGATATGAAATGAGTATAATGGGAGAATTAACATTTTCCTTAGGATTGCAAATAAAACAATCAACTGATGAAATTTTTATCAGTCAGTCCATGTACATCAAAGACTTATTGAGAAAATATGATTTGGTTGATTGTGCATCTGCAAAAACACCCATGCCTACTACCACTAAGCTAGATAAGGATTTAAAAGGAAAGAAAGCTGATATTACTAGCTTTAGAGACATGATAGGCTCTCTTCTATATCTAACTGCAAGTAGACCTGATATAATGTTTGCTACATGTTTATGTGCTAGATTTCAAGCTGACCCTAGAGAGTCACATTTGATTGCTGTAAAAAGAATACTCAGATATCTAAATGGTACCCCAAACCTTGGTTTATGGTATCCCAAAGAATCTGATTTTAAACTAATTGGTTATTCAGATGCTGACTATACAGGTTGCAAGCTTGACAGGAAAAGCACAAGTGGAAGCTGCCAACTTCTTGGAGGCAGACTTGTTTCTTGGTTTAGCAAGAAACAAAATTCAGTTTCTACTTCAACAGCAGAAGCTGAATACATTGTAGCTGGGAGTTGTTGTGCTCAGATCTTATGGATCAAAAATCAACTCCTAAACTATGGTATGTCATTATCCAAAATTCATATCTATTGTGATAATACAAGTGCCATAGCTATAACAGAAAATCCAGTGCAACATTCAAGAACAAAACACATAGATATTAGATATCACTTCATAAGAGAACATGTAAGTGAAGGAAATATTGAATTGCACTGGGTTACAATTGATAAACAACTTGCAAACATATTCACAAAGCATTTAGATGAATCTACATTTTCTAGATTAGTTTCTGAATTAGGAATGTTGAATTATGCTTCTAAAAATTAATTTCATATTTTGAAAGCAAGTTGTTTAGTTGTGAGAAACTAGAATTTAATTTCTGGATTGCAGCTGTTCTTAATGGACAGAATTTAAGAAGCTAGAATTTAATTTCTGGATTGCAGCTGTTCTTAATGGAAAGAATTTTAGAAGCTAGAATTTAATTTCTGGATGTAGCTGTTATAAACAAACAGAATCTTTGAAGCTCATAATCATTGTTTTGATTATTGGATAACTAATGAAATAAAATTGAAGCAGAGACTAGTTTAATTTAGTCTCTGAAGAAATTTGAGTGAGAGACTAAAATTTGTCTCTGATAGTTGTTTTTAATTAGTCTCTGACTAGTTAAAAATAATCTATCGGAGACTAGTTAAAATTAGTCTCTGATAGTTGTTTTTAATTAGTCTCTGACTAGTTAAAAATAACCTATCAGAGACTAGTTAAAATTAGTCTCTAATAGTTGTTTTTAATTTGTCTCTGACTAGTTAAAAATAACCTATCGGAGACTAGTCCAAATTAGTCTCTGATAAGTGAACAAGACAGAGACTAGCACAATCTCTGATAAAGGGGTAAATCGGTAGTTACTCATACCCACGATCGAAAACTGTTCACTATCTTTTGAATTGCAAACATTTCTAATATTGTATTCAAACACATTTCAAACACAACTGCAATTTCATTCACTCAAAGAACTTTCTCTTTAATATCTGTGCGATTTAATCTTTTTGCGAAGAATTTCTTCAAAGCTTTTCACAAATATCATCAATGGCATCCAAGACAGTGTGCTTCAAGTTTGGCGACTTCGACTTTATCAAGACTAACCATGCTGGGGTCATGAACAAAAACGAGTTTGAAGCACAGTTTCACCCTGTTGTAGATTTTCTACAAACATTATCACTGACGTATGCCATCTATGAAACTCCCACACAGGCTGCTAAAGTGATCACGACCATGTGGACCACTGCTACCATCCAGGACGAGAGTGATAACTCTCCTGTGGTAAACTTTACTTATGATAATATTACATATGCTATTGACCATGATGTAGTTAATAATGATTTAATTTTACCTGTGCATGATACATATGACCATACTGCCTCTGATGAGGAAATTCTATATATATGTTTCGTTCCCTGCACTATGATACATAAATTACATTTGTAGGAACCATATCTAGACCTCACCTTAGGCAGGAGTGGTCTTTAATTTTCGATATTATCACTAAAGCATTCACATCAAAATGCAGTGGTTATGATGCCATCACTACTTACTCAACAGATTGCATATGGTGTACTGTATGATAGGCACATAAATATAGGGTTGCTTGTTCCGCATAACATGATCGCTAAATTTAAAACTAGTGATAAAAATAAAATATACTATGCTAGGTTTTTGATGATGATTGCCAATTATCTAATTCCTAACCTAGATATTACTAGTATGCAAATTGTGTCATCTATTATGCAGAGTAAAAGAATAATTGCAGATGTGAAGAAAAAGGCAGCAAAGGTAAAGGTTCCCCTTTCTTTTCCTCCAATCATGAGACAAGCTCTCATTGATAGGTTTCCCAACCTTTACACTTCTTCATATTTTGAGGATCTTGAGCAACAAACCCGAAACCCTGTTGATCCTCCAACCCTTTCTTTACAACAATCTGCAGCCCCCTCCATATTTTCTCAAAAGACCGTGGTTGTAAAAACCAAGACAGCCAAGAAGTTACCCATAAAAAGAAAAATAATAAAGGGTGACAGTGAGGCTGAGGGAGAAGAGGAAGCTGGGTTGGCTACTCAGAAAAGAAAGAGAGTGATTATCTTAAGTCAAAAACAATCCATTGCCTCTCAAAAGGCTTTGGAAGTTTAAAGGAAACACAGTACTCTGTTAACATCCTCCCAAAAGGATGCTAATATTGAAGATATCATCGGACAACTCCTTACTTGGACATTTTTGTGATGGCAAGACTGTGAATAATTCTTAATATTATCGCTAACATATGTTTATTTATGAGTCAAACGATGACATATTAAAATTTAAAATTAATTTTAATTTAGTTGATTTTAGTTAACACAATTATTATAAATTTATATTTTATAATAAATTTTTTTATCATATCATAATATAATTTACATCCCAAATTTTCTTCGATTATGTTAATTTCAATGTTTAATATGTTGTTATTTAATTCAAAAAGTCAAAACAGTATTTTTAATTAAATTTGGAATGGAGAGATTATTGGGCAAATCTTGGGCTACTACATTGAAAAGTCCAAAATTCTCTAAAACTCTTGTGTTTTAAAATAATTTTACATAAGTGTATTTTTTTTCGTAAATTACTATTTATATATTACTATTTTCAAGTTAATATTTTTTAGTATATTTTCAATGTAATTTATAAGTTACTTTTTGTAAGTTATTATTATACGTTATTATTTATAAGTTACTAAATCTACAAAAATATACTTATAAAAAATAAAGTTGTAAAGAATTTTGAACTTTACAATTATCCGTATTATTTTAGAAAGCTGCCTTAATCAATCAAAGAATCAATTTAAAAAGATGATCGATTCCTGTCTCTTCTTACATGTAGGGATTTGAAGAAAACAAAGTATATTTTCTTATAAGTTATAATCACAACTCTAATGAATAAGGTGAAAATCACAAATTGATATAAGTAGTTATTTAAGTATCTATACATTTACTCACATACATATACTCGCACACATATATATATGTATATACCACTCTCCAATTATTAATAAAATATTCCTTTTATTTCTAACTAACTGACACAATTTAAATTTTTATGATCAAACTCATCATTTTTTTACTTAAATTTTTATTATTTATAAATACATGAGTGTCAAAATTATAATCACAAAAAAAATTTATATAATTTACAATGAAATTTACTAATTTTATAATTATAAAAATGTAAATATATATGTATAATTTTAATGTGAAATAAAAAATTGATCGCAAAAAGTTTATAAATGCCAGAAACGAATAATAAAATGTAAAACGTCGTACTCCGTGACGTTGAATGTCGTACGTCATGATATGCATGCATACGCACAGGTTGTGGTTCTAATTTGGTACCGGAGTTCGACCACATTCTATGAAAATATATTTTATTCTTGCACTCAATGCTCTATTGAGGTGTTTTAAGTTTATAATTGAGAGCTGACAAGGCTTTCATGTTCTACCTCTTCATTTCCATAATTTAATTACGTAATTAATATTCTGTATATAAATATATTTTGGAGTATGTAAATGATTACATAATATGAAATATTTATATTTTACTTTTAAGTATGTTATAAAAATTTGAAAACATTTTAATTGAATATAGTATGCATTAAAATTTGAGCTGCATGATCAAAAAAGTGGATTACAAACTATCAAGGACTCAAGTAATGAACTAAACTTCCCTCAATACTTTTTTTCGTTCAAACTTTTTATACTTATAATTCTAACTATTAATCAACTCTTAATTCTAATTATTACTTTAAAAATTAACTGTTAGGAATTATAGCATTTGATGATGATGTATAAACACTTAAAATTGTTAAATTTTGTAAATGTACAAGTATCTGCAGTAATGTACTATGAGAATTTACTATCAAAAAACTGCAGGAAATTATCAGAGACTACAATGAATGCACTTGGAGAGTTCAACAAATGTCAAAATTGATCAAGCAAAATTAGCCTATCGGAGACTAAGTTTTTGTTTATCGAAGACTAAACTTTTGTCTATCGGAGACTAAGTGCCTATCCGAGACTAAGTTTTTGAACTGTTGGACACTAAGTTTTTGAATTGTCGGAGACTAAGTTTTTGAACTATCGGAGACTAAGTTTTTGTCTATCAGAGACTAAGTTTTTGTCTATCAAACCAGGAACACCAAGTACAGTGTTTGCACAATCCCTTGTACATACAAAGGGGCAAGCCCAACGAGAGAAAAGAAGCAAAAGAAAGACTAACACAAGGAGTGCACACACTGAGTCTACTCAAATTGATGCTCCTCAAATTTTTATTCTTGAGGAGCAGCTAACACTCCAAACTGTATATTCTCCTATCTCTTCTCCCATTCTTGATTCTTTAGAACTTGATAGTTCCAATTCTCTTGATTTTTTTTTCAAGAGGAGTCAATACTCAAAGAGACTGATACACAAGAATCACATGTTCAAAGTACAAGTGCAATCAGTTCTCCTATACATTCCATGGAGAGAACCCTATCCACAAAAATACAAAGGGAACCTCCTCTCCATGCAGTCTCAAATAATTCTCCATTAACTCTCATTTCTGTAGGACATAGTGAAAATACCCAAATGAGTGAGAATGTGAGAATAAATAGTGAGAGTCAGGCTCCTGACTTGGAAAAAGGAGATGATATACACATACATGAGAGTCAAGTTTTAGAAAGTTTGGAAAAAGGAGAGATAGAGCAGCTGGGTGCCCAACCCCAGGCAAAAGGAGAGGGTGTGAGCAAGGATGAGATCCTTGAAGAAAAGAAAATAGAGAAATTTTCAGCAGGTGAATTTTTAAAACCTGTTGAAACCACCACACTAGAAGTTCAAGTTTATTCTGCTCCCTCCACTACAATCCAAACAGAAGAAATTGGGACAAGCTCCAGGACAGGGGATGCAGCCTTAAACATTATTTCTGAAATGTCCAATGCCGATTTTGAGACTTTTTATGGATTACAATAAACTCAAGATCACATTTCTGCATTGAAGACAAGGCTTGCAGATGAATATGTCCCTGAAGAACCAGAAGAGGAGAATGTGGATGCTTGGCTCAATGCAACCTTCACAAACTCTCTTACAGAAGCAGCTGCCCAGCTTAGACAAGATTACATCACCAATATTGGATCTGGTGCAGCTGACCCAACCAACAGTGAAGTGCTTGCGGAAGTGACCAAAGTGGACAAAAAGCACACAAAATTTCATCACTTTTTGGTCACTGGCCTCAATGAAGCTTTCACCAAGCTAGAACAAAGGATGAAGTTAGAAACAGAAAAGATAAGGAGGTGCTATGAAGGACACTTGCCAAGGAGGATTATCACTTCCCTTGATTCTATCATCAAAGAGAAGTCCAAGACTTACAGTCGACTTCAAGCCCTTGAATCAAATGTCCAACTCCTCCTTCAAAAGCAAGATCGAATGGAAACAACTCCTACTACAGGTAATTCCACACTTGGCCACCTCCTCTCAACATAAAGATGCTGATGTCAAAAAGGGGGAGAGTGGTCAACATATCATCAAACCTGTACCAAAACAACAACAACAAAAATCATGAGAGTTTAAAACTTTTGAGCTGCTCAAAGTGAATAATACTTCAAACGGACTTAGTCACAATCAACTTAATGAACAATATCATCATTTGGTGGTCATACAAATTCGCCATCAAAGGTCATCTGTGACCATCTCAAAGAACATATAGCTCCAAATAATACTTTGTCATCCCACTAAAGTAGAACAAGAGACTAAGGGACAATTATGATATCATTTATTCCACGTCGACTAGGAACCGAGTAAAACTAATATATGCATATTGTGTACTTGTAGTTGCACAAAATAGCATTGATGTTATTTTTAAAACTAATATACGCATGTTGTAAATATGGATACGGTGCGTGCTTGTGTCCTCATCGCATTGTATTGTGCTCTCCCCTAATTGTGCCCTCCATATACATTTCTTCGATCGATCAAAATGAACGTTGTGCAAAAATTTTCAAGTTCACAAGTTCTATTATAGAAAAAAGAATGAGGATTTTTGAGTTTTTTCTTAAATTGAGAAAACATTCATTCTCTTCTTTTCATTTCTCAAAAGAATCAATCGATACATGCAAGAAACATGCGTATTTGACAGTTTTTAATGTATCTCAATATTCATAAAATATACTTATTAAAACACAAAAACAACTCAATTAGTTTGTTATTGATGAACATACACACATTTTATTGACGAAATGATTTTTCAAAAGATAAGATTTGTATCTAAATATATGTTATCTCGTCCTTTTTTAGAATAAATTAATATTATTTTTCTATTTCAACTCTTACTAATGTGCTTTAGTTATTGTACTATTTAAATTTTAAGAGAGAAAATAAAATTAAGTTAAAGATATTTTAAATATAATATTATTATTTTAAATGACGTTAGATCGATGTCAAATGCTCCATCCATTTCAAATATATATATATATATATATATATATATATATATATATATATATATA
>CM025783.1:38665930-38678716 GCA_014636745.2 Centella asiatica | reverse complement strand
TATATATATATATATATATATATATATATATATATATATATATATATCTGTGTGTGTGCGCGTGCATTTTAGATGAATATTAAAATTATATATTCAATTCATAAATTATATGTTTAAATAATAAAAAAAATATGAAATTAATGATAAGAAAAGAAGAGCGACAAAGGTTTAAAAATATATCACGATAATAAACATTTTATGGTCATGGAGAAGCTTTAGTAACTGTAGAAACCTTAGCATATGTCAAAAAGTGAGAAGATGATTTAAAACCACCAAATCATCTTTTCACTTTATTCTGGGCAAGTTTGGTGGACAATGAAGTCCCTCTATCACTTGGAATTTCAAATTTAAGCTCATCTTCTTTCAGATTTTCAGAGTAACTTTTATTTATTTTCATTTGAGCAGAATCTGTCTCAATATTTTCAATGCGTACAACCTGTTTGATGAAATATCTAGCTCACTTTTAAACATAGGTTGGGAGATTACTAGTATTATTATTGCTATTAATCACCTCTGGCCGTAAGTAGGGCTCTGATACTAAACTGTGACTGCCCTAAAACCCTTACCAAATTAGGGTTCCGTCAAAGGGAAATAAAACTACATCTCATTCATTCATGGAATTTAATAATATTTAAGGAGAGATAATAGTGAGTTATTACAATCCAAAATATTACACCATCAGCAGAAGCTAAACTATTCTCAACTTTCAGTCTATTTACAATTTAGCTTTTATTATCTTCCTTCCTCTTTTCCTTCCTTTCTTTAGTGGCCACCCAAAGGGGTCAACATGACCTAGCAGCCATACATCCTTGCTTTCTGCTTATCAGAGGGTTCACCTTTGTACCACGTCCTGCAAAATATTAAGTTCAACAACAATGAGCGGTTTACAT
This sequence comes from Centella asiatica, assembly GCA_014636745.2. NCBI lineage: Eukaryota > Viridiplantae > Streptophyta > Magnoliopsida > Apiales > Apiaceae > Centella > Centella asiatica. The sequence goes on along the minus strand of CM025783.1, from coordinate 38,677,826 downwards.
TCAGCAAATATATAAATAGACCAAGGAATCACTACTAAAAAAATGGCCTTCAGTGACGATCGATTTTTGGTCACTAAAAGGCCTTTAGTGATGAAATATGGTCACTAAAGGCCTTTAGTGACCAGAAAATTGGTTGTCACCTGCTCGTCACTGAAGCTCAGTCACTAAACCCTTTGGTGACCATGATTTTGTACGCGTTCACTAAGTTCCTACAGGGAAAGTGGTCACTAAAAGTAAAAAAAAAAAAAAATACAATGGGTCAAATGTCAAGTGGGTAGGATCCGGGTTGGATCAACCCGTCTTCTTCCTTGCAGCACGTCACCGGTGCCGGCGCCGTTTCCGGCCGGCCGCGGCATGCCAAGCTTGATACACGCACCCACACATAACAAAACGAGGTAGAGGCACCACCGAGACAATCACCATAGGCGACTACCCCGTTTCCCTTCACGTCGTTGCCTGAAAACCACTGAAACGGAAGATACCAGTTCATCGTCGGTAGTCGCCATTAACGCCGGAAACCTCCATTAAAGCCCGACCTCCGAAACCTCTCAAACTCAACCATTTTTGACGAATCAAGTATGGAAATGAATCGTGAGACTTCCAAGAACTTATTCATTGAATCAATTTCACGTTTTAACAACAAAATCGCAAGAAAAATCAAGAAGAAGAATTCAGTTTTCAAACTATCGGGTTTTACAAGGAAACGAGCTATGCTTTGCCATTTTTGAAATTGATTGAGGGTAAATGAAGGTTATAAGTTCAGAAACGATTTCATATAGTCAATTTGGAGAAAAAACACGTAATCCGGCCAGAATTCGCATCTGAAAATCTCGGGTATTATGTTCAAACGTAATTATTTCTTGATTTTTTATTTTTTTTATTAAACTTTAAAAATCAATAACTCTCAAACCATAAATGCTATAAATATGTGTTATATATGAAAATGATACTGAAAATTATGATCTACACAATGGTATAAACAAAAATGATAATAAATGTAAAAATAAAAGAGAAGTATGTATACCTCTTTAAAGCTTTAATAGAAAAAAATAGTAAAAAAAATATAAAGTAAAAATAATATAAATTAAAAAAATAGTAAAAAAATATATAGTAAAAAAAGTAAATGATAATATAAAGTATTAATATAAAGTTAAAACATAAATGATAATAAATTGCTTAATATGGAGAGCTATAGTAAAAAAAAAAAAAAATAGTACCTTTTTTTTATAAAAATGTTATCACTAATATTACACAACAAAAAAATAATATATCATAAAGTTATATGTTATTATAAAGTAAACAAAATTGCTATACATTATTATATCATAAAATTATATAGAGTGAAAATGTAATTTTTCACCAAAAAATTTAATGACCAACATCTCTAGTCACTAAAGAAAAATTTATTGACGATACAAAGATGTGGTCACCAAATTCGGTCACTAAAGGAAATTTATTGACCACTTTCTTGTTTTGGTCACTAAATTTGTTTGTTCACTAACATTTGGTGACCAAAAAAAAATTCGGTCAGTAAAGGCTACTTTTGGTGACCAGAATTTTGTTTGTCACTAAAATTTTTGTCACTAAAGCCCATTTTTTTTGTAGTGAATAAAACTTTAATATTAATGGGAGTTCAATTCTGTTTATGAGGCTTAGTGGAGCAATGCTAATGCCTCAAAAATCCCTGAAGAATCTTGAGGATTACTGATGATAAACTATTGTGTAATCCTTCTTAAAACAATGTATAACTTCCTTGAAGTAAAAATATCCATCGGGGGCTAAATCCGTTGGATCTGCTAATCATAGGGTATACAGCTGGCCTAACTGTGCCCGTATAATCCCTCATTGTGTGAATATACGTAGTCACATATCATTCCTCTAGGTCAGGTAAAAGAACAAATCAGTACCTTCCCTTTCCTCTAGGCAACCATGTGGCTTAGCCCCTTTTACGGGACATCTCATTTCATGTACTTACACGGATATAATTATTTAAGAACAATTGATACATCAAAGTTTAGTTATATCCATGTACTTTCAGTCATATCATGCTAGCGGAATTTAAAGCATAGCATTCTCAATTAATAAAGCAATTGAAATATATGAATTGCAGCCTTGCTCGCATATCGAATCAAATGATCATGCGTTAACTTGAATAAACATCAAATTGAATATAGATATACTCAGTCCCCTTAGTCTCCGATAGACCAAACACAATCTCTGACTTGTTGAAATCTCTAATATAGTTTTAGTAGTCTGTTATAATATAAATGAACTTACTCTCATGTTGAAGTTATTCTATCTAATTTTTTTTCTAGATAGTTTTCAAGTTTGAGAATAATCAAAAATGGAAAGTGTTCAATTCGTTGACCGGCGATTACTAGCGATTCCGGCTTCATGCAGGCGAGTTGCAGCCTGCAATCCGGATCCATATGTAAACATAGTATCTATTTAGTTCAAATGAAAATAAATTACACGAATCAGAGAGTAAACTACCAGCTACAAAAATTCAAATGCTATAACCTAGCACTAACTGTACATTTGTATATCTAAGTATTCTAAGTACAATCATCATCAAATGTTATAAAACCTAACAAACTATATATTTTGTTCTCATCTTGTCTGTGTGCTAGATTTCAAGTTGATCCTAGAGAATCTTATCTAATAGCCATCAAAATAATTTTTAGATATCTTAAGGGAACTCCAAATCTTGGCATTTGGTATCCCAAGGATTCAGACTTTGACCTTGTTGGCTATTCTGATGCTGATTATGTTGGATGTAGGATTGATAGGAAGAGCACAATTAGAAGCTGTCAACTTCTTGTTGGTAGACTAGTTTCATGGTTTAGCAAGAAACAACATTTAGTTTCAACTTCCACTGCTAAGGTTGAATACATTGCAGTTGGAGGTTGTTGTGCTCAAATTCCATGGATGAGAAATCAACTATTGGATTATGGCTTGACCTTGAAGTACTAGATTTCGATTATGTGTGATAATACGAGTGCCATACATTTTTGAACTCTCGGAGACTAACATTTTTGTGTATCAGAGACTAAGCATTTTTTTTTGTCTATTAGAGACTAAGCATTTTTTTTGCGTATCAGAGACTAAGCATTTTTGAACTCTCGGAGACTAACATTTTTGATTGTCGGAGACTATCATTTTGAACTCTCAGAGACTAATATTTTGAACACTCAGAGTCTAACATTTTGAACTCTCGGAGACTAACATTTTCAAAAGGAAAAGAAAGATCAGATTACAATAGTAACTAGAATTGCTTTAGAAATTGAACTCCTTTCTTAATTGTATGGTTGAATATTCATCATTTTAACTGATAGAAACTGTAAAGAAAAGGATAACAGAATACAATATATCCATGTTGAATATATAGAAAAGTTCTTTTGAGTATTTTTAAAGAACAGAGGTTGTCTAGATAGTTTATCATTAAAGGGAAAAAGTTTTTTTTTAACCAAGATATTCAATAGATTTTCACTTTAACTAAATGATTAGGCTGACACAGAGTTTATCTTTCATGTTTCTTAATTAAGCTAAATAACTAGTTAAGGCTTTAAAAGTACCTTGTGAAGCTCTCAATTCTACAGCACACGCTGTAGGAATATTATTTTGAGTTTGAGAGTGTTTAGAGAGGAAGAGTAGTAAGACAAGAGTCTTCTTTACATAGGAGAGCCAGGGAACAATTATGTGTGACGTGGGGTGTTTCACACCTCATATTAACATAGGACATGGAATTAACTAAACCACTAACTCATTAAATATGATAAACAATTACTTGATCATTTCACTCACACATATGTGTGTACTTCTCACAGGTGTTATATGATAGTACTCTGCAATACTATTGACTCAGCGACTAAAATGCTTACTTTCTAGTGAAATTATTATTTAACTCCCTTTCTTTGTAACAATAACAATTATAACCCACACTAATATTACTACTATATAAACTATTACCATTTATGATAATATCTTGAACTGAACTTAGTTCTCTCAATATTTATAAAAGAATATTTGATCACGATCGCAAATAAACCTAACTAAAATTTATTTAATAAATACTTTAATATTTTAATAATATTTAGAAAAAGCCTGGGGCTTTACATTCTCCATCCCTTATAAAAATTCCTTCCCCAAAATTTAATTATAAAATAGGCGAGGATACTTCTCAATCATGCCCTTTTCAAATTCCCATGTAGCCTCTTCGATCATGTGGTTCCTCTAGATAACTTTTACGGAGGGAACTTCTTTGTTCCTCAGTTTCTTAACTTATCTATCTAATATCTAGAATGGTTCCTCTTCGTATGTTAGATCTTCATTGATCTCAATAGGTTGATAATCTATGTCTCTTTTGAAATTAGGTTTGTAAGGCCGTAGGACCGACACATGGAACACACTGTGGAAGTGTCCTATAATTGGGGGTAATGCTAACTCGTATGCTACAAGTACTATTTTCTTCAATATCTCGAAGGGTCTAACATAACGTAACTCAAGTTTTCCTCTTTTTCCAAATCTTGTAACTCCCTTCTGGGATACTTTAACAAAAGCAAAATTTTCAACATCTATTAATTGGTCCTTGCGATGTTAGTCTGCATAACTCTTTTGCTGATCTTGGGAGACTTTCATCCTTTGCTGGATTATAGTAACAACTCTTTCTGTATGTTGAATTATATCTGGTCCTTCTAATTTTCTCTCCCCTATCTCATTCCAATATAATGGGCTTCTACACTTCCTACCATAAAGTGCTTCAAAAGGGGCCATACCAATCCTGACATGGTAGCTGTTATTGTAACCAAACTCTATTAGTGGTAGGTGTTCTTCCCAACTTCCCTTGAAATCCAATGTACAGACTCTTAATAAGTCTTTTAAGGTCTGTATTGTCCTTTCTGATTTTCCATATGTTTAGGGGTGGTATGCAATACTCATATCCAAACGAGTATGGAGATATTCTTGAAACTTGTTCCAAAATCCAGAAGTAAAATAAGGATCTCTGTTTGATACAATTGACACAGTTACTCCATGTTTACTCACAATCTCTTTCACATAGAGTTTTACTAACTAATCCATCTTGGAGGTATCCCTTATTGGAAGAAAGTGTGTTGACTTGGTCATTCTATCAATAACAGCCCAAATAGTGTTACTTCCTCTTACTGTAGTTGGTAATCCAACTACAAAATCCATTGCAATAAATTACCACTTCCATTCCAAAATTTCCAAAGGTTATAGCAATCCACTTAGCTTTTAATGTTTTGCCTTTACTCTTTGACAGATTAAACAACGACTTACCCATTCTGCAACTTCCTTTTTCATGTTGGGCCACCAAAAAATTAGACGCATATCTTGGTACATCTTGGTGCTCCCAGGATGTATCGAGAATTTTGACTAACGTCAAACTCAGTTCGCAAGCGTCAAAGTTAATTAAGAAATCAAAGACACCAAACTAGAAAGACTTGAACCTAAACAAAGGCTATCTAACAGATGCCAAACTAGATGGATAATAAACTCTTGCCAAACTAGAGTTTTGACTATCGCTAAACTTAAAAAGACAAGCGCCAAACTCTCGTTTGCTGCAAAAAAGAAAACAAAGAAAACAGATGGATTCACATACCTAATTAGTGATCATTTGAAGATGAAGAACAATTAGATAAGCTCACAACTATAATATCTTGCAACATTTTCTAGGTTGTTAAATTTAACATACCTAGTTCACTAACCAGTCTTGAAAATGTGGATTCATCAAGAGGTTTTGTGAAAATCTCAGCAAGTTGCTTATCAATAGAGACAAAATGTAACACACATTCTTATTTTTAATGGTAACACACATTCTTATTTTTTTGAAGCTTATACTCAAAAAGGAAGACATGATTACCAAATGAAAGGTCACCCTCTTTATTTAGCTGCAACAGAAGGTAACCGGGAAATTGTTCAAAATATCATCAAAAATGATTCATCGGCCGTATCTGCGTATATTACTGAAGGAATGGAAACACCACTTCACATGGCTGCTTTAGCAGATAAGGTTCAGTTGGTCGAGAATTTGGTCTCCCGAATGAGTTATCAGGACTCGGCAATCAAAAACAAAAAGGGTAATACTGCCCTCATTTTTGCTGCTTTCAATGGAAATGTAGAAATTGCAAAATTGATGATCGATAAAAATCCTGAATTGCCGAGGATTTGTGGGCTTGATGGAGTTTCACCACTCCTGATGGCAACTAGGTTAGGAAACAGAGACTTTGTTGAATATCTTCGTTCATGGTTACGCATGAATGACTGGACTGAAGAAGATGAAGGCCTTAAGTTGCTCACTACTTGTATTGATGCTAACCTATTTGGTACGTATCTTCGATTAAACACCAAGCAATTTATAATTCTATATAAGGTAGTAGTTTACTTGTTTTCGGGTGTTACATGAGATATCTTTAATTACTAAAGTGTTAATATCTGCGATTACAACACTTATAAACTATCTTATCATGTTCAATTTCTAGTTTAGGATATGAAGATTGTGACAAAGGATGTTGTAGCAGTTCTATCTTTTCTCTTCCTCTCCATTTCTTCTCTTGCTTTTTTTTTGCTTGCTTGCCTGATTAAAGTATGAATTAGACAGTGGTAAGATGAAACTAATGAGAAGCATAATATGCTTATCGAAATCCCTCATACTATAACATAACCTGGAATTATTTGTATTGATAACTTTGATCAGCATCCTTTTGCCTAAATTGATGTACTACCCTGATTATACTATGGGTACGATATGAAGTTTTGTGCTCAAATGCCTACTTGAGGTCATACTAATGTGTAAGCATGTAATTACATATGGTTTTGAGTTAATACCACATTCTTGTTCAAGGTTACTATTTTTTCCATGTTTTTATGAAAGGAAAAATCCTTGAAGTTTGTATGTATATTTTCTTCATCTAAAATAACTTATAGATATTGATTCTAAAGTATGGCATGCTGAAACATATCCGATGCAAGTTATCTTCTATTTGTTTGATTCTACTTTCAAAAATTATAGTTAAGACTAATTCTCACGGTTACAGATGTTGCCCAGAATATAGTAAATTATAACCGAGAACTAGCTGTCGCTCAAGAAATCAACGGGGAAACAGCCTTGGATTTGCTTGCTAAAAAGCCTTTGGCATTTACCCGTGGAAACCAAAAAGGAAAATGGAGAAAACTCTTCTTCTTTTGTCAGTTATCTTGAACTCAGATTTCCTTCATTAATATATATATTCACACCCAAGTCTTTCTTGCTGAAAAGAACCATGCTTTTGCATGACTTCCTGATAAACTATAATATCAAGTTTCTCCTATTTGCTCTAATACCTCAACTTTCTGTTGGTTTATTTTAATTTAGAGCAATCAAAGTTTTATGTCATGTTTATACTTAAATATCTCTAGATCTTGTTAATTGAAATATATCAATCGAGTAGCTCTGATACCAATTGTTGTCCCAGTGAAATAGCCTAAAACTTGTAGAAGGGGGTTGAATACAAGTTCTTAGAATCTTTTTTTAAAATTCTTGTTCTTTAAAATAATATAACTTGCGGAAAATAAAGAACAAAAACAAAAATAAATTTATAAACAATTGTTTTTATTGATTAACAATTGATTACAAATTCTAACAATAACAAACCGATTGTCAGCTTCAATTCCTGTACTGTATATATAAAAATCTATGAAAACATACAGCTTCTAATACAACTCTGTAAAATTAATTACAGCTTCTAAATCTGAAATCGTAATTCAGCTTCTAATCTTATTCAATATATGTTTTTTCTATATCATTGGAATAGGTTCTCTTTTTCATTTCATAATGAAAAACTATATCCCTCACTATGATACAGAAATTACATCTGTAGGAACCATATCTAGACCTCACCTTAGGCAGAAGTGGTCTTTATTTTTCGATATTATCACTAAAGCATTCACATCTAAATGCAGTGGTTATGACGTCATCACTGCACTTACTCAACAGATTGCATATAGTGTACTGTATGATAGGCACATAAATATAGGGTTGCTTGTTCTGCATAACATGATCGCTAAATTTAAAACTAGTGATAAAAATAAAATAAACTATGCTGGGTTTTTGATGATGATTGCCAATTATCTAATTCCTAACCTAGATATTACTAGTATGCAAATTGTGTCATCTATTATGCAGAGTAAAAGAATAGTTGCAGATGTGAAGAAAAGGGCAGCAAAGGTAAAGGTTCCCCTTTCTTTTCCTCCAATCATGAGACAAGCTCTCATTGATAGGTTTCCCAACCTTTACACTTCTTCATATTTTGAGGATCTTGAGCAACAAACCCGAAACCCTGTTGATCCTCCAACCCTTTCTTTACAACAATCTGCAGCCCCCTCCATATTTTCTCAAAAGACCGTGGTTGTAAAAACCAAGACAGCCAAGAAGTTACCCATAAAAAGAAAAATAATAGAGGGTGACAGTGAGGCTGAGGGAGAAAAGGAAGCTCAATTGGCTACTCAGAAAAGAAAGAAAGTGATTACCTTAAGCTAAAAACAATCCATTGCCTTTCAAAAGGCTTTGGAAGTTAAAAGGAAACACAATACTTTGTCAACATCCTCCCAAAAGGATGCTAATATTGAAGATAGTCCCTGATGGCTTCAGCTTTAGTCCCTGATCGAGTCAACATTTAGTCTCTGATCTTTTAGTCTCTGATCAGGTTGTGTAGTCTTCGACAGACTTATTAGTCTCCGATGCTTTTAGGCTTAGTCTCTGATGACGTCAGCTTAGTCTCTGATGCACTAAGCTTAGTCTCTGATGCTTTATTCTTAATCTCTGATGACATAAGCCGCAGTCTCCGATAGGCAAAATACTTAGTCTCTGACAAGTGTTGCCTTAGTCTTTGATAAGCCTTTTTGTAATCTCCAACAGATCAAATACACACTTTGACTTGTTGAGGCTTTGATACAACTTTCTAGCAGTTACTTACAAATAAAAAATAAATCTATCTCTTTATAAAGAATAAATAAATTACAACCAAAGAGATAACTACTGGCTACAAAACTTCAGTGTTACTAATTAACACTTTCTGTACATTTGTATATCTAACTAATCTAAAGACAATCATCATCAAATGTTATAAAACCTAACAATCTCCCCCTAATTATGAATATCAGAATGATAAGCATAATTTCAAGGTTGATGATGATGTCAAAACTCAAAATTTACAAGCATTACTTAGAATAAAGAATAAAGAATTACTAACTACAAATGTATCTGAATTAAGATCTTTGATCTATTATTAAGCTTCCACCAAGACTCAGGTTTAAATCCTTTAAGTCTGCTTTAAAAAAAAAATTACAGCTTATTTAACAACCAACATACCTCCAACTTCAACAACTTCATCTTTTATTTTTCTTCAGCACTTCTAGCCTTTCTATCAGCAACTTCCTGAGAATAATCTCTGTTTCTTCTTCTGCATCTTTGAGAAGATTGATAAATCCTTTAATATGTCTCTCATTTACACTGTTTATGTCTCTGTTGTAGTTAAAGAATACCTTCTCTCCATGAAAAGTCTCATACCATAGTCCAAGAGGCGTTGGATCAACATTTGGCACAGTGTCCAAATTATGTATCACCTTTATCACCTTCTGGATTTGGCTTCGAAATTCCATGTTGAGATCAGAAGTCTCAAGCACCAAAGTCAACAACCACTCCAAGTTCTCCTTAGTTTGTCCCTCAAAGGCTGGCCATTCAAACTTCAAAGATTCTCCATCTTTTAAAAATATATGAAGCAATTCTTTGTTTTCTTTACCCTTGATCAAATTTATATACTTTGTACTCCTTTTCAGGGCTTTGATAATTTCTTCTGTGCTAGCCATTTCAACCTTGTAAGATTTCCTTGATGAAACTGTTCGTGGTTTTGTTTGTGACGACCCCATAATCCCATACCGGACTAGGGCATCATCATAAGAAGGTAAAGATAACCATTCATCCATTCATAAATAAATACTGAATAAAAACAGCCTTTAAGAATTATTACAACCCAAGAATTAAGTGATTACAGCGGAAGCTATTACATCAATTCTTAGTAACAAAATACTCTCATTAACTCTTCAAACGTCTTTCTTCTTTCCTTCATCAGTTCTATCAAAAGGATAAACACTTAGTAGCTTATCATCTTTGCTTTCCCCTTGTCCGAGGGTTCAGCTTTAGCTTTCAGTCCTGCAAATCATTAACATTCAATATCGGTGAGCGTTTTACGCCCAACAAGTATATACACATTGAGGAAAGATATGAATAATTCAATGAATTACATCCGGAATCAAGGAGAGAAATTCAAATTCTATTTGTGAGGCTTGGTGAAGCAATACCAAGACCTCGGAAACCTTCAAAAATCCTTGAGGATTCACTGATGATATACAACTGGTGATCCTCCCTTGAAGAAAATCAGGTATACACCTGATTATAACTCTTCAATTATCCAACGGGGGCTACACCCGTGGATCTGCTAACCATACAGTACACAGCTGGCCAGGCTGGACCGCATGATCCCTCTGAGTGACTACGTAGTCAAATAACATTTCCTCTTGGTCAGGTGAAGAACACATCAGCACCTTTCCTTTCCTCTTGCCAGCCATGTGGCATAACCCCCATAAGGGGCATCATTCACATTCTCGTTGCATAGACATAAGATTGAAAACATAGCTGAAATTCAAAGCTCATTTATATCCATGCATCATCATTCATATCATGCTAGCAGAATCAAAAGCATAGCATGCTCATGCATCAGAACAATGAAAGTATAAATCCAACCTTCTACGCATATCGAAGCAAATGATAATGCGTTAAACTGAAATAAGTATGAGATTGTGAATATACTTGCCTCAGTCCTTTGCTTACGACCAATTTTAATTTACTCGTGAGTGGAAAGTTCTGTAGGAATATACATATCACAAGATGAATTTATTATCTGGGTTAAAATATGAGGGAGAAATGCACATGTGATGTCCTTAACTTTTAATCATCTCAATCTGGTATGAAGCTATTGAGGTTAAGAAATCGATTCAAACATCTTAAAATAATTTAAGAAAATAGCATTTTATAGTTTTAAAACAAACTGCGCATCAGGGAGGTACTACGCTTTTAACTCACTGGAGACTAGTAACCCATCGGGGATTATCAGCCCTTCGGGGATTAACTCATCAGGGATTAACTCATCAGGGATTAATCGGGGATTAACTCATCGGGGATTAACTCATCAGGGATTAATCGGGGATTAACTCATCGGGGATTAACTCATACTCGTCAGAGACTAAGTTAAAGTCTGTCTCAGATACAGGGTCGTCTTCCTTACTCCTCCATGTGTGGTGCCCTCAACCAAAACCACACTTGGGTCAAAACTCACCATTCTCTCAGTGATACGTAACATTTCCTATGGTCTGCATGCCATCTTAGACAACTTGAAATAAATGACATTAACCCCGATCGTTAGAATATGCATTAAGTCATACTTTTGAAAATAAATGAACATGGTATTAAACGTGGTAGGTAGAGCAGGGATGCAAGAAATATAGCAAGACTTAAATGAGATGCTCTTACCTCCTCACTGTAGGAAGGAAAATAAATGCTCCGGTTTATCCTTCAAGAAGAACTGCTGTCTCGAAAATTAAATTGATGTTTGATGGAGGTTTGGAAAGGTAGGATCAGGGTTACAACAGTGTGGTGTGTATATATATATCATTTGATTGAACAACAAGGACCGTCGGATCAACTTGATCTCAGCCGTTGGCTATGAAAAGAAAGGAAATGACTGAAGAAGGAAAGAACGGCTGCTGTCCATCGGTCATCTTTCATAGCTGACTCTAAGGTATGATAGGGATGATGAGCATTTAATGCTGCTGTTCCCCCCCC
>CM025783.1:38614261-38636572 GCA_014636745.2 Centella asiatica | reverse complement strand
TTACCTCCTAGGTTGACGAAAGAGATCAAAGCTTGTTTGAAAATGGTGTTCCAAAAGAGAGAAACTTGAATTTATACGGAGATGGTAGGTTTAAGGAATAACTTTGGAGAAGGAAATCTTTTGAAAAGAGACTGAAATATTCCTCCGAATGAGGTATTTATAGTAAGCTGAGATTAGGCTTTGAAATGAGATGATTGGTTAATCTGGACGGTAAAACGGCTGCTCATCATGATTCTTAGCAACTAAGCATCGTAATAAGCCTGCTGTCCTACATGCATATACGTTTAATTTACTGATGATACACAAGCAGCTTACTACTCTAATTAGCATACGTACACAATGACGTCATCAAAAATAAACATCATTGCTTAACCTTGCAACCAATAATCAACAACAATAACCCCTTTAATGGGTCCAAAAATATTCATACAACCAAATGCGTCATATAATAACCATATTCATATTAATAAGAAAATATAATAACATAAAATAAAATAAAATGAGTGAATAAATTATTTATAGATAAACAAATTTTCCGGGTCGTCACAGCCTGCATCCAACCAAACATTCACAAGTTTTTCTCTTAGTATCATCTGATGTCTGATCAGAATTGGGGATTAGAGAATACATGAGCTACATATGTAGTAGTGTGAATCTCTATTCTTTTCTTCAAAGATCTCATCCTTGCTCACACCCTCTCCTTTTTGCTGACTTTTATAAGTCAGTCTTTCACACTTACTTTCCCAAAAAAAAAATTTCTTTAATTTCTTTTTTCTCACCTTTTTCCAGACACAAGGTCTGACTCTCATTTTGAATTCTCTCAAGCGCACTAAATATAAAATCTTCATGTGTAGTTGACCTGAAGTGGTTTAGAAAATAAGAAGTAAGTGTTTTGTATCAGTGGATGTTTAATAAATACAATTGTATTATTCATTGATGAGTTGAGAGCTATTATTTATGTTTCAGCTACAATAGTTGGCTTCTTTGATGATTAAATTATCAAAGAAATTGAAATGAATGGAATTAAGAAATTTTCCATTACTTCTAAAGAAATATCAAAGAGAGAAGAAGAAATAATAAGGGTAGACTTTGAATATTAGTTGCACCTCCTAAATAGAGAAAAGAGAAGCATTAATGTGAGACCCTGTGTGTTCATTTAGTGACAGGTTGATCATTGATCAGAACCAGTTTCTTCTTCTTCTTGTGAAAGGTAATTATAGATGTGATCATTGTCAACTCAAATACCTGTGTCATTGGAGGTGGACTATATTTAATAGATACATCCTTTTGAGAGGTTGCACCTAGAGATGTGCTTTTTTCTTTTAGAACTTAATATCCTTTTGAGAGAATATTAAGTAGTCTCCAAGGGTTCTTATTGTTCCTTATTTCTTCCTCTAAATTTTCTCTAAATGTTCACCCTCTCCCTCAGCTATTGTTAGTTGTGGTTGTTTTCTTTTTATAACCTTTATCTTTTGAGAGATACAGGAGGTGGCTTTTGATATAGACTTGTTTTTAGAGGGTTTTGCTACTTGGGTAGAAGGAGTTAAGATTATTACTAACAACCTTCATTGTAGTAGAATTAGAAGAAATAAAGAATAAAGTAGTAGAGAGTTATGACAATACCTGAATCACCTATGACAAGATCCTTAAATAGATGAAGAATATTAAACATAGGGAATCCTGCATAGCATATTAGTTTCTCTACTATTTATAATCAGTAGTTAATTATCCACTGATAGTTAAACTATTGTAGGATAATTAGCCACAGCTGCATTATCATCAGTTAATAATTATCCTTTAATAAGAACAATTATTGACTAATGTTTCATAGTGTTATTATCGTTATGAACAATTAATTTTGTCAAAAGATAATTTCAACTTCTTCATTCAACTGTTAATTAGTCTCTGGTAACTAAGTCATCAGAAAATAATTAATTACTGTTGCAACTTACCAGCTTTGCACAATATTTTCAAAGAATTTATTCACCAAGGTTGAGTATTCCTAATTCACTTACCAGCCTATTAAAGGTGGCTTCATCCAATGGTTTGGTGAATATGTCTGCAAGCTACATCTCTGTTGGAACAAAATGAAGTTCCACTGTACCATTCATCACATGTTCCCTGATGAAGTGGTACCTAATGTCTATGTGCTTTGTTGTAGAGTGTTGCACATGATTTTCTGTAATGGAAATAGCACTGGTGTTGTTACAATAAATAGAAATTTGATTATACACCATACCATAGTCCATTAGTTGATTTTTCATCCATAAGATTTGAGCACAGCAACTCCCAGCAGCAATGTATTCTGCTTCAGTTGTTGAGGTTGACACAGAATGTTGTTTCTTGCTAAACCATGACACTAGTTTGCTTCTAAAAAATAGACAGCTTCCTGTTGTGCTTTTCCTGCCTAATTTGCAACCTACATAATTTGCATCTGAATAGCCTATTAGATCAAATCCAGAATCTCTAGGATACCAAATTCCAAAGTTTTGGAGTACCCTTGAGATATCTGAATATTCTTTTAGCTGCAATTAGAAGAGATTCTCTAGGATCTAATTGGAAACTAGCACATAAACAAGTTGGAAATATTTTATCAGGTCTACTTGCAGTGAGATTTAAGAGAGAGCTTATCATATCTCAATAACTTGAAACATCAACCTTTTTACTAGTTGAATCTTTGTTAAGTTTAGTGGTTGTTGGCATGGGAGTTTTAGCAGTTGCAACATCTTGTACGTAAAATTTCTTTAAAAGGTCTTTTAAATATTTTGTTTGACTAATGAAAATTCCATTAGTGGTTTGTTTAACTTGTAAACCCAAAAAGAAAGTTAATTCTCCCATCATGCTCGTCCCATATCTACTTGGCATAAGTTTAGAAAACTTAAAGCATAAGCTCTGATTAGTAGAACCAAAGATAATATCATCAATATAGACTTGAACAAGTATTAAATAACCAACATATTTTCTATGAAATAAAGTTTTATCTATGATACCTCTAGTGAATTTATTTTCAATTAAAAACTGAGATAAAGTATCATACCATGCTCTTGGTGCTTGTTTAAGTTCATAGAGAGCTTTGTCTAACCTGTAGACATGATTGGGATATTGATGATCTTTAAAGTCAGGAGGTTGTTGTACATACACCTCTTCTTGTATTTTCCCATTCAGAAAGGCAGTATTTACATCCATCTGGTACACTTTAAAATTTGAATGAACAACATAGGCAAGAAATATCCTGATTGCTTCCAATCTAGCTACTGGTGCAAAAGTTTCATCATAGTCAATTCCTTCTTCTTGTGAATAACCTTGTGCAACTAGTCTGGCCTTATTTCTTGTCACTGTACTAGCTTCATCCAGCTTATTTCTGAAGATCCATTTAGTACCAATGATTGATTTATTCTTTGGTTCTGGTACGAGTCTCCAGACTTTGTTTCTTTCAAACTGATTGAGTTCATCTTGCATAGTAATTACCCAATCAGCATCTTGTAATGTTTTCTCAACCTTTTTAGGTTCAATCTTGGATAGAAAGTTAAGGTATATGCATTCATTCTGAGTAACACTTCTTGTTGACACACCTTTAGATGTATCTCCTATAATTTGCTCCATAGGATGATTTCTTGTCCATCTTATTTGTGGAGGTAAATTTCTTGAAAAAGAAGCTTCATTTGTTCCAAGTCCTCCATGGTGTGTAGTGCTCTCAGCTTCATGTGAAGTTTCCCCTGAATCAGTGGATATTTCTTGATTGGAGTTTGAGATATCTTCTGATTCTTCTCCACTAACTACTCCCCCTCAGTGGTTAAAGGGATATCCACTGGTGGAGTGTCTTCTTGGAATTTAATTTCATCAACTAATGAGTTAGTTTCACAATTTTCTGACTCATCTTCATTTTCAAACCTTAGAACTTCATGCATTCCTATTATTTTCTTATCATTAAATGCAACATGAATAAATTCTATTATAATGTTCAGCCTAAGGTTGTAGACCCTGTATACTTTTCCTACAAGGTTGTGCATCAAATGGTCTCGGTCTATTATAGTAGGCTGCACAAGCCTGAGATAATTGCTAACTAAGATCAAAATTTTAGTCAATGTCTCAGCAAGGGCCAGGGACACATCCTGAAATGAAACCCTCCAAAGATCCAATAGTCTACTAGTCCTTTGATGGGCAAACGATTGACGCATCATAGTGGTGTTGTGTGTCGCCAACTCTGCTTGAATCATGCGAATTCTGCATTGAAGGTAGTGGCAGAATCCATCTGGGAATGGCATCGACATTGGTATTTCTGGTCGAGGTGCAGTGGGTGGGACGTCTGATAAGGTGGCTGGTGAGGAAACGATAAGTGGTGATGCTGGCATAGTAGGTATTGTGTGCACAGAAATAGGAGAAAACTCAGTCGGAAATGGAACCAGGGGCTGAGAATCCATTTGATTATGAGGAGGAGAAGGACTCCTCATACGAACTGAAGAATTTGACCCCTTAGATGGGTCGATCGAGTCCTGTTCATTTTCTTCTTGGTCTGTGGGATCCTTATCATTTCCGTCTGAGATTTGAGGTATCTCGAAATGAAAGACCTGAGTTAGTCTATTTATTCTTTTGTGAGGGGTTACTCGCCAACGTGTGCCGAACAATGGCAAGGGTTTGCGATTGCCTTCCGAATAAGGGTGTCTACAAGGTTTTAAAGGACATGCAACATTACTTAGAGTAGGTGCAACATCAAGAGCTTTCTCAGGGGATGCATTCCTTGTAGTATCAGTATTGGTTGTGGGAAATTGCTCACTAGAATGTCCTATGACTGGAGTAGTGGTACCATCAGGGATATATCCTTTATCTAAACTTTCAATCAGGGGTGCCTTGCCCCTATCATCATCTCTTGGAGTCACCAGAGTCATCTACAAGGAAAATCATAACTTATATCAATGTCATCATAAGGGTTTGACATAAATACTAATACAGTAGCATAGCGTGTAATGCACTTAGTGTAGGTCTTCTATCTCAAAACCTTATATCTCATATAATCTCATAATCTTAAGAGACGTCGAGGAATAACTTGACACTTTTTGCCTCTTTTTCCTTATCTTCTATTCTGCTACTCTTACCCTTACAGTCATTTCCTTACCCTACTAAAACCAAATTCTATACTCTAGTAGAGATCATGCCTCATAACCGATGCTTGGCTTTGATACCAACTGTGGCAGCCTCGAAAAATCCCGAGCTAGACTTCAGGTACTGTCAGAATTTGTGTGATAGCCCCCAAAAATCCCATGTCAGACCTCGATCACTGCTAGGAATTGACAACAAAAAAAAAATCATAAACCAATCATGTATTTCGTGGAAAAGAGAAATATAACTTCTATTACAAAACCATAAACCCAACATTCATAATATGAACTAAAGGTATATAACCTTCTATTATAGATCCTTAAATAGTTAGCAGCGAAAGTCTATAAATGGTCCATCTGGCCTTACAATCTAAACATTTTTATGACGGCCTCTTGCTTCACTTTCCCTCTAAAGGCCATCCATAGGAGAGTGATCAAGAAACACTCGCTATGCCATTTTCTCCTTTCCTTTATTAGGCGACTTGGCCTTCTCATCATGACCTGTAAATCATTCCATAATAATCCACATGAGTGATTTACGCTTAGCAAGTATATATTCATAAGCTGGGTAAGTTAAAAAAAACAGATATTGCAAAATGCTTCAGGGCTTATTGAGGTTGGGTGAAGCAATGCCGACACCTCCAGGGGATTTAATAAACATGTAACTTTCAAGGTTCCTGAGTGATAACAAGGGTTGACCCTCTTCTTTAAAATAAGTTCTGAATCATTCATCAAATAGTACATCATCTGACCAGCCTGATCACTATCTGACTTCATCTCTTCATCAAACGACATACCAGCTGGTCAGCCTGATCATTTGACTTCATCATAATGACATACTTAGTAATGCAGAAAGCATAGGTCTGCGAGGGTCTGATTACCAATGCCTCAGTTTCTCATTCCCTATCATCATGGGCCAGGGTACTAGGCGATCACACCCACTAGCCTTTAGTCACTTATATGGATATACTTTACAAGTATAGGATAAGGAATAAAATTTTTACATCCATATAGGACTTCCTTTGGCTTGTTAGCGAATTAAAACAGCTAGCAACCGCCCAATAATACTTGGTTCCATATACAACATCTTTTCACGTATATCAGATCAATGATTCGTACGTTACTTATCCATGAAAAACATTGATCTTGCATAAGACAAGAGATAACATTAATCATTCATGTAAATCGAATTAATGATCTTACATATTTGATGAAAAAGGAGTAGAGTGAGTATATACTTGCCTTGGTCCTTAGCTAATTCTAATTTCCAAAACACTGGTGCGTGAAAGGGTCTATAAAACATGATTATTGGTATAATATGAGAAATCCATGCCTTGAAAATAAATAGGAGAATGCACGTAATCAGGGGATGGCCATCAGGGAATGGTCATCAGGGGATGATTTTACCCGTCAGGGGATAATCTTCTGTCAGGGGATAATCATCAGGGGATGGTCATCAGGGAAAGATTTTACCCATCAGGGAATAATCTACCCATCAGGGGATGGCCATTAGGGGATGAATTACCCATCAGGGGATGATTTTGTTCATTGCCAAACTCGTCGTTAATTCATTTGACTATTGTCACACTCTTTTGGCTGTCGTCAAACTGAGCGCCAAACTCGTCAGTGGATAATTGTTCAGTGCCAAACTTACTAGTGGATAATTGTTCAACGCCAAACTCTTCGGAGACTAGCATTGATACTCATCAGAGACTAACATTATTACTCATCAGAGACTAACATTATTACTCATCAGAGACTAACATTATTACTCATCAAAGATTAACATTATTACTCATCAAAGACTAACATTATTAGTTATCGGAGACTAACATTATGCTGTCAGAGACTAAGTTAGAGCTTGTCTCTGCTATATTGAAGGACCTTTTATATGATCATGGATGTTACCTAACAATGAACAAACCCAACTTAAGGTGCATCATAATCCTATTTTCTGTGTGTATTACTTATTTACATAATACACACACAAATATGCAAAAGAATACTACCACAGCTTTTGAAGCTTTATTCTTTCTTAGACACTTAGCATGCTCGACTAATATTCTCAAATGTTCATGCATGAGAAAATCAAATAGAGCAGAGTAGAGTATATGAATAATAAAGCTCTTACCTCTTCGTCTCTAAGGAAGGAATTAAAAGCTTGACTGCTCTAAAGTGACAGTTACTCAAGAGAAGAAACTTGAAATTTATGAGGTTGGTTGGTTTAAAGAGAAGTTCTAAGAAAGAGGTTTTAGAAAAGATATTAAAATTTTATCTCAGATGAGGTATTAATAGTGTTCATAAATTGATTAGAGCAGTAGGCTAAAATTATGCTTTGAGACAAGGTGATTGGCCAGCTTGGCCGACAAAAATGGCTGCTCATCATAACACCTTAATAGTTGGTATAAAACCAAGCAGCTACTATTTCATATGCAGCTCAAACTTAATCAACTGATGACACACATGCAGCCTATTAATCAAATAACTACACACGTATCATCTGGTAATTCTCTTCTTAAAACACGTAATCCTTAACAGCCTTCTTAACAATATCTTGCTCATTAAGCCAATCTCCATTCATGATTGATTATCGTAAGATTTGGGGCTAATATTTCCAAATCCCTTTCATGGTCCCTCAACAAAATTGAAGTCGTTAATTTTGGACCACGTATTAACATAAAAAAATATTCTGTTTCAAAATATGAATTAATTATTCATATAGAACAAAAATTAATCCTTCATAACAAAAAAATACAAATGAATAAATCATCCGTTAATCGTAAACCTATTTTTATTTTTAGGTCCTCACATCCACCCACTGCTTAGAAGAAATAACTTTCTTCTTAGCCTTAGGTGCATTATATTTTTGCCTTAACTTTAGGGGAGATTTCAGATAACTATTTTTCACCTTTTGAACATTTGAGAGGTTCTTAACAGTTAACTCTTTCCTTTTATCAGAGGGTAAGTTTCTAGCATGCATGTTCCCAGGGATATTTTTACACTTATAAGCAAGATGGTTGGGATTTCCACACTTCCAACAATGTTTCCTAGGTGCATTAATAACAGGAGTATAATTAGTATATTTGATAATTCTCTCCTTACCATTCCTATTATTTTTCAGCTTAACCTCTGATGAGTGAGTAGGCTTTGGATTAGAGCTTTTGACTCTGAAGTCATTTAATTTCTTTTCCAGCCCACTAACTCTTTGTTCTAGCATAGTCTCCTTAGATATTTCCTCAGTAGCTCTTGCCTTAACAAATTTAATTTTTTAAAGGTAGGAGTAGTAGCTACTGGAGTACTTTTACTTGTGCTAGTTTCACGAGTTCCAATGATTGACAATTCCTCAATCACTGGTTGCTTTCCCTGGACCTTATTATTATAGCTTAGCCCTTCATTTTGATTGGTGCTATATTTTTCTATTGTCTCCTTAACTATTTTAGAGGAGCTAGCCCATTCTTTTATGATGTTCTGCTCTTTCTTAAGTTGTGCTCTTAGCCATTCTTCTATTTGTTTAGCACAAGCAAGATCATCTAGTGCCTTTTTGCATTCTTTCCTGACTTGTTCAAGAACACCTAGCTTAGACTCTAAGAAGGAATTTCTATTCTTTAATAGTTCAATGGAGTTTATGAGTCTAGCATTTTCTTTTACTGAGCATCTAAGTGTTCTTTTTAAATGGTACATTTCTTTACACATGTGATTTAAGCTTTTTTTACAATCAGATAATGACATACTAGAAGAAATAGCCAAGTTAGTTACATGGAAGTTCTTCGAATTTGGACTTCTAAAAGTGTCACTGCTATCAAAGAAGTTAGCCATCAGTGCCATGTTGACATATTCTTCATCCTCTGATCCTTAATCAGCCCAATCCTTGCCTTCTGTGATTAGTACCTTTCCTTTGCCATTGCTGCTATTGAGGAGATCATAGTATTTCTTTTTATAGTAATCCTCATCTCTTGTAGCATCCCTGAGCTCCCTTGTCTTTTTGTTAGACTTGGGCTTCCTGCACTCACTAGCAAAGTGTCCAAGAGCATCACAGTTGAAGCATATGAACTTAGATATGTCAACCTTACCAGATTGACTTTCTTTTTTAGATGAAAAGACATTGTTGAATCCAGGCGTTCTCCTGGAAAATTTAAGCTTTTTGAATTTTCTAGCTATTAGAGCTAGAACTTCATCAATGTCTTCTAAAACCTCAAGTGTGCAGAGTTCTTCCTCTACCTCCGCATCTTTAGCTTCTTTATCAGATTCTACATTAGAATTTGATTCCTTAATAAGAACTCTTTTTCCATCAAGCTTCATATTACTTGTCTTTGTTGTAAATGCAATAGACTTCTCTTTCTTGAAGTCAGGAATTAACATGCTTCTTTGTTGCACTTCAAGCTCATAAGTTTTGAGATTTTCATAGAGCTTGTCCAAGAACATGGTATTTGTGTCCTTAGCTTCCCTTACAACAGTTGTCTTGGCATCCTAAGATTGTGGAAGTGACCTTATGAATTTAATATTTGTGTCTATATTCTCATAGACTTTCCCATATAATCTGAGAACATTGATGAGTCTGTTGAATCTATCATATAGTTGAGTAATAGATTCTCTAGATTTGGGAGTGAAATACTCATATTGTTGAATGAGTAATGGTCTTTTGTTAGCCCTAACTTCTTCAGTTCCTTCACATAGTACTTGAATAGTTTCTCATATCTCCTTAGAACTTTAGCAGTTGATGACACTATTGAACATATTATTGTACAACCCATTATAGAGGATGTTAAAAAATTTTCTGTCTTTTAGGACTTCCTCTTTTTCTTCCTTGGAGAGCTTATTCGGCTTTTTAGGTACAAAAGTCTCTTAGGTTGGAATGCCATCAACAATACCTTATGACACAACTTTTGTGGGAATGACAGGTCCTTCCTTGAGAATGTCAGCATATTAGGAATCAGTTGATTCCAATTGCAAGAACATTCATCTCTTCCATAAGAAGTACTCTTCACTCTTGAACATTGGAATTTTGACATTGCCATCCTTCAGTCCCATCTTTTTGATCTATTGTTGGTATTTTAATCAATAGGCTCTAATACCAATTGTTTGTCCCACAAGATGGTTTGTAAAAAGGGCGTTGAATACAAACCACAAAATTCTTTTGAACTTTGTGAGTTTAGGGAATATACTGTATTAAAAGTTGCGGAATTGAAAGAATACAATATGTCACAAGTGTTTCTGAACTTTTATAAATCAATAAAATATTACAAAAGCTCACTGGTGTTAATGACCAACTCTAACAACTCTGTTGAAAATAATAGTTGCAGTCTACGATATGATTTCTAGCTTCTCTCAAGTTATGAAAACTTGTTTCTCTCTCTATAAGTTTATTACAGTTGCGATATAATCTGAGATAATATGTATACTAGTGTTTTGTGTAACTCAGTGATATCTTGTTGTATCTATGTTATTTTTGTATTATATCAGCTGCTCCATATCTCTATTTATAGACATAGCTCTCTTGTTCTCCAAACTTCTTCAGTGAGTTGCCTCCAAAATATCTCTAATATTCTTTGGTAATCGAAGCTCTGTCCCATAATTTCTTTTTGCATAACCTTCTTAATTTGCACGCCAACTTGTTATATAATGTCTCTAGTGTATCATCACACCAACTCCCTTATTTTCCTCTTGGAGTTCCCATGACAAGTTATCTCTGTAGTGAATAACTTATCTCTGTGAGCTTCCTGGTTTTTCATTGGACCAACTTCCATATTTTACTCTTCAAGTTTCTATAAGCTACAACTGTAGTTTTCATATTTACAATTTTATACGCATGCCTGTGTATAAGTATGACTTACCTCCATTTCAGTGTCCACACCTATAGTGTATAGCTTATCTCCTTGAAGCTTTTTTGGTAGTCAGTCTCTCCTTATTAGACCACTATCTTTATTTTAATTCGACTGCTTTTAAACTTAAGTTATTGGATTTGTGAACTCAGCTATGTGTTATCTCATATGTCATTTTTGGTCTCTAATCAATTTATCCCCTGATGGCCTGTTTTGTTGATCAATGGATATTTATCCCCTGATGGCCAATTTTGTTCATCAGTGGATATTTATCCCCTGATTACCAAATAGTGAATATTTATCCCTTGATAGGCTTCCCTTGACTTCAGCAATAGAGAATTTCTTAATGACTTTGGTGATAGTCATTTTGAGTTTGGCGATGTTGATGATTTGCCCAACGACTTTGGCGATAGTCATTTTGTATTTGGCGTTGTTGTTGATTTTCCTGACGATTTTGGCGAATGACTTTGGCGTTGAGTAATGTTGAGTTTGGCATTAGCCAAATAACTTTGGCGACAGTCAAATCTTCTCAAGACTACTTCAATGTAATAGAGAGTCTTTTCCTTAGTCTTTGATGAACAAACACTTAGTCTCTAAAAGACTTAATCTCTGGTGAACAAAAACTTAGTCTCTGATGAACAAAAGCTTAGTCTCTGATGAACAAAAGCTTAGTCTCTGATGAACAAAAGCTTAGTCTCTGATGAACAAAAGCTTAGTCTCTAATGAACAAAAACTTAGTCATCCGATGAGGCTAATTTTGCTTGACCAACTTTGACTTTTGTTGAACTCTCCAAATGCATTCCTTGTAGTCTCTGATGTTTACTTGTAGTATTTGATAGTAGTTTCTCATAGTGCACTACTGCAGATACTTGAACAATTACAAATCTAACAATTCTAAGTTTGTACATTATCATCAAATGTTGTGATTCATAACAATCTTTGAAGTGTAGTTTTATACTTTGACACTAATACTATAAGAGGATAATTATTTTACTATACCTACTCTTGTGTCATTTTCATAGTAAACACCTATTATATTAATAAGTACTAACCAGTTGCTAAAACTAAATTTAAGGAAATGAAACAATACTTTCATGAATGATTGAAGAATCATTTAAAGATAATATTAATTATTTGATAATTCCCAATTAATTGTGAATGATTTATAAAATCACTGAAGTTGAGATTTATTTAATGGATAATTCATTTACAGCCTCCAATAACTCAAATGAATTATATGGATGCCTACAAGTGACTAAATATCAGTCTGAAAAATCTTTTGGACTTGGTTGGGGTTAAAAATGCAATCCCAATGTTACAGATGGAAAATTGGAATATCAAAGATATAAGGACATCACATATGTGCATTCCCACATCTGTATTCAAGGCATCATTTCTCATGTTATGTCAATGTACATGTTTTACAAAGTTCTTTCCCCCGCAAGTGATTTAAATTAAGATTAGCTAATGACAAAGGAAAATATATACTCACTCATATCTTATCCTTTAATGTGCATTATTTTTTGTTTTGATATGCGTACAAGCGTATGACTCACATGCTTCAATTGCTTTTATGAATGATGATGATATGCGTTAATTTTCTCTAGAATGATAAGAATGAGTGTTCGTGGATATAATAGAGCTTTGATTCATCAGTTTATTCTTTAATGTTATATTTGTGCAATAGATGAGAATGATATATCCCTTAATAGGTCATGCCACATGATTGGCTAGAGGAAAGGAAAGGTGCTCATTTATTCTATCACCTAACCTAGAGGATTTACAGTGACTACATACCTTCACACACTTAGGGATCATGATGTTACAGTTAGGGCCAACTGTATATAGTATAGTTAACAGATCCAACAGATTTAGTCCCCGATGGATACTATTCTGAGAAATTCAATACACAGGTAGAGACCTGTCTTTCTTCAAGTAGGATTACATGTTGTCCTATCATATCTGATCCTTAGAATTTCTTCAAGAATTCTGAGGTGCCGGTATTGCTTCACCAAGCCTCACAAATAGAATTGTACCATTAATAGCACTTCAGAACTTCCTTTTTCTTTGTGTTTGTATAATTGTTGAGTGTAAATCGCTCATTCTTGTTAAGTTAATGAATTTCAGGGTATGAAGTAAAGGATGAACCCTCTAACAAAAGGAAAGCAAGGATGACTGGATACGAAAGTGAACATTGATCCTATAGGTAGCAACTAAGGAAGAAATGCATTTAGAATTTCTGTAAAACTTTTAGACTATAGATTTCAAAGACATTTTATCTTCCGCTGATAGTATATTATTTTGAAATTTGTAATGATGTACCATTAATATTTTAGTTTCAATTATGTATGGATGTGATGTATTTTGTGAGAAATATCGCCCAGGAGTCGACATCCATACTCTGAGAAGTGTTACGGTACTTTTTGGATCTTATGAATATAGGACACTAGAAATTAGCTCTATGACTTGAGTAGTGAAGAGTTGAGGATACAAGAGGAAGCTGAAGCAATACTTAAGAATATTAGAGGATATTTGAAATTTGCTCTATACTATAAATTATACAACACCCCACGAATGACCATGATTACTCATTAACTGGAATAATATAGAAATAAGAAATGAAATGATAAGTTATAATTCCTCCCCCTATAAGCAAGAGGGAATGATATTAACATTTGTTGTATATATAGATCATGCCAAGAGGATGACCTGGTAGGCCAAGGAGAATTACTTCACCAAAGGAAGTGTTGAGGACCAAAAAAGGGACTCGAGAGGAAGGTAACATATGGCAAAATCAGAACATTGGTAATAATAACACAGAGCTTTCAATGACGTTGTGTTAGTCGAGGACTATGTCTCCGAAAATACTATAAAAGGAGGAAACAATAATGCAAGACATGATAACAAGGAAGTAGGAAAAAACAAGAAGGCTCAACCTAACAACAATGCTATAAACCAGGACAACATAAACAATGATGTCAATTCTCTAGAGAACCAAATGGTACAGTTCCTTTAGTTGTTCCAAGCAACCATGTCGGCTACCCAAATCACTCAACCATCTCCCCAACCACCACGTCCTATCCTGATCTTAAGTCAATCTTTGAAAAGTACTTTGCTCCTTTGAGTTGGTCGAACAGATCATCAATCCTAGGTAGGGGATATCGGTTCTTCACCGTTACCTTATTTAATTCTCGATAATCAATACATAGCCTTAATGATCCATCTTTCTTCTTTACGAATAAAACAAGTGCTCCCCAGGGTGAAACACTTGGCCTAATGAATCCCTGGTCTAGCAATCCTTGTAGTTGTATCATGAGTTCTTTTAATTTTGAAAGGGCCATCCTATAAGGAGCTTTGGAAATTGGAGCAGTTCCTAGCACTAGCTCAATTCCAAATTCCACTTGTCTATCTGGGGGTACACCTGGTAACTCCTCAGGAAACACATCTCCAAATTCTTTCACTATAGGGGTATCTGAAATCTTTAATCCTTCCATCCTTGTCTCATAAACATGAGCTAAAAATGCTTCGCATCCCTTGCGTAACATTTTATTAGCTCGAATCAATGTAAGAAGGTGGGAGGGTTTAGTGGATTTACATCCATGGAATAACACTCTACTGTTTGAGGTTGTTCTTAGGGAGACCTTCTTTTTCCTACAATCTATGTTAGCTTGGTATTGATGTAGCCAATCCATGCCTAGTACTAGATCAAACTCTCCTAATGGAAAACGCATTAAGTTTGTAGGGAAATTATGCTTTCCTATTCTTATAATACAATTAGGTAGTATATACATGGCAATGTACACCTCTTGATTAGCTACTACAACTTCTAGAGGTGTTTCTAAACATTCAGGAGCAAAATTCCTATCCTTAAGAAGACGTTCAGATATGAAGGATCTAGTCACACCAGAATCAAATAAAGCATGCACTTCAATTGAATTAACCAATATCGTACTTGAGACCACGTTTTCAGACAATGGTGTGTCCTGCGCAGTCATATTGTAAGTCCTAGCTTGTGGTCGATTGACTATCATGCTAGGTCCTACCAATGGGAGTTTACCCTGACTCTTTTTCTCAGGGCATGAAGTGGAGATATGGCCTTCCTAACCACAACTAAAACATCTCCTCGCAGCTCCAACTACATGACTAGCACTTTGTGGTTGATATTGTTGAAGAGGAAACCTTGGTTGGGAAACGATTGGTGCCTGACTTAGGCAATTAATGGCAATATGACCAGATCGACGACATCTAAAACACAAATCAGTTCCTACTAGACATTGAAAAGTTTCATGGTTCCTTCCACATTTGCCACAAATTACAATCCTCCTTTTATTCTCACTCCCTACTGAAATTCCTTTTCCTATTATTATTATTATACATATTTCCTTCCTCTTGTTTCACCACGACCGAACTAGTTTGTGATTTTCCTTGTCCTCCAATCCTTTGGTTAAAATTGCTAAAATAACTTCCTTTCCTC
The DNA here is from genome assembly GCA_014636745.2 of Centella asiatica. Lineage (NCBI taxonomy): Eukaryota > Viridiplantae > Streptophyta > Magnoliopsida > Apiales > Apiaceae > Centella > Centella asiatica. The sequence continues at coordinate 38,621,183 of CM025783.1, read as the reverse complement.
TTTCCTTCCTTATGTTTCTCCTAATTAAATTCTCGAAGTAGCTTGACAATTTTCTCTGCTACTTTTGACCTTTGAACAGCTTCAACATAGTTGTTCAGGCATAAAATAGCAATCTTATCATGCAACCATGGATTCAAACCATGTTCAAATCTTCTTGTCTTTCTTCTCTTAGTATCTACCAAATGTAGGGCATACCTTTGGAATTCGCTAAACTTCTTTTCATATTCTTCCACAGTCATGTTCCCTTGCCTTAATTCTAGAAATTGCTTTTTTAGCTCATCTGCAGCATTGGTCGGAAAATACTGGTTATAGAAAAATTCCTTGAACTGGGACCAGGTGAAGACTTGATCAACTTTAGGGACTGCTTGTTCATTCCTAACTGCCAATCTCCTAGTCATTTCTAATCGTTCGGTATTTTCCCACCAATAGCTAGCTTCTCCTTTTAATAAATATGTAGCATATTATGTCTTACGGTCATCACTTACTCCCGAGATACGAAAAACTTTCTCTACTTCCTTAATCCAAATTTGAGCAGCAGTGGGACCTCCATCACCATTAAAAGTAGGTGGGCAACTATTGGTAAAATCTTTAAATGTTACCCTCCTAGGTTGTACTTGTGGTGGAAGTGCTCGGTTGTTGTTACTTTGGGAGGCTTCCTTAATCATATTTACCAATAAGGCAATAGGATTTTCCTGATTATTGTTTTCTTGATTGTTGTTCAGGTTGGGCTTCTCTTAATCAGCTTGGTTGGTGGATTGACGAGTTTGGGGTCTTCCTTTTGGGGCCATTTCCTATAAATTGAGAAAATACAAGTTCACTATTGAAAGTTCCCTTTCTCTTTTAAAGAATAATATATACAAACAAGAAAGAGAATTTCCAAATTAAGCCATCAAAATATATATATTAAGTAACAAAAGTTACATCATGACAACTTTGTACAACAAAGCTTCCTTGCTACAAAATTCAACAAAACATAACAACACTGATTACAACCAGTGCCTAGTACAGGGGTTGGGAATCAAGTTCACTCATTGTTCTGCGTGCAAAATGACATGCTCCCTCAACCTTCTCTATAAGGTTATACATCAATTGATCTCGATCTGCCATAGAAGGCTGCGCAAGCCTGAGATAGTTACTGACTAAGATCACAACTTCTGCTAAGGTTTCAGTGAGAACTAAGGACACATCTTGAAATGATACCCTCCAAAGATCCAACAGTCTACTAGTCCTTTAATGAGCCGATGACTGACGCATCATAGTGGTATTACGTGTCGCCCATTTTGCTTGTGTCATACGGATTCTGCGTTGAAGGTAATAACATAATCCATTAGCGAATGGCAAAGGTGTTGCATTTTCTGGTGGTGGTATAATGGGTGCAACATTTGATAAGGTAATTGGTGTGGAGACAGCACATGGAGTAGCTGACACCGTAGGTAGTGTGTGCCTATCAGTACGGGAACCTCTTATTTGAGAAGGACCCAAGGATGGAGAATCTGTTTGATTATGGGGTGAGGAAGGACTCTTTATATGGATTGAGAAACTTGACCCCTCAAATGGATTGGTTGGTTTCAGTTTATTTCCTTCAGGGTTTGCAGAGTCCTTATCATTCTTGTCAGAGTCTCAGGGTATTTCAAAACAAAAAACCTGAGTTGGTTTATTCACTCTTTTGCGAGGAGTCACTCGCCAACATGCACCTGACCTCCCACGGTTTACATTTAAAAGATGGTGTCTACCAGACTTGAAAGATCGAGCAACATTACTATTAGGGGCATGCTCCTTTTCTAAGTTTTTAATCATAGGTGCCTTGCCATTATCTACATGTCCTGGAGTAGGTGGGTTCATCTATAAAAGAAACATAACTTAAATTAAGATCAACTTAAAATTTATAATAAAGATTTAACATACATACTAATACTGTAACAGGGTGTACAATATATTCAAAGTGAATTGTCCTATCTCAAAACCTTATATCTTATTTAATCTAATAACCTACAAACAACTGAGGATTAACCTAGACATCTATTTCCTATTCTTCATACAATCATTTCCTTACCCTACTAAATCCCAAATTCTATTTTCCAGTAGAGAACATGTCTTATAACTGGTGCTTGGCTCTGATACCAACTTGTGGCGGCCCCGGAAAATCCCCCGAGCCAGGCCTCGGGCACTGTCAACAATTTGTGTGACAACCCCAAGATCCCCAGGCTGGAACCCCAGGGTGTGACGACCCCAAAATCCCATATTGGACCAGGGCTTTGTCAAAAGAACGAAAGATAACCTCACATCCATTCATAACATCAAAACTGATAAAAGGAAATAATAAAGAGTTATTACAACCCAAAATATTACATTCTCAGCGGAAGCTATTCTATCTCTATATTGTAATACATAACATCACCACTTCAAAACATCTTCCTTCCTTCCTTCCTTATCAGTAGGCAAAAGGTTTAACAAAACTTAATTGCCGAACATCTTTGCTTTCCCCTTGTCAGAGGGTTCAGCCTTTTGACCATGCCTTGCAAGACATTAAGTTCAACAAGAATGAGCGATTTATGATTAACAAATATATAATCAAATCAAAGAAGCAAATCTAGAATCTTGATGGAAATTCAATTCTGTTTATGAGGCTCAATGAATCAATACAAATGCCTCGGAAATCCTTGAAGAATCTTTGAGGATCACTGATGATAAAATGTGTGATCTTCCTTAAAGGAAAACAGGTATTCACCAGTGTACATTTTCCTCAAAATATCCATCGGGGTCTAAACCCATTGGATCTGCTACCCATAGGTATATAGTTGTCCTGGCTGTGCCTACATGATCCCTCCTTGTGTGAATATGCGTAGTCACTTATAATTCCTCTAGGTCAGGTGACAGAACACATCAGCACCTTCCCTTTCCTCTTGCCAACCATGTGGCATCTCCCAACTAAGGGACGTATCATTCTCATTTGTTGCACAGATATAAAATTTAAAAATAACTGAGAAATTAATGCTCTGTTATATCCATTCATTTTCATTCATATCATGCTAGCAGAAATTAAAGCATAGCATTTTGATTCACAAGGAAATTTAAACATAAAATTCATAACCTTATGCGCATGTCAAATCAATTGATCATGCGCTTAACTGAAATAAGCATGAGAGTGAGAATATACTTGCCTTGGTCCTTTGCACAGAATCAATTCAATTTACTCATGAGTGAAAGATTCTGTAAAACATGTATATAACATGATAAATTTAATACCTTGGGTTAAAATATGAAGGAAAATGCACATGTGATGTCCTTAAACTTTTAAAGTCTTAAATCTGACATAAGAATCGTTGAGGTGAAATAAATAATTAAAACATCATAAATAATTAAGAAAATAATGTTTCATAGTTTTGAAGACAGATTACGTGTCAGTGGATAACCTTCACCGTCAGGGAATAACTAGTCATCAGGGGATAATTTATCATCAGGGGATAACCAGATATCAGTGGTTAAACATCTCGTCAGGGGATGTCTCTTGGCCATCAGGGGATAGCCTACAACCATTAGGGTATCATTCACTCATCAGGGAATAGTCATCAGGGGATGACTTACCCATCAGGGGATAACCTATGACCATCAGGGTATCATTCACTCATCAGGGAATAGTCATTAGGGGATGACTTACCCATCAGGGGAAAATTTGTTCATCTCCAAACTCATCGGGTGACAACTTGTTCAGCGCTGAACTCACTAAGTCATCGCCGAACTCATCAGTGGATGATTTGCTCAGCACCAAACTCCTCGGTGGCTAGTTTGTTCAACGCCAAGCTACATAATTTAGCGCCAAACTCTTCAGAAGATAACCTCGTTAGTCATCGGAGACTAACAACATTTCCTTCATCAGAGACTAGGAAATCCTCCATTGGAGACTAAGAATTTCCTTCATCGGAGACTAGCAAATTTTGCTCATCAGAGACTACGGATGACGCCATCAGAGACTAGACTTAGTCTGTCGGCCACTAAGAATTCTTCTCATCAGGGACTAACAACATTCATCAGAGACTAACAGAATATCTCATCAGAGACTATTTTGTACGGTCAGAGACTAACTCCAACCCATCAGAGACTAAGTTAGAACTTGTTTCAGATACAGGGTCGTCTTCCTCACTCCTCCATGGGTGGTGTTTTCAACTATAACCACTATAGGTTAACTCTCATCATCCTTTCAGTAACACATAACATCTCCTGGGGTCTACTAACTCTCGCAGACACATTTAAGGCTTCAAAACTCAGGTTGACAAGGGCTCAAGCATGGTGTTTTAGAAACTGATGAACAGAATACTTGGGAGTCAATGGTTGTCAACATTCTTACACTCATCTGGGATAGTTTTTGAAATAAAATATGAACTCTAGATGTTAAAAGCATGCATTAAATCATATTTTTGGAACTAAATGAACAAGTTGTTAAACGTAGCATGCATAACAAAACAGAAGTGTAAGAAACAGAGCAGGACTTTAATGTAACGCTCTTACCTCCTTGGTTGTAAAGAAGAAGTTAAAAGCTTGAGTTATTCTTCCAAAAAAAAAAAGACAGTTACTTTGAAAGCGAACCAGAAGTTGGTGGTATACTGTAAAGAAATTTATGAAAGTGGGGCTAGGGTTGTATTCAGATGATATATTTATATCGCTGGCCAATCAATAAGAGTTGTTGGATTGTTTGAGATTTGATTTCAACCGTTGGTTGGAAAAGAAGTAATAAGCCTTGAAACAGAACCATTGGCTGGAGGAACCGGTGTTGCGGCTGCCAAAATATCAACCAATCATGTAGGATAGCCGACAATCCATTGGGCAAGATTTCTCCTCCCGTTGGTGCCTTATGTAACAAGTTTTCCTAAATTAGTAATTATCTCATGACAGTACTTGGTTTGAACAAGGGAGCTGCATCTCACAATCGTTCACACCCGTGTATCTCCTTCTCACGTGAAAAAAAAATCATCACCCTTCCTTTAATAAAATTTGAATAAAATAATAATATAAAGATTTGAGCTCAAAATACATTTAAAAATTTTGGACATCACACTGCACTGAACTTTCATTATTTAAACCAAATAAAATAAATTACACCTCCATGCATAACTAAATAACCACATAATGAATTTATCATATAACAAAACTCATTTAAATTTTGGGTTCTCACACCGGGCCCCGCCAGAAAACAAAGATAACACCACATAACAGTGATAAAAACATCATAGCCAAGCATTTACATTATTTGTATGAAACATACATTCTCAAAACATCATAATAAAATCTTAAGGTTCACATCTTCTTACAAAACCTCAAAGCTTGGAAATAAACAAGCTGCAGCGGAAAGTAACTTTAGGTGGCCCATCTGGCCTTACAACCTAAACATTTCTATGATGGCCTTCCATTTCAATTTCCCTCTAAAGGCCATCCATAGGAGAGAAATCAAGAAGCTCTCACTATGCCATTTCCTCTTTTCCTTTATTAGGCGACTCGGCCATCTTGACATAACCTGTAAAACATTTCATAACATTCAACATGAGTGTTTACGCTCAGCAAGTATATATTCATAAGCAAAAAGAACAGATAATCCAAAAGCTTAAATATTCATTGGGGTTGGGCAAAGCAATGCCAACACTTCCTGATAAATCAATAAACATGTATCATTCAGGGTTCCCGAGTGATATCAAAGGGTTAACCCTCTTTAGAAATAAATCTTGATTCGCCCTCTCTTCATCAGATAATGCATCACCTGACTAGACTGATCACTATCTAACTTCCTTTAACAATCAAAATTCATCCCAGCTGGTCAACCTAGTCGTTTGATTCCATCATTTGACATACGTAGTCACTTGTAGAAAACATTGGTCTGTGAGGGTTTGATTTTCGATCCCTCGGTCTTTCATTCCCTATCATCATTGGCTAGAATACCAGGTGAAAGCATTCAACAACCCCTTAACTTCCCATATTGATATATCTTCTTGTAAACATTTTCTTGTTTTCAAAACTTTGGCATGCTCAACAATTAAAAGCAACCACTGCCAATAACCTTGGCGTGCTCAACAAATAAAAGCAGCGATTGCCAATAATGTAACTATATATCCATATGGGACATGCTCGGGTGTGCAAACAAGATCACGACCTACAACACCCTTACATCATCCTCATCATCTTTTGAGGTGCTAGCGATTTTAAATAACTAGCAATCACCCAATAACACATAGCTCAATAATCAACATCTTTTCACGTACATCGGATCAATGATTATACATTACTTAACCATAAAAGAGATCATCATCTTGAATAGGCATTAACATCATTCATTTACGTAAATCGAAATAATGATTCTACATAATCAGTAAAAAGAGAGTGGAATGAGTATATACTTGCCTTGGTCCTTAGCTAGATTCACTATACTGGTCGCAAAAAGGGTTCTGTAAAACATCACTATTGGTATAACATGAGAAATCCATACTTTGAAAGATAACTATGCAGAAGAGAGGATGGTCATCAGGGCATGAAGTTGCCCATCAGGGGATAACTTACCCCCATCAGGGGATAACCATCAAGGGATAGTCATCAGGGGATAACTTACCCATCAGGGGATGATCTTGTTCATCGTCAAACTCGTCAGGTGACAATTTGTTCAGCGCCGAACTCCCCAAGTCATTGTTGAACTCATCAGTGGATAAATGTTCAGTGCCAAACCCATTGGGGACTAAGAACTTAAGTCATCAGAGACTATGGATGACGTCATCAGAGACTAAACTTAGCCTGTCGGAGACTAAGGATGATGTCATCAGAGACTAGCATACTATGCCCACCAGGGACTAATAACATTCTGTCAGAGACTAACTTTAACTCATCAGAGACTAACATTAACTCGTCAGAGACTAATGTTAACTCGTCAGAGACTAATGTTAAC
>CM025783.1:38571160-38614251 GCA_014636745.2 Centella asiatica | reverse complement strand
AACTCGTCAGAGACTAATGTTAACTCATCAGAGACTAATGTTAACTCATCAGAGACTAACCTTAACTCATCAGAGACTAATCATAGAACTTGTTTATGATAAAAGGAAGTCTTCCATGATCAAGAACGTTATCTAGCGAAAAACAAACTCAATCTAAGATACATAATCGTCCCTTTAATAACTCAAAACACCATACTTTTTAACAACTTTATTCTTTCCCAAAGACTTAGCATATACAGTGAATACTTTCGGATACTATGTAAAAACAAAAAACAGAGGAGAACATAAGATTCTTATCTTTTGGGTTGACGAAAGAAATCAAAGCCTATTTGGAAGTAATCGCCCAGAAGAAAGAACTTGAAATTATATGGAGATGGTAGGTTTAAATAAGAATTTTAGGAGAGAAAATCTTTAGAAAAGAGATTGAAATGTTTCCTCTAAATGAGGTATTTATAGTAAGCTGAGATTAAACCTTGAGATAAGATGATTGGTTAATCAGAATGGTGAAACGGCTGCTCATCATAACTCTTAAACAACTAATACATGTAATAAGCAGTTGTTGTCCTGCAAGCACATAAGCTAATCACTTAAGCAGCTTACTAATCTAATTAATATATGTTGCTATGAGGTAATCATTCTTACGTATGCCATTCTGATCAGCCAGAGACTTACTAGTTTTGTGAGAACCCAAAAATGTCAATGAAATTTTGATTATGAGATTTATTTTTATTTTCTGCATGAAGGTTTATTTCCTTATTGGGTATAAATGATGAAATTATATTTTCTTATAAAAATTCAATGGCAATGTGATGTCCAAAAGATTTTAAATGTATTTTGAAGCTCAAGTATTTAAAAGGTTATTACATTCAAGAATTGTCTTGTGAGAGTGTGTGTTCACGCAGGAAAGGGCTCACCAAGTGTGAACAGGTTTAGCTACAGTACCCGTTTTTATTTTAAAACCTAACTGCTGGGAGACAGTAGCATTTAATGTGCATCACCTCTATCAGTACCCTAGAGTGGGCTATGATAAACGACCGATGGGTACTAGCAGCCGTTGCAACCACCCTTTTTCTCACCAGTCACTTCTTTTCTTTTCATAGCCAACGGCTTATATCAAATAAATCCGACGGCCCTTGTTGCTCAACAGGTGACATATATATATATCACGTTGGTACAACCCTAGCCCCACTTTCATAAACTTCTATACACCAATTAAAGATCAAAGAGGAAGACAAACCGAAGACGGCATTCCGAACTCGTTATGGCCACTACGAATTCTTAGTGATGTCTTTTGGATTGACGAACGCACCAGCAACTTTCATGGACTTGATGAATCACATTTTCGAACCATTTTTGGTTAAGTTTATCATCGTTTTCATTGATGACATTCTTATCTATTTGAAGATGGCGAAAGAGCATGAGGAACACCTAAGGACAATGCTAGAAACACTAAGAAGAGAGAAATTATTTGCCAAATTTTCTAAGTGTGAATTCTGGCTAAAGGAAGTGAAGTTTCTTGGTCATGAAATCAATGAAACTGGTGCCGCAGTGGACTCCAGTAAAATAGAAGCAATCACGAGGTAGCCTCGGCCAACAAACCCAACGGAAGTAAGGAGTTTCTTAGGATTGGCGGGCTACTACAGGAGGTTTGTTAAGGACTTCTCCAAATTAGTCGTACCTTTGACGAACTTGACAAGGAAGACTGTGAAATTCGGTTGGACTTCTGATTGTGAGAAGAGTTTCCAGGAATTGAAGATGAGATTAACTACAGCCCCTACTTTGATGCTACCAGATGACAAGGGAGAATTTGTTATTTACAGCGATGCGTCAAAACAAGGACTTGGAGCAATTTTGATGCAGCATGGCAAGGTATTTGTTTATGCCTCAAGGCAGCCGAAGGATTGTGAAAAACGATACCTTACACATGACATAGAATTGGCAACGATCATTTTTGCGTTAAAGATTTGGAGGCATTATCTTTACGGTGAGAAGTGCGAAATATATGCTGACCACAAAAGTTTGAAGTATATATTTACGCAAAAAGAACTCAACATGCAACAAAGGCGCTGGTTGGAGTTGATTCAGGACTATGACTGCTCCATCAACTACCACCTTGGGAAGGCAAATGTAGTTGCAGACGCGCTCAGCCGTCGTGAAAGATTGAATGTGGTAACCATCCAGGAAGATGTCATAAAAGAATTTGAATGCCTACAGCTGCATACACCTACCATTGCCCAAAAATAGAAGAAGAGATTCGAGCTCGGCCTCAATTGCACGACCTCATTAAAGTCAAACAAGGAGAGCATTGTGAAGAAAGGAACTGTAACAACCCAGAAAATTTGTTTATCTATAAATAATTTATTTATTCATATTGTTCTTTTTATATATTAATGTGAATGGTTAATATATGATGTTTTTGAATGTCTAAATATTTTTGGACCCATTAAAGGCGTTATTTTTGTTTGGTTGTTGGTTGCAAGGGAAAACAAATGATATTTATGTTTGGTGACCTCCGTAATTGCTGAAAGGAGCCCACTTTTTTGGTTTAGCAAGTTCCCTGAGGAGTGTAATAGTTTACGTAAGGGAAATGACATGATGAGTACATATACTAATTAGATTAGTAAGTTGTTTGTGTGTCATCAAGTGGATTAAACGTAAGTGCATGATGGACAACATGCTTATTACTTATGCTTAGCTGCTAAGAATCATGATGAGCAGCCGTTCTACCATCCAAATTAACCAATCATTTTATTTCACAGCTTAATCTCAGCCTCCTATAAATACCTCATTCGGAGGAACATTTTAATCTCTTTTCTAAAGATTTTCTCTTTTGAAGTTATTCCTTAAACCTACTATCTTCACATAATTTCAAGTTCTTTCTTTTGGACGATTACTTTCAAACAGGATTTGATCTCTTTCGCCAACCTAGGAGGTAAGAATCTTAAGTTCTCCTCTGTTTGTTTCTTTTTGTATGTCATCCGAGAGTATTAGCCGTGCATACTAGATTTTCAAGGAAGAACAAAGCTTTAAAAGAAAAGCTGCGTTCTTTTGCATATTCATGTTCATGAGGTATCCTAGGTTGAGTTCATTCTTGTAAGATTTTCCATCGTTGCAGAGACAAGCTCTAATGTTAATCTCTGATGAGATGTTGTTAGTCCCCGATGATGTCATCCTTAGTCTCTGACAGGCAAACAATGTTAGTCCCTGATGATGACGTCAGCCTTAGTCTCCGATGAGTTAAGATGACGTCATCAGTCTCTGATGAGTAAATGTCAGTCTCTGATGATGATGTCAGCCTTAGTCTCCGATGAGTTAAGATGATGTCATCAGTCTCTGATGAGTAAATATTAGTCTCTGATGATGACGTCAGCCTTAGTCTCTGATGAGTAAAGATGACGTCAGCAGTCTCTTATGAGTTAAATAGTCTCTAACGAGTGAAATTTTCCCTCATGGGCAACCTCATGCCCTGATAACCATTTTCTAATCTAAATAGCCATCTTTTAAGTATGGATTTCTCATGTTGTACCAACAATGATGTTTTACAGAACCCTTTTTCAACCAGTATAGTGAATCTAGCTAAGGATCAAGGCAAGTATATACTCATTCCACTTTCTTTCTTACTGATTACATAGAATCACTATTTCGATTTACGTAAATGAATGATGTTAAAGCTTACGCATGATGATGATCTTATTCATGATTAAGTAACATATGATCATTGATCCGATGTACGTGAAAAGATGTTATTTATTGAGCTATATGTTATTGGGTGATTGCTAGCTGTTTAAAGTCACTAGCACACGAAAAGATGATGGTGATGGTGCAAGGGTGTTGTAGTCGTGAACTTATATGCACACTTGAGCAGCTTTCGTATGGGTATATAGAAAAATCATCGGCTGTCTACTTTTAATTGTTGAGCACGCCAATGTGTTTGGTAGTCACTATTTTTAATTGTAGAGGATGCCAATTTAAAATGAGAAAATGTTTTCAAGAAGATATACTCCATATGGGAAGTTAAAGGCCTGTTAAATGCTTTCGCCTAGTATTCTGGCCAATGATGATAGAGAATGTTAGACCGAGGCAAGGCATCGGTAATCAGACTTTTCGCAGACCATATGCTTTCTACAAGTGACTACGTATGTCAAATGATGAATCAAACGATCAGGCTAACCAGCTGGGATGAAATTTGATTAAAGGAAGTTAGATAATGATCAGTCTGCTCAGGTGATGCATTATCTGATGAAGAGAGGGCGAATCATGAATTATTGAAAGAGGGTTAACCCTTGATATCACTCGGGCACCCTAGATGATATATGTTTATTGATTATCATGAGGTGTTGGCATTGCTTCGCCCAACCTCGAAGAATATTAAAGCTTTTGTATTACCTGTTCTTTTTGCCTATGAATATATACTTGTTGAGCGTAAATGCTCATGTGGAATGCTATGAATGTTTTTCAGCATATGTCGTGAAGGCTGAGTCGCCTAAGATAGGGAAGGTGAGAATGGCATAAGAATGTTTAAGTTGTAAGGCCTTATGAGCCATCTAAAGTTTTGTTTCCACTGCAGCTTGTTTATTTTCAAGCTTTGAGGTTTTGTAAGATGATGTGGACCTTAAGATTTATAATGATGTATTTGAGAATATATTTCTCGCATGAGTATTGTAAATGCTTGGCTGTGTTGTTGTTGTGATATTGTGTGGTAGTATTTCTGGTGCAGCCCGGGGTTCCAGCCTGGGGATCTCGGGGACTGTCACCCAAATCGCTGACAGGTTCGGGGCCCGGCTCGGGGGTTTTTTCTGGGGGTGCCACAGGGACATATTAATTAAGGGAGAGAAAGGCAAATGTCTCATGCATAACGACGGACTTTTACGATATAAAGGTCGAATATGGATTCCTGCGAAAACTGAATTGAGACAAGAGCTTCTCCACGAAGCCCACAATTCAAAATTCTCCATTCATCCAGGGAGTACGAAGATGTATCAGGATTTGAAATAAAACTTTTGGTGGCCCAACATGAAGAAGGAGATAGCCGAGTGGGTAAACAGATGCTTAACGTGCCAAAGGGTTAAAGCAGAACATCAAAAACCAAGCGGACTGCTACAACCATTGGAAATCCCTGAGTGGAAGTGGGAATTTATCATGATGGACTTCGTAGTTGGTTTACCAACCACGCTTGGAGTGATGAATGCCATTTGGGTCATAGTCGATAGATTGACCAAATCAACACAATTTTTGGCTATAAAGTATACATAAAAGATGGATCAAATGGTGAGGTTATATGTTAAGGAAATTGCGAGTCGACATGGAGTGCCAGTCTCCATCGTCTCTGATCGAGATCCGAGGTTTACTTCAAGATTTTGGAAGAGCTTCCAAGAATATCTGGGAACAAGGCTAGACATGAGAACGGCCTATCACCCCCAAACAGATGGTCAATCTGAACGCACGATTCAGACACTAGAAGATATGTTACCTTACGTTCTTAATTTCCAGGGCCATTGGGACAAACATCTACCACTAATTGAATTCGCTTACAATAATAGCTATCATGCCAACATCGGCATGGCACCTTTCGAAGCATTGTATGGTCGAAAGTGCAGAACTCCACTTTACTAGAATGAAGTGGGAGAATGAAGGCTAATAGGACCAGAGATAGTCCAACAGACTGAGGAAGCGATCAAGGTGATCAGAACAAGAATGAGGCGCCTTTAGACTGACAAAAGCAATATGTTGATCAACACAGGAAGGACCAAACCCTAGAAATTGGAAGTTATGCATTATTGAAAGTATCACCCTGGAAAGGCATTATGCGTTTTGGCAAGAAAGGTGGGACCATTTGAGGTGTTGAGGAAGATTGGTGAAGTGGCCTATCAATTGGCACTGCCACCGGCTTTGGGCCACATTCATGATGAATTTCATATATCAGTGTTGCGTCCTTATAAAAACGACCACAGAGGAATAATAGACTATCAACCAATAGATCTACAACCGGATTTAAGGTATGAAGAGGTCCCTATCAAGATATTAGATCGACAAGTTAAAATTCTTAGGAATAAAGAAATTCCTTCTGTAAAAGTGTTATGGAGGAATCATAGTGTAGAGGAAGCTACTTGGGAGATTGAAAGCGCTATGGTTGACAAGTACCCCCATTTGTTTGTTAGCTAAGTTTCGAGGACGAAACTTCTTTAAGGGGAGGAGGATGTGAGAACCCGAAAATGTCAATGAAATTTTGATTATGAGATTTATTTTTATTTTCTGCATGAAGGTTTATTTCCTTATTGGGTATAAATGATGAAATTATATTTTCTTATAAAAATTCAATGGCAATGTGATGTCCAAAAGATTTTAAATATATTTTGAAGCTCAAGTATTTAAAAGGTTATTACATTCAAGAATTGTCTTGTGAGAGTGTGTGTTCACGCAGGAAAGGGCTCACCAAGTGTGAACAGGTTTAGCTACAGTACCCTTTTTTATTTTAAAACCTAACTGCTGGGAGACAGTAGCATTTAATGTACATCACCTCCATCAGTACCCTAGAGTGGGCTATGATAAACGACCGATGGGTACTAGCAGCCGTTGCAACCACCCTTTTTCTCACCAGTCACTTCGTTTTTTTTCACAGCCAACGGCTTATATCAAATAAATTCGACGGCCCTTGTTGCTCAACAAGTGACATATAGATATATCACGTTGGTACAACCCTAGCCCCACTTTCATAAACTTCTATACAGTATACCACCAAATCTAAGCTTACTCTCAAAACAACTGTCCTTTTTGGAAGAACAACTAGAGCTTTTAACTCTTTCTTACAACCAAGGAGGTAAGAGCATTTCATTAAAGTCCTGCTCTATTTCTTACACTTTTGTTCTGTCATACATACCACATTTAATACCTTGTTCATTTATTTCCAAAAGTATGATTTGATGCATGTTTTTTTTAACACCCGGAGTTAATGTCATTTATTTCAAAAAGCTACCCAAGATGAGTGTAAAAATGTTGACAACCACCTGGTAGATAAACCTTTAACTACCAAAACATTCTTTTGTCAATAGTTACAACCTCATGCTTGAGTATTCTTCAACCTGAGTTTGAACCCTAAACCGTGTCTAGGAGGGCATGAAGACCATAGGAAATGTTATGTATCACTGAGGGAATGATGAGTGTTGAGCTAAGTATGGATGTGGTTAAGAACACCACCCATGGAGGAGTGAGGAAGACACCACTGTATCTGAGACAAGTTTTAACTTAGTCTCTGATGAAGGAATTCTTAGTCCCTGATGAAGGAATTTTTACTCTCTGATGACGTCAGCCTTAGTTTCCAACAGACTAGGTTTAGTCTCTGATGACGTCATCCTTAGTCTCCGACAGGCTAAGTTTAGTCTCTGATGATGTCAGCCTTAGTCTCCGACAGGCTAAGTTTAGTCTCTGATGACGTCAGCCTTAGTCTCTGATAGGCTAAGTTTAGTCTCTGATGTCGTCAGCCTTAGTCTCCGACAGGCTAAGTTTAGTCCCTAATGACGTCATCCGTAGTCTCTGATGAGTTAAAGAAGTAATTCCCTGATGCATAGTTTTTTTTTGAAACTATAAAATATTATTTTTTTAAATTATTTTAAGATGTTTTAATTAATTATTTAACCTCAACAACTTTTATATCAAATTGAGACATTAAAAAGTTTAAGGACATCACATGTGCATTTTCTCTCATACTTTAACCAAGGTATTAAATTCATCTTGTGATATGTATATTTTTACAGAATTTTTCACTCACAAGTAAATTGAATTTGATTGAGTGCAAAGGACCGAGGCAAGTATATACATTCAATCTGATGCTTAATTCAATTTATCGCAGTATCATTTGATTCGATATGCGTGCAAGACTTGATTATATGTTTCAATTGTTTTTAAGAATGAGCATGCTATGCTTTAAATTCCGCTAGCATGATATGAAGGATAATGCATGGATATAACTGAACTTTGATTTTCAGCTAATTCTAAATCTTATATCTGTGTAAATAAATGAGAATGATATGTCCCTTTAATGGGTTATGCCACATGGTTGGCTAGAGGAAAGGAAAGGTGTTGATTTGTTCTTCACCTGACCTAGAGGAATTATAAGTGACTACGTACGTTCACACAAGGAGGGATCATGCAGTCATAGTTAGGCCAGCTGTGTACTGTATGGTTAGTGGACCCAACGGGTTTAGCCCCCGATGGATATTTTGAGAAAGTGTACACAGGTGCATACCTATCTTTCTTCAAGAAGGATTACACGTTGCTTATCATCAATAATCCTAAAGATTCTTCAAAGATTTCTGAGGCATTAGTATTGTTTAACTAAGCCTCACAAACAGAATTGAACTTCTTTAAATATTTCAGATTATTCCTCTAAATTGTTTATATACTTGCTGGGCGTAAATCGCTAACTCTTGTTGAACTTAAATGTCTTACAAGGCAAAATACAAAGGCTGAACCCTCTGATAAGGGGAAAGCAAAGATGATTGACTACTAAGTAATTTGTTTTATAACGCTGAGGAAGGAAGGAAGGAAGATGTTAGAAGTTGTAATGATCTTGGAATTGTAATTTACAAAGATTAAATAGCTTCCACTGTAATTGTATTATTTTTGGGTTGTAATGACTCTTAAATATTGCCTTTATCCAGTATTTATACTATGAATGGATGCATGGTTATCTTTTCCTTCTTTTGACGAAGCCCTGATCTAGTAAGGGATTTTGGGGTCGTCACAAGTTTAGATGCTTATATTCCTTCAAGCAGTTATGATTGTTACCAAACATGTAAACATAATTTACTTGTCCTTGAATCCAACATCCAAACAAACTATAACCCTTTAATGGGTTAAAAACAAAATATTAAAAACATCATATATTAACTATACATGTTAATAAGAAAACAAATATGAGTGAATAAATTATTTATAGATAAACAAAATTTTCAGGTCGTCACATTGTTGTTGTGAAGTAGTTGTTGGAGAATCAATTGGGTTTCGGGTTTTTTGCTCAAGATTGTCAAAGAAGGTCAAAGTGTAAGGATTTGGATACCTATATATGAGAATTGATCTCATGATAGGAGGAAAGGAAAGAGGAACTTTTACCTTTGCAGCCTTTTTCCTCACAATAGAGGAGATCCTCTTGCTCTGCAAAATAGTTGGCATAACTGGCAAACCAATGATGTTTACGTTAGGAATCAGATAATTAGCTATCATCATCAAAAACCTAGCATAATAAATTTTATTTTTATCACCAGTTTTAAGTTTAGCCATTAAGTTTTTCAAAATTAACAGCCCTAGGTTTATGTGTCTATCATATAACACGCTATATATAATTTGTTGTGTTAGTGTAGTGATGGCATCATAACCACTGCATTTTGATGTGAATGCGTTACTGATAATATCAAAATATAGAGACCATTCTTGCCCAACATGGGGTCTTGTTATTGAGCCTACTGATGCAATTTCTTCATCGCAGTGTAAGTTTTTAAGCATATCAATAATTTTCACATCAGAAATAGGAGAGTCAAATATATCATGTGTAGATAACATTTAAGGCATTGTTAACCACTACATGATCAATAGTATAAACAATATTATCATAACTAAAGGTTACCACATGAGAGTCATCACTTTCGTCCTGGATGGTAGTAGTGGACCACATCACATTGATGATTTTAGCGGCCTATATGGGAGCTTCATAAATGGCATACGATAGCATTGATGTTTGTAAAAAATATACAAAGGGATGGTAGTATGCTTCAAATTCATTCTTCTCAGAGACTCCAACATGGTTGGTTTTGATGAAGTCAAAGTCACCAAACTTGAAACACACAGTCTTGGATGCCATTAATGATCTCTGTGAAAACTTGAAGGAATCCTTTTGCAAGAAGTAAGATCTCATAGATAGCAGAGAGAGAGTGTATTCTTTAAATGTATGGAATTGCAATTGAATGTGATTTTGCCCTTATTAGCGTTTAAAAGCGTTTGTAATTCAAAAGCTAATGAATGGTTTTTCTTAAAGATTTAAAAAAAAGTAATATAGTTAATTACTATTTTGCCCTTTTTAAAATGAATAATCAGAGACTTTCTTAGTCTCTTCTTCGTTCACTACCAGAGACTAATTTAAGTTAGTCTCTGATAGTTCATTTTTGATTAGTCGGAGACTAATGAAAAACGACTATCAGAGACTAATTTTAGTTAGTCTCCGATAATTCATTTTTGACTAGTCGGAGACTAATGAAAAACGACTATCAAAGACTAATTTTAGTTGGTCTCCCATAGTTCATTTTTGACTAGTCGAAGAATAATGACAAAAAACTATCAGAGACTAATTTTAGCTAGTCTCCGATAGTTCATTTTTGACTAGTCAAAGAATAATGAAAAAGAACTATCAGAGACTATTTTAGTCTCTCACTCAAATACTCTTAGAGATTAATTTTTGTTAGTGTCTGATAGTTCAATTTGACTTGTCAGAAACTAGTAAAAAAGAACTATCAAAGACTAAATTTTTTTTAATTCAAATAAAAGATAATTTCTTAATATTTTTATCCTTTAGTCTCTACTACAACTTTGTTTTCAAAGTTATCTAACAATCAATTCAATGATTATTAACTTCTTAAATTTTGTCCATGAGAACTACTACAATCTATAAATTAAATTCTAACTTCTGAAATTTTGTCCATTAAGAACGGCTGGAATCTAGAAATTAAATTCTAGCTTCTTGAATCCTAAGAACTTGCTTTCAAGATTTTACTCAATTTTTAGAAGCATAATTCAACATACTTAATTCATAGACTAGCCTAGTGAATGTATGTTCATCTAAAGGCTTTGTGAATATGTCAGCAAGTTGCTTGTCAGAAGTAACCCAGTGCAATTCAATGGTACCTTCACTAACATGTTCTCTAATGAAGTGATACCTAATATCTATGTATTTTGTTCTTGAATGTTGTACTGGGTTTTTAGTTATTCCTATGACAATAGTACTATCACAATAAATGAGAATTTTGAATAATGACGTACCATATTCTAAAATTTGATTTTTGATCCACAAGATCTGAGTACAGCAACTTCCGGTTGCTATGTATTCAACTTCAACCATTGAGGCTAAAACTGAATTTTGTTTCTTGCTGAACTAAGAAACAAGTTTGCCTCCAAGAAATTGGTAGCCTCCACTTGTATAATTGGAATGCACAATTCAGATGCTTGAAGACATGTTACGAGCTTGCATTCTTGATTTCAAAAGTCAATGGGACAACCATCTACCATTGATAGAGTTTTCCTACAATAATAGTTACCACACCAGTATTGGTATGACACCTTTCGAAGCCCTGTATGGTAGAAAGTGTCGCATTCCACTTTACTGGAATGAAGATAGAGAGAGGAAGCTTGAAGGACCCGAATTGATTGGGCTAACAAAGGATGTGATCACCACTATCAGAAAAAGAATGAAGGTTGCTCAAGATAGACAAAAGCAATACGCTGATCAGCACAGGAAAGACCAGGCCCTTGAGGTAGGAGGTTATGCACTGCTAAAAGTTTCACCATGGAAATGGGTGGTACGCTTTGGTGAGAAAGGAAAATTGAGCCCCCGTTATGTTGGACCCTTCGAAGTCTGGAAGAAAATCGATGAAGTAGCATATCAAGTGGCGCTACCACCAGTATTAGGATACATTCACAATGTATTTCACATATCAGTCTTACACCCCTACAAAGCTGACCATAGGGGAATCATAGATTACAAACTGATAGAGCTACAACTTGATTTAAATTAAGAAGTGGCCCTTGTTCAGATTTTAGATCAACAGGTTGCGATTCTTAGGAACAAAGAGATTTTCTCTATAAAAGTATTATGGAGGAATCACAATGTTGAAGAAGCAACATGGGAACTAGAAGAAATGAAGATGCAAAAGTACCCCCATCTTTTTCATTAGTTAAGTTTTGGGGACGAAAATTATTTTAAGGGGGGAAGATGTGAGAACCCAAAAATAAAAATAGAAATAAATGTATGAATAATTAATTCATATCATGTATAAAATTTACTATGTCAATGTGATGTCCAAAAACATATTATTACAATTTTGTGTACAAGTGAGGATAAACTTAATTAGGACAAAAATAAATCTCTAAATAATTATATATCACAAAGGAAATAGAGATAACTACTTTGAAGTCCCACTTGAAATTAATATAAAAATACAACCAAGGTGATCCAATGGCTCTTAAGTGATCCACTAAGGAGATGCAAATATATTTTAACTTCAATCTTTAAATGATTATTTTAACCAACCAAAAACAATAAATAGTTGTATATATCACTTGTGCAAATAGTAGCGTAAATTGTTAATCAAGGACTATAATGTACAAGTGATATAAATTTAAATATATCAGTAATTGGGTTGCAAGTGATTCAACGGTTGATAATTCAAACTCAGGCAATATACTCAAACCAGGGCTAGCAACCTAGTTATGCATGTAAATATATTTCTTTAAGGGAAGCTTGTTACACCAAGGGCACCACTAAGAGAAAGCTTATTGTCCAAAGGAATGTTGGCTATTATGGATGAATGACTGATATTTTGGCAACCCCAACACCGATCAGCATAGCCAATCACTTCACTCTAAAGCATATTACTGGCCAATATAGCCAACGGTTGATAACTACTAAATAAGATGATCCAACCGTTCTAGTTGATTATCAAGTGATATAAATATATCACTTGGGGTTCAACCCTAGCCCCACTCCCATAATTTCTCTTCAACCAACCATCCACATAAATTTCAGATTTCACTTTTAAAAGCAACTCAACTATTTAACTTATTCAAAAAAGCTCACAGAGGTAAGAGCCATATATTAAAATTATGTCATGTTCTGCTCTGTTTTGTCATTTTCATTCATGCCATGTTGAAAAATATTTGTTTACTCACTTCCAAAAGTATGATTTAAAACATGCACATAACATCAGGAGTTACTAGTTATGTATCCTAAAAGTTATCCAAGAACAAAATAAGAAATATTGAAGAACACCTAAAAAATAAACTAAAATTGTTACCTTCCAACTGTTGTTATATATCAGTTGTTAAAACTATATAAAGACACCACGCTTGTGTCCTGAACAAATAGAGTTTCCTAGAGTTTAGTAGTCATTTGTAAAGATAAAAAATAAGAAAGAAGACTCAAGTTTTCCCTCCTAAGCCTTCTTAGGATAGAAATTTTTTTTAAGAACTACAGAACTCTACACTTGTGAAGCTATAATAGACTACAGTGGTGTCTTCACTTGTGTGTGTGTATTTGTTGAGAAGCAATAACAAACATTGCAGAAGAAATGATGAGGAAATGTCTTCAGTAAGATTTATCTATTGATGAAATTATCCACTAATGAATAAGAAGAAAAATCTATCCATTGATGAATGAAAAATTCACCCTCTCTATCAAAGAGTAATTTTACCTTAGTCTCTTACAGCTTCAACTCTTAGTCTCTAACAGGCAAAACTCATAGTCTTCGATAGGCAAAACTCTTAGTATCGAATAAGCAAGATCTTAGTCTCCGATAGGCAAATCTTCAGTCTCTGATAAGCTTAACTAAAATTATCCCCTGATGAACAAGTTATCCCTTGCTGAACATGTTATCCCTTGATGAACATGTTAGCCCCTGATGAACATGTTATCCGTTGATGAACATGTTAGTCTCTGATGAACAAAAATTTTATCCTCCCATGGCTATCCACTAGCTTGTTAATTATTTCTTGAAGTACAGGTTACACCTTTAGAGGGTAATTAAACCCTGAACCTAACCATCACCTACTGATGAATAAGAACTCATCAGATGATAACATTTAGAGCTTCAGTGATAAAGGATTATCCACTAATGCATGTGCACTGCAATAACAGCTGATGTACCATACCAGACTTAGTAATTCTAAGTTTATACATCATCCTTAGTATTATAATCTTGTCCAAATATACAAGAATGATAAATGTACGCTTTAGATCCCATTTGACTTAATTGGAAAAATTCTGCAGTGGTTAATAGTGACTTGAGTTCATATATTCCTTAATATAGAATCTTATAACACCTAGACTAAGACACATCTAATGTTTTGCATAAAACACAACCTACTGAGCTTTCAATATAGAGATGTATAGCTTTAGCAGTAACTGCTGATGCATATATTTTCCTTAATTGCTCAGTATCCATTGATACACAGTCTATCTTTGATGTGCAGTTCTATACTCTAACACTAATACCACAAGAGGATAATTATTTGACTATATCTACTCTTGTGTCATCTATATTAATAAGAACTAACCAATTGCTAAAACTGAATTTAAGGAAATGAAACAATACCTTCATGGATGATTAAGGAATCATTTAAGATAATCATAATTAATTGATAATTCCCAATTAATAGTGAATGATTTATAAAATCACATAAGATGAGATTTATTTAATGGATAATTAACCTAAAGTGTGGAGCCCCAAACTTTCTGTAAATATTACTACAACATCAATGTAGCTACTAAATAAATTTTAGTTGGATATATTTGTGATCGTAAGCAATTATTCTTTTATGAATGTGGAAAGGATCAAGTTTCATTTAAAAAGATATTAATACCCGGAATAATAATAGTTTAAGTAATAATAATATTATGGATTATTATTACAATTATAAATGGAGGGGAGATAACAATCAACTTGAGAGGTTTTCACTGATGACCCAGTAAACTATTGTAGGACACTTGTAAGGAGTATACACTTACATTTAAATGTAATGATCAAATGTGTATTTATAATATTTAAATAAGCTAGTGGCTTAGTTATCCACTAGACCCTGATGCATATTACCTCATCCCCTAATGCATATTTTATCCCCTGAAGCACATTATCCACTAGACCTAACTATTATCCATTGATAAGTAAATAACTTATCAGATGATAGTAATACCTAAAGAAAATTTGCTCTTAACAGTTATTCTACTGATGTTATAAAACACACCAGTAGCTACTGGACAATAACTAGTGAAACAATTTCAAGTATATGCAACACCATTAGATGTATTCAAGAGTAATAGTTACGAACTAAAAAAATTTCTTTTAATTCAAATGTGACACTCTTAATGAATTATATGAATCCCAATTTGATAGACATTACATAATGAATCTTGTTGATTAAACATGACTATAATTCTAACATCAGATCATTTATGGGTCAAAACCAGATCTCGCAGGGACACTCAAACCAAACATAAGTTATCATTCTGGTCAAGGCAAGTAATGTATTTGTTATTGTTTTAACATATAGCAGAGTTGTTTATGCAGGTATATATGAAGTGTAATGCCTATTGCAATCAAACAATGATCAACTAATTCAGTGTGTGTTAAGTTTTGTTATGCAAATGCTTAAACTTTTCTTCCTACATATACATAATTGTTTCGTATATGTACTGATAGAGAATAAAAGTTATTTATCCAACTTGAGATAAGACCATATTGTTAAATGCTTGACTACTTTTATCCAGTTTACAAGCATTTATCTGACTTATTGTATAATTCAGTTTAACTATTCTAATGCTTTTGCATTATTATGAAATCATCTATGTTTCTAGCTAGTGACCCTCGCTGAGGTGTCAGGGTTAATCCCTGTAGATGTAATTATATCTACTTTAAGTGTCATATATATGTACATTGCATACCATATTGAGATAGTTTTGGCCTGCTATTGTCAAATGGTAAAAAGTACTCTCAGTAAGTCCTAATACTGAATAGAGATAAGACTATCTAGTAAGTTTTGAACTGAAAGACGTCAAATACTTATGTGGAATTTCATTCAGAGGCATTAGTTGCCAATTTTCCTTACCTAAGAATTTGGATTCACCCTATTTGTGAGGAGAATCCATTTCTTTGAATCTTCACATTATTCATATTCACTAACTTTACCTTGAAATAGTGTTCCTGAACTAGCTACAAAATTTTTAATCTTGTTACTAGTTGTTAGATATAAATCTTGATGATGATAATTCTATTTTAATGTGCATCTGTAAATACTCAAGGTATTCTACAAACCTTAATATATGTGAACAAGTTTTGCATCCACTGATGGACAACCCAATCACCAGGGGATAAACTAAACTACATTACTCAAGTCACCAGTGAATACTACAAAAAGACTTGATAGTGTCTGGTGATGTCAGTTGTTACTTAAGCATTCAAGTATTCCGCACATTAGACACTCCAGGAAATGCCAATAAGGTATCAATGATTAAGAGTGCAAATATTTTAATAAGGCATTAATGAAAAACCAATCAGGGGAACCCATCAGGGGTAGCATAAAATACAGCGTCAGGGGATGACCTTCTTAGGAGAACCCGTTAGGAGGGGAACCTATCAAGGGATGACATCGGTGGACCAACCTATTAGGGAAAGCCATCAAAGGAAGTTTAAACAGTGCATCAGTAAATGTCATTAGTGGATACAAGTAGATCTTAACATTAGTGGATAGTGAAACACTGATCGAGTCTCCATCAGGGTTTAACATCAGTGGATACTGAAGCACTGATCAAGTTTCCATTAGGGCTTGTCATCAGGGGATCTAAAAGCACTAATCAAGACAACATCAGGGCTTGTCTTTAGTGGATGGTTATGACCTAGTCCACTCGTCATCACGACTTACAAGAAAATCATTGGTACTTGGCACGGAAGCAAGAGGTATAACTAGGAAGATATTCCTTGAGATTTGGTTGTCCATTAACAACTCTCAAGCAATAAATGCATGAAGATCAAGGGATGAAAAAGAAGCAATACCAGCCAAAAGCAGTCTGACACATTACTCTGAATGGATAATGAAGTGATATACTGCGACTATGTTGAAAAAAAAGTAGCATGTCTAGCACATGGATTCAACAACTGATCTGCTACATATACAGAAAGAGTTGTTACACGAAATAACCAAGAAGCCACAACACTTACACACTAGAAGGAAGCTTTGTAATAGATCTTGAGAGATTTTATTCAGAGAAATTTTTGTAGGTAGAGTATGAGAAAATGAAGCTGTAATTTATTACAGAATTGTAGCTATTAATCAATTTGTGATTAAACAAATTTCCAAAAAAACACCAAGTTATAATACAACTACTTTAACTTGAATGCTTGTGTATTCATTTTAATTTTAGTAAAATTTTTTTGATTCTTGTAGCTATCCTAGTCGTTGTGGATTAAGTTTTAAAGAGCGAAAAGTTTGTAGCGTTTGTATTCAACCGCCCCTTCTACAAACACTTGAGCTTATTCAGTTCTAACAATTGGCATCAAAGCCAACTAGCAGACTACACTTGCTAGAAGATCTTTATTAATGACAAACAAAGCTGGAAATAGTAAAGTTCTCATTTTGGAACGAGGTAAATATTTCTTCTGGAGACAATGCATAGCACTTCATCTTAGAGCAATCGATGATGAATATTTACATATTCTAGAAGAAGGCCCTCACGTACCTAAGAAGCTCATTCCTCAAGAAGTGGTGAATGGATTCAACGTCCGTGAAAGATTAGTCTCAAAGACGACCAATGAAATGACTCCCGAGAAAAGAGAAAAAGTGAAGAAAGATCTCAAAGTCACAGGTATACTCTATAATGACTTAGACGATGATATGTTAAACAGTATCATGAATCTAACAACGTCTAAGTTAATATGGGATACTATCCAGATCTTGTGTGATGGTACAGAAGACTTGAGGGAAAATAAACTACAGTTGTCAACACAACAGTGTGAGTAGTTCACAATGATAAGTGGTGAATCACCCACTGAAATGTTTGACAGATTCAACAGGTTGGTAAATGACCTGAGGATGTATGGGAAGACTTATGCCAACAAAGATGTGAACAAAAAATTCATGAGGGCACTTCCCATATCATGGGATCCAAAGACAACCATCAGGGAATCCAAGGACATGAATCACCTAGACTTGGATAGGCTCTATGGTACCCTAAAGACATATGAACTGGAGGTTCAACAAAGATCTGAAATGTTAGGGGATACTAGAAAGATTAGATCTATAGCCCTGATGGCTACCAAGAAAAACAAAAAGGAAGCAGGACAGAGTGTCTTGATGCAGCAACAACTAGGAGATGTTGAAGAAAGTTAAGAAAGTGGGGACAATGAAGCTAACTCCAAAGGGATTGAGTACACCCCTAAAGAGTTAGAGGAAATGGATGAAACAATGGCCTTCCTTGCAAAAAGGTTTTCCAAACTGAAATTCCAAAAGCTAACTGGAATAAAGAAATTTTTAGCAAGGAAACCTGGTAGCACAAGCAACTTTATTGATAAATCTAGAATAAAGTGTTACAAATGCAATGAGTTTGGCCACTTTGCTAATGAATGCCGCAAGGCCAAAAATAAAAGTGAGTCCAAAGGGAAGGAGGCTGTGGCAGACTACAAGAAAAAATACTTTGACCTTCTCAATGCCAACAAGAAGGGAAAAGCTTATATTGCAGAGGGAAAGGACTGGGTTGACTCAAATGAAGAACACACTGAGGAATATGTCAACCTAGCCCTGATGCCTCATCCATTGATAGCAGTAGCTCACAAGTAAGCCTTGAAATCTCCTCTAACATGTCTAAACTGATTGTTTCAAAACTATTAAGTGAATGACTTGTGAGATAAGAGATCTTTATGACACCTTAAGGAGTGTTGTAGCTGAGACTGAGAGAGTACAAAAAATCAATGACCATTTGACCATTAGGAATACTTTGTTAGAATCAGAACTTTTTAGACTTGATATTCTTGAAAAAGAACTCTCTAATACTAGGAATCTCCTTAACTGTACTTTAAAGAGAGAAGAATGGATCTCCAAGTTTTTGAAGGAAGAAAAAGAGGTCATAAAGAGGTGGAATAAGTCAAGCAAGAAACTAGATGAGCAGTTAAACAGTAAGAGATATGATCATAAATCTGGTTTAGGCAATGAGGAGACTCAAGTGAAGTAACCTTCTATTGAGGTTGAAAATGTAGCTAGCTTTGGTAAAAGGCCTATACAACCTATCAAGTTTATAAAGGCTATAACAAAACTAGAGAAAGGGAATGTTTTCCCTATGAATGAAGCTTCCACGAGTGGTGGGAATGGCAAGAAACCTGCTCTTGCCAAAGCACTCAAAGCCTCTTTCAAGAAGGAACAAGACTATGCATCAGTGGATACATAGTCATCTGGGGATATGACTGCATCAGGCCGTTGAAGCCCTTCAAGGGATAAAGGTCTGTCAGAGGATAAGAAAAAGAATAGGAATGATAAACTAGGAGTGAACAAAGCCAGTAACTACACCCCTATTCAGGAAGCCCCTAGGAAAATGTGTTGGAACTGTGGTAATAATAATCATCTATCTTTTCAATGCAAGGAAAAATCACAGATTTTGACTACACACAATTTATATGTCGATTATTATCAACTGTTCAAGCATACATCCTATAGGGTAAAGAAAAGAAATTTGTTGATAAATCTAAAGCTTATAATGAAGCTCCTAAAAAGGAGAAAGTGTATTTACTGCCTAAACCAAAAGTCATTAGTAATGAAAAAGTTGTTTTACAATTAACTGTGACTAAACCTAAAGGACCTAAATCCACTTGGGTACCAAAAACAAATTAAATGTTCTTTATGTGTAGGGAAAAGTCAAAGGCAGGCAAATCTAGTTTCTAGACAGTGGTTGCTCAAGACACATGATAGGAAACAAATTCTTGCTCACAAAGTTCAATGAGAAGGTTGGTCAAGTGATTACTTTTGGTGACATCAGCAAAGGACTGACTCTTGGTTATGCCAAAGTACGAAATAGAGATGTCTCATTTGAAGATGTAGCACTAGTTGATGGCCTAAAACAAAATCTATTAAGCATAAGTCAACTATGTGACAAGGGATTCATCATTTCTTTCAAAGGGGATCAGTGCTTAATCTCAAATGAAAGTGATGGGAAGCTATTTTTATCAGGGATTAGGAAAAGAGATCTTTATATTGTTGATTTTAACTCAGTAAATGGAGAGTCATGTTTCTACAGCAAAGCAACCCCTGATGAAAGCAAACTGTGGCACAAGAAGCTCTCTCACTTGAACTACCAAACAATCAATGATCTAGTGAAGAGAGAGTTGGTAACTGGACTACCTCAAGTGAAATTTATTCAAGAAGGATTATGTTCAGCATGCCAACAAGGGAAATAAAGGAAATCATCCTTTGTCAGCAAAGAAGCCACAATGATTAAAGATCCAATTGAATTGCTTCACATGGATCTCTGTTTTCCCAGTGAGATGTCGAGAACTTGTAGAAAAGGGGGGGGGGGGGGGGGGGGTTGAATACAAGTTCTTTGAAAATTCTTCGATTACTTGTTCTTTAAGAAACTAAATTTTTCTTGCGGAATAAAAAGAACAAGAACACAAATCTATTTATAAACAATTGCTTTATTGATTTACAATTGAACTCCTAACAATCACAATAATGTAATCGTCAGCTGCTTTTCTATTCTGTATAGGAAAAGATACAAAACTATGAAAAACCTATACAGCTTCTGAATTACACTCTGTAACTAATTACAGCTTCTATATCAACTGAATTGCCTTTAACTCAGTTCCTATTCTGAACAAAATTCAGCTTCCTTATTCGAATCAAATACAATCTTTCTTTTTTTGATAGGAACAGATTTCTGGTTAGTTTCCTTACCAACTACGTCTTCAATAATATTTTACTTTACGTGAAAGACATTCCTTTTTCAATTCGAACTCTGTATCTATCAGAGATTAATTCACAATTAGTCTCTGATGCTTCTTTTAGTCCCTGACGTATCTTTTAGTCTCTGGTACATTTAGTCCCTGATGACTCTTTTAGTCTCTAATACGTTTAGTCCCTGATGACGTCAGCTTGTGTAGTCTCCGATAGTGTTATTTAGTCTCTGACACGTTAAGGCTTAGTCTTCGATGACGTCAGCTTAGTCTCTGATCCCTTTTTCTTTAATCTTTGATGACGTAAGCTTTTAGTCTCCGATAAGAAAACTAGTCTCTGACAGTTAAAACATTTTAGTCTCTGACCAGTTTTTCTAGTCTTTGATAAGCCTTTCTGCAAACTCTAACAGATCAAATACACAACTTGACTTCTTGAAGCGTCGATACTCCATTCCAGCAGTTAATAACAAATAAAAAATAATCGTATCTCTTTACAAAGAATAAATGAATTACAATCAAAGAGATAACTACTGGCTACAAAACTTCAGTGTTACTAATTAACACTTTCTATACATTTGTATTCTAAGTAATCTAAAGACAATCATCATCAAATGTTCTAAAACCTAACAATCTCTTTGGTCCTGTCAACATAATGTCAGTATCAAAGAAGAGATTTTTATTGGTCATTGTGGATGACTACACCAGATACACTTGGGTTAAGTTCCAACATGCTAAAACAGAAGTACCTCAATAAATCATTGACCATATAAGTTAGTAGTTAGAATTATGAGGACAGACAATGAGATTGAATTCAAGAATGCAGTTGTTAATGGATTTTGTGTGGAGAAGGGCATCAATCATACATTTTCTTTCCCAAGAACTCCTCAACAGAATGGTGTAGTGGAAAGGAAGAATAGAACCCTGATAGAAGTTGCTAGAACAATGTTAGTAGAGACAAAAATTCCTACCTATTGTTAGGCTGAGGCAATTTTCACTGCTTGCTTCACTCAAAATAGGTCTTTGATCAACAAGGCTCATAATAAGAAACCATATGAGCTAATGACATGGAGGAAACCAAACATCATGGATGCAAATGTTTTGTATTACTAAATTTTGGTGAGAACTTAGGAAAATTTGACTCAAACACTGATGAAGTTATTTTCCTATGTTACTCCTTGACATCTAAAGCCTACAGGGTGATGGAGTCTATAAATGTAGTTTATAAAGAGACTCCAAGTGGTGATGGAGTCTATAAATGTAGCTTTTGATGATCAAGAGATTTTTGGACTGGAAGACCTTGGTTTTCATGAAGAGCTCAAATTTGAAAATGAAGATGATTCTGATTATGAAGAGAATGAAGCTTATGAGTGCAAAGAAATGGAGGAGTTAACCATTCCTATTGTCAATCCAATCCACAATGAAGCCCCTTCAATAGATAGAGTTAATTACTTGGATAATAGATCAGGGAATACACCATCAGGGGATAATCCATCAGGGGATGCACCATTAGGGGATAACTTTAACCCTGACTTGAGCATAAATTCAGGGGGAGTTTTCTTAGAAGCTGGTAGCACAGACTTCGGGGGAGGAAATGATAATCATGCAAGCTCATCAAGATACCTCTCTAAGCCCAAATGGTCTAAGGGTCACACCAAAGAATTAATCATTGGTGATCCCACCAAAAAGTGCAAACCAGAAAAGCTACATCTAATGATTGCCTATATGCTTGTTTTCTTTCTCAAATTGAACCAAAGAAATTTGAAGAAGCCATACAAGATGCTGAATGGATCATGGCTATGCAAGAAGAGTTGAATCAATTTGAAAGAAATCAAGTATAGACGTTGGTGCCTAAACCAAAAGACAAAACTATAATAGACACCAAGTGGGTATTCAAAAACAAGATGGACGAAGCTCGCATTGTCATAAGAAACAAAGCAAGTCTGGTAGCAAAGAGATATCTTCAAGAGGAAGGGATTGACTTTAATGAGACCTTTGCACCAGTGGCCAGACTTGAGGCTATAAGAATTTTCTTAGCCTATGCACATTCAAACTTTAAGTTTTTCAAATGGATGTGAAAAGTGTTTTTCTCAATGAAAAATTAGAACAAGAGATGTATGTCCAACAACCACCATGGTTTAAAAGTTCAAAATTCCCAAATCATGTTTTCAAAATAGAGAAAGAACTTTATGGACTGAAGCAAGCTCCTAGAGCTTGGTATGACACACTGTCAAAGTTTCTGGTGGATAACAAGTTCACAAGAGGTATCATTGACAAAACATTGTTCTTTAGACAACACCAAGGTCATCTAATCCTAGTTCAAATATATGTTGATGATATCATTTTTGGATCCACTGACACTAAGCTATGTGAAAAGTTCTCTAAAATCATGCAAAGCAAGTATGAAATGAGTTTAATGGGTGAACTATCTTATTTCTTGGGACTGTAGATCAAACAAGTCACTGATGGGATTTACATACATCAAAAAAAGTATGTCAAAGAACTTCTTAAGAAATTTGACATGGAGGACTCAAAAGTAGCAAAACCACCTATGGCCATAGCAACCAAGATTGACCTTGATAAGAATGGAAAGAAAATTGATGTAAATACTTATAGGGGAATGATTGGTTCTCTACTGTACTTAACAACAAGTAGGCGTGATATTATATTTGCAACATGTATTTGTACAAGGTATCAAGCTGACCTAAGGGAGTCTCATCTAATTACAGTGAAAAGAATCTTGAGGTACATCAATGGCACTACAGAGTTGGGGCTTCGGTATCCAAAGGAATTTTGGATTTGAAGTACTTGGATGACGAAAGATCCCCTGACGTGGAAGATTTTCCCCTGATGCGCAGTCTGTTTTTAAAGCTATAAAACATTATTTTCTTAAATTATTTGATGATGTTTTTCCTTTAACCTAAATGGCTCATATGTCAGATTTGAAACATTAAAAGTTGAAGGACATCACATATGCATTTTCTTTCATAATTCCTATTAAGGTATTAAACTATTATATGCATGATTTACAGAATCTTACACTCACGAGTAAATTGAATTTGATTGTATGCAAAGGATTGAGGCAAGTATATTCTCACTCTAATGCTTATTTCAGTTAAGCGCATGATCAATTGATTCGACATGCGTACATACAAGATTATGACTTTTATGTTTAAATTTCCTTGTGAATCAGAATGCTATGCTTTGATTTCCGCTAGCATGATATGAATGAAAGTGCATAGATATAACTGAGCTTTGATTTTTAGTTACTTTTCAATCTTATATATGTGCAAACAAATGAGAATGATATGTCCCTTAAATGGGTTATGTCACATGGTTGACAAGAGGAAGGGAAAGGTGTTGATTTGTTCTTCACCTGACCTAGAGGAATTTTAAGTGACTATGTACGTTCACACAAGGAGGGATCATGCGGTCACAGTTAGGCCAGCTGTGTACCTTATGGTTAGCAAATCCAACGAGTTTAGCCCCCTATGGATTTTTTGAGAAAGTTGTACACAAGTGAATACTTATCTTTCTTCAAGGAGGATTACACGTTGTTTATCTTCAGTGATCCTCAAGGTTCTTCAAAGATTTTCGAGGCATCAGTATTGTGTTGTCAAGCCTCATAAACAGAATTGAATCCCTAGTAACATTCTAGTTTTGCTTTCCCAAATTGTTTATATACTTGTTGGTCGTAAATCGCTCATTCTTGTTGAACTTTAATGTCTTTCAGGGCAGGGTATAAAAGCTGAACCCTCTGACAAGGGGAAGGCAAAGTTGATCATCTACTGAGTTTGGCTAACCCTTTTGAATGCCGATAAGGAAGGAAGAAAGGAAGATGTTTTGGAAGAGTGATGTTTTGTATTATAATACAGAGATAGAATAGCTTTCGCTGAGAATATAATATTTTGGGTTGTAATAAATCTTTACTAATTCCTTCTATTATTATTTATGCTATGAATAGATGTGAAGTTATCTCTTTCCTTCTTTTGACGAAGCCCTGGTCCAGTAAGAGATTTTGGGGTCATCACATGACCATTCCTAAAGCCAAGGACAAGGCCAAGGGTATCCTGATTGAGGCACCCAAAAAGAAAACGCTTACTCAATCAAAACCTAAGCTACTTGGCGATGCCATGAAGACAGCCCACTTTCCAACACTCGTTGAAACTCGTGGAAGCTGATGTACTCTACGCACAACAACTACAAAAGGAGGGGGAAATGGCTAAGGCTAAAGAAAAGGAAGAGGAAGAGAAGAAGAAGAAGAGTGTCAAACCAAAACCCTTCAGGAGAACTCAGTCCAAGAAGTCACAACCACCAAAAGGTGCATTAGGGGAACAAAGCAAATAAGATCAAACATCCCTTGATGTTACCAAAATCAAGTCACCTGGATCAACAACTCAAGCACCTACTCTTGCAACATTTGGTCCACCCACACTTGTAGAATTTCTAAGGGATGACAGGCACAAGAACCTGACATTTATACAATCAATCAAGAGCATAAGTGTCAGGGTAAGGAACAAGGAGAAAATAATTGTCATCCTAAGAAAGTATGGGTCGGAGTTCACAGTCACTCTAGACTTGTTTAGCGGGATAGATGCTGATCAACTAGCACTAATCAAGAAAACAGTGTCAGACTTAACAGTGTTGAATAGAGACTTGAGGGGGGTGATCGACAAACTGAGGCAAGCCATCAATGACAACAGGAGCTTGTCCACAGCCATGGAGAAACCACTGAAAATATTTTATAAAACAGCTGATGGGCAAGAGAAGCAAATAAAGATAAATGAAATTGATGAGCTTGACCTGGAGGAGGCGATGCATGTTCTAGGCAATATTGCTTATCATAAAAATGAACATGTCATCAAGTTCAGAGCCCAGATTGTAAAGAGAGTGTTGAAAGAGGTTGAGGAAATCAGAGCTTATGATGGGAATGCATCAGTTGTAAGAGATGTTCCCCCAGTAAAAGGATTCAAAGAATATCCTAAGATGATCATAAACCCCATGGGTGTGGAATTCAAAAATTCAAAAGGAGAGATTGTCACATTTTTCTGGTCACAATTTGTTACAGCCAATTTGCAAGAGATTGGATCTGTCCTTGACTCAAGGTATTCTACAAACCTTAGTATATTTGCACAAGTTTTAAATCCACTAATTGACAACCCAGTCATCAGGGAATGAACTAAACTGCACTAGGCAAGTCATAAGTGAATACTACAAAAATACTTGATAGTGTCTGGGATGTCAGTTGTTACTTAAACATTCAAGTATTCTGCACATTAGACACTTCAAGTAAAGCCAACAAAGTATCAATGATTAAGAGTGCAAGTATTTTAATAAGGCATCAGTGAAAAACCTTTCAGGGAACCCATCAGGGTAGCATAAAATATTGCGTTAGGGGATGACTTTGTCAGGGGAACCCGTCATGGGAAGAACCTGTCAGGTGATGAACCCATCAAGGGAACCTATTAGTGGAACCCGTCAGGGGATCTATCAGGGGATGACATCGGAGGACCAACCCATCAAGGGAAGCCATCAAAGGAAGCTTAAACAATACGTTATTGAATGTCATTAGTGGATAATGAAGCATTGATCGAATCTCCATCAGGGTTTAACATTAGTGGATAGTGAAGCACTGATCAAGTTTCAATTAGGGCTTGTCATCAGGACTTACAAGCAAATCATTGGTACTTGGCACGGAAGCAAGGGGTATAACTAGGAAGATATTCCTTGAGATTTGGTTGTCCAATAACAACTCTTAAGTAATATATGCATGAAGATCAGGGGATGAAAAAGAAACAACACCAGCCAAAAGCAATCTGACACATTACTCCGAATGGACAATGAAGTGACATACTGCGGCTATGTTGAAAAAAAAGCAGCACGTCTAGCACATGGATTCAACAACTGATCTGCAACATATACAAAGAGAGTTGTTACACAAAATAACCAAGAAACTACAACACTTACATACTATAAGGAAGCTTTGTAATAGATCTTGAGAGATTTTATTCAGAGAAATTTTTGTTGGTAGAGTGTGAGAAAATAAAGCTGTAATTTATTACAGAATTGTAGTTGTTAATCAATTTGTGATTAAACAAATTTCCAGAAAAATACCAAGTTATAATACAACTATTTTAACTTGAATGCTTGTGTATTCATTTTAATTTCAGTAAAGTTTTTTCTGATCCTTGTAGCTATTTCAGTAGTTGTGGATTAAGTTTTAAAGAGCGAAAAGTTTGTAACATTTGTATTCAACCTCCCCCCCCCCCCCCCCCCCCCCCCCCTCCTACAAACACTTGAGCTTATTCAGTTCTACCACTAACCTTATAGTATATTACATGTTGAGCAATTATTGCTCATACTTGCCTTATTTCTCTTTTAGTTAAAAGCGAGAAAGATGAAAATTCCAAGGGTAAGGAAAAAATGTATCGTTAAGGACTGGCTGTTAAGGATTCTGAAATATGAATCTGGGTTTTTAGTATTGTAATAAAGAACTTATTACGTTATCTGCTGTTAAAATCTTTTGATACAATAATTGTAATAACTGCTGGGTATATTCTATTCCTGCTTATGATATGAATGAAGGTTTTTGTTACTTTTATCCCACTGACAGTCCGGTGTTCCACCGAAAGCCGGAGTCATAACAGTTGATAATAAATTGACAACTCTAGTTTACAGTTGGGAATTTTAGGGCTGTCACAGCTTGGTATGAGAGCCAAAAACACCAGAAAGATTATTTATGAGCCAAACTAGAAAAGTTGGGATATATTAGAATGTTGGACAAGCCAGTCCTGAAATTTTGGGAATAGAGACGTTAAGATATAAGCGATGGGGATATCATGAGTATACGTAAATATTAGTAACTTGATTAGCAAGTATATTGCACTGTATATGTATGTTATTTTACATAGTGATAGCTAAATATTTTTAGTACTTCAATTTTGTCTAATAAATTAATATTATATTGGTTATGTCTATACATTATCAGCAGTCAATTTATTTTCTTTGACTTAGAAAGATCGATTGAGTTTCCTATGACTTTGTAGATGTCTGACATACACCAACCTAATGATACCATGGATGCTTGGATAGTGATTGAGCCAGATAGATGGACGTTAGATGATGTCGTGCCACAGGAACTTGCACCTATTAGGACTAACATCCCCGAGCCTACTGTTGCCAACCCTATGCCTGAGATTAAAGATGATCCCAATGAAGATGCTAGTAATGACGACATGGGTGGACAAAAGGCTAGAAATTCCCCTTTGAATATCAGAGTTCAAGGGAAGTAACCCCAGTTCAGGTTATACCATCTGTCACCCCACCCAATATTATACAAGACGTTCCCTCATGTCTCGCATTCAAGGTATAGATGCAATACCTGGAAGTCTGTCCCCACAAATTTTCATACTTTCAGTTTCACCTTGCCCGTTCCTGAATCGGTTTTTGTTCCCCCACCTGCACAAATTCCACCTCCAGCACCAGCACCTATGCCCCAACTCCGGCTGCAAATGCATTAAGTACAGAGCAGAGATTCTAAAATCAACTTAGATATTATGAAGCTAACTTGCGTGATAGGGAGGTATCAACCTTCCGCCTTGCCAGAGAAGTTTGTAGTTGTAGGTGAATGTCGAAACGCTAGCAATTCGATAAATGTCGTGTCGCAACCTGTTATAGGATGGAAATGTATGTTGTTAACTAGCAAATGTCTGTGACAAGAGGACTTGCACCAGTCTCTGAGGCATCGATGGAGGCCTTGATGGCATATTCGGACTACCAGTTGAGATTAGCCCATGCCTTTGAGGATATTGCAGTAACCTGGGTCTATTTTGGACTCAGTGAGGAAAACCTAATATGAGGATCAAAAAGTAAGTTTAGGTTGACCGTAGGGAAGGCTCTGAGTATGTATATATAAGTAATTAGTATGTGAAATAACTATGATAACTTTTGAAATGTTAAAGGTGACAATTTTGAGAACTAGACGTTGTACTAACTGAATGATGAAGTAATGAGGACTGATAGATGGTAAGATACTTTTGTTACACCATCTTCTCATGTGGTTGGAATTGTAAACCAACTTGGGAGAAGGGACTTAGTATGTCTCCAATTTTGCATCTTGTATAATATAACAATGAATATAAATCTATATAGTTTGGCTTACTATTTTGCGTGTTATGTTATATTCTTACATATTAATTGGCTGATGAAAATAGAAATAATTTCAAAATGAAGAATTTAACAATAATATGTGTTGTTTAAACAAAAAATGAATAGGGGAAACCGTAGCGGTTGTGGAAGGCCCCTCTAACACAAAAACCAAACTAGAGCTAACATTGTTAACCCTATGCAAAACTTTGTGAATTTGATAAGATAAGCATTTGGGAATACCCAATTGAGTCCTCAACCTAATAACCCAACACACAGGGTTACTTTTAAGGATTTCAAGGATCTGAAACCACCTATCTTTACTGGATATGAAGGTCCAATAGTAGCCCGTGAGTGGGTAAAGGAGGTCGAGAAAGCCTTTAGGATTTGTGAGGTCACAAACCTCCAGAAGACTACCTTTGCCTCTTACATGTTGACAGAAGAAGCGAACTTTTGGTGGGAAAATGCAGAACGA
This sequence comes from Centella asiatica, assembly GCA_014636745.2. NCBI lineage: Eukaryota > Viridiplantae > Streptophyta > Magnoliopsida > Apiales > Apiaceae > Centella > Centella asiatica. The sequence goes on along the minus strand of CM025783.1, from coordinate 38,584,947 downwards.
TTAGAGATGGCTCAGCATGTTGCTGCCCACAACAACGACCAAGAAATTTCTTGGGAAAGATTCACCAAAATATTTCTTGCAAAATATCTTCCTTTGAGTTTATCCGATGAAATGGAAATTAACTTCCTTAATCTGAAACAAGGAAGTATGACTGTGACTGAGTATAAGGCAAAATTTATTGAACTATCCCGCTTTGCTCCACATTAGGTAGACATCGAGAGGAGGAGGGCGAGATGTTTCAAGCAAGGACTGAATCTCTAACTCTGTAGTAAAGTAGAAAACTTGGCGCTAGATGATTTTTATGCTATTGTTGAGAAAGCTAAGATAGCAGAACAAGGGACTGAAGCCCTAGCGAAATATAATCGCGATAAAGAAAGGTGAATAACACAACTTGGAAGAGGAATAGGGCTCAAGGAGGTCAACAAGTTAAACAAGAGTCTAGAATAAGAAGTACTACTGGCCCCAGTTTTATTAAAAACAAGCATCGTTAGAATAAAAATTCATCTGAGGGTAGTGGATTGAGGAAGGGGAGTGTTTGCCCCAAGTGTAATAGGAACCATGTTTGAAGGGACAATGGGTATGTTATCAATGCAAGAAGCTGGGACATTTGTCTCACAACTATCCCAATGCACCCGCAATAGGCTAAAAAAGGCTTCAAAATTAGAATCAAAGAGGGCTTGCCAATACTACATACTACACTTGTGGCATGACATGCCATATCTCCCCAAACTATCCCCAAAAAACCAGAAAGCTCATTGAAGGAAAGAATAAGCTATTAACAGGATCTAATGCAACTCCTGCACACCCCATGGCACGTACTTATAACATGACTGTCAATGATGCATTGCAGTCCACTAATGTGGTGACAGGTATACTTCCAGTTAATTATGTACTAGCATATGTGTTATTTGATTTAGGAGAAACTAGGTCTTTTATCTCTATGCGCTTAGTTGAGAAATTAAAGCTAGAACCACAAGAGTTATTCCATCCATTAGAAGTTATGATCGCTAACCAGGAGACATATCACGTTACGAAGCTCTTTAATCAATGTACCATTCAAATAGGAAAACATGAGTTCCCAGTAGATTTGATACCTTTTACGTTGGGAGAATTTGATGACATCTTAGGTATGGATTGGTTACAAAAGTATAATGCTAAGGTTGATTGTTTTAGGAAGTGTGTATCACTCAATACACCTCAAAATAATAAGATAACCTTTTATGGTAGCAAACCAACTGCTTCTAGTCATATTTTTTCTAATATTCAAGCTAGGAGACTGATCAAAAAAGGGTGTGAAACCTTCCTAGCCTATGTCCAAGACATTTCTAAAGAAATCTTCAGTAGATAACATTCTAGTAATTCAAAAATATAGGGATGTTTTCCCTAAAGAACTATCAGGCTTACCTCTTAACTGAGTGATAGTGTTTGGCATTGAATTAACTCCTGGTATAACACCAATATCAAAGGCACCTTACCGTATGGCCCCAGTAGAATTAAAGGAATTGATGATACAATTGCAAGAATTATTGGATAAAGGTTTTATCTGTCCTAGTGTTTCACCGCGGGGAGCCCTTGTTTTATTTGTAAAAAAGAAGGATGGATCAATGCATTTATGTATTGACTATCGCGAATTGAATAAGGTAACCATTAAAAATAGATACCCTTTACCAAGAATAGATGATATTTTTGAACAATTGAAGGATGCAACCTATTTTTCCAAAATTGACTTAAGGTTCGGATACCATGCACCAATTAAGGGTGAAAGCTGACGATGTTTTGAAAACAACATTTCGTACCCGATATAGGCATTAAGAGTTTTTAGTAATGCTGTTTGGTTTGACGAACGCCCTCGCAACATTTATGGACATAATGAACTGAATTTTTAAACCCTATCATGACAAGTTCATTATTGTGTTCATTGATGATATTTTGGTTTATTCCAAAACAAAGGAAGAGCATGAAGAGCACCTTAGACGTACTATGGAGTTTTTAAGGAAAGATAAATTGTATGCTAAGCTATCTAAGTGTGAGTTTTGGTTACAAAAAGTAAAATTTCTTGGACATGTCATTGACAAAGATGGAATATCAGTAGATCCAATGAAAATTGAGGTAATGACTAAATGGCATCAACCAACTACTCCCACTGAAGTAAGAAGTTTTCTCGAACTAGCTGGTTAATGTCGACGATTTGTGAAAAATTTCTCAAAACTAGCAGTACCACTAACCAACCTTACCAAGAAGGTGGTAAAGTTCATATGGACCCCTAAGTGTGAAAGAAGTTTCAAAGAACTAAAGAAGAAATTAATAGTGGCACCAGTCCTGACCTTACCTGACGATATTAGAAATTTTATCATCTACAGTGATGCATCCTTAAAAGGACTTGGTTGCGTGTTAATGAAATAAGGAAAGGTTATCGCCTATGCTTCAAGGCAATTAAAGGAATACGAAAAACGATATCTAACTCATGATTTGGAGCTGACAGCAATCGGTTTTGCACTTAAGATTTGGAGACATTATTTATATGGGGAGAAATGCGAGATATACACAGATCACAAAAGCTTAACGTATATTTTCACACAAAAGAAGTTGAATATGAGACAACGTAGATGGTTGGAGTTTATCAAGGATTATGATTGTACGATCAATTACCATCCTGGAAAAGCAAATGTGGTAGCAGATGCCCTGAGTAGGCGTGAACGGTTGAATATCACGATCACACAAACTGAGTTATGGAAGGATTTAGAGTGACTACAACTCAGCATATTATTAGTGGAGGACGATATGAAAATAGGAGAAATAACTCAGGTGGAGCCTCAACTATACAACCAAATCAGGAGAACACAAGACGACCATCAAGAAAATAAAGAGAAACTCCTAGTGAAAGAAAAAGGGAAATGTAGAATAGATGCCAAAGGTCTACTACGATATGATGACAGAATCTAGATACCCCCAAATGAAGAATTGTGACATGAGATCCTACAAGAAGCACATCAGTCAAGATTCTCAATACATCCTCAGAGCACCAAGATGTACCAAGATCTGCGTCTGATTTATTGGTGGCCCAACATGAAAAAGGAAGTTGCAGAATGGGTAACTCATTGTTTAACCTGTCAAAGAATGAAGGTAGAACATCAGAAACCAGGTGGAGCGCTACAACCTTTGGAAATTCCGGAGTGGAAATGGGAACTTATTGTAATGGATTTTGAAGTTGGATTACCAACTACAGTCAAAGAATGTAATACTATTTGGGTTATTATTGATATACTGACCAAGTCAGCACATTTTCTGTCTATAAAAGATACCTTCAAGATGGATTAGTTAGTAAAACTTTATGTGAAAGAGATTGTAAGTAGACATGGAGTTCCTGTGTCAATTATATCAGATAGAGACCCCTGTTTTACTTCACGATTTTGGAATAAGTTTTAAGAATATCTCGGTACTCACTTGGATGTGAGTACTACTTACCATCCCTAGTCAGATGGATAATCAGAAAGCAAAATACAAACCTAAGAAGACATGTTAAGAGGTTGTACTTTGGATTTTAAAGGAAGTTGGGATGAACACTTACCACTAATAGAGTTTTCTTACAATAACAATTACCATGTCAGTATTGGTATGACCCCTTTTGAAGCACTTTATGGTAGAAAATGTAGAACTCCGTTACATTGGAATGAGATTGGAGAACGAAAGTTAGAAGGACCAGAAATAATTCAGCAAACAGAAGAAGCTATTACTGTCATTCGACAAAGGATTAAAGTTGCCCAAGATCGACAAAAGAGTTACGCAGACCAACATCGTAAGCACCAACCAATGAACGTTGGAGATTATGCATTTGTCAAACTTTCCCTTGGAAAAAGATAAAACCTAGAGCCATGTTACATTGGACCCTTTAAGATATTAAAAAGAATAGGACATGTAGCATACAAGCTAGCGTTACCCCTAATTTTAGGTCACCTCCACAATGTGTTTCATGTGTCGGTCCTATGGCCTTATAAACCAAATTTCAAAAGGGTAATAGATTATCAACTTACTAAGATCAATGAAGATCTGACATATGAAGAGGAACCGATTCAAATAGTGGATTGTCAAACTAAGAGATTGAGAAATAAAGAAGTTCTCTCTATAAAGGTTATTTAGAGGAACCACAATTTTGAAGAAGCTACGTGGGAATTAGAAAAAGACATGGTTGAGAAGTACCCCCACCTATCTTATAAATAAATTTCGCGGACGAAATTTTTATAAGGGAGGATGTGGAGCCCCAAACTTTCTGTAAATATTTCTACAACATCAATGTAAATACTAAATAAATTTCAGTTGGATATATTTGCGATCGTAAGCAATTATTCTTTTATGAATATGGAAAGGATCAAGTTTCAATTTAAAAAGATATTAATACCCAGAATAATAACAATTTAAGTAATAATAATATTATGGATTATTATTACAATTATAAATGGAGGGGAGATTAACAATCAACCTGAGAGTTTTCCACCGATGAGTAAGCTATTAAAATGTTGAGCCAATAAACTTCTATAGGATACTTGTAAGGAGTATACACTTACATGTAAATGTAATGATCAAATGTGTATTTATAATATTTAAATAAGCTAGTGGCTTAGTTAGTTTCACGTCCTATGCTAATCCTTGGTAAAAAACAACCCACGTCAATATATTATTTTCCCTAACTCTCTTATATAAAGAAGACCCTCGTCTTACTACTGTCACTTCTAAACACTCTCAAACTCAAAATAATATTCATACAGCGTGTGCTATAAAATTAAAACCTTTGCAAGGTAATTTTAAAAGCCTTAACTAGTTATTTAGCTTAACTGAGAAACATGAAAAGTAAACTCTTTGTCAGCATGATCATTTAGTTAAAGTAGAAATCTATTGAATACCTTGGTTAAATAAAATATTTTCCCTTTAATAATAAACTATCTAGACAACCTCTATTCTTTCAAAATACTCAAAAGAGTATTTTCTTTCTTTTATATATGTTCAACATGGATGTTTTGTAATCCATTATTCCTTATTCTTTATAGCTTCTATCAATTAAAAAGGGTGATTAATTAATTATACAATTAAAAAGGGAATTCAATTTCTAACAAATTTTAACTATCCCCTGATGTGCAGTAGTCACTGATGCATAAACTCAATGTGAGAACCCAAAAAATAAGATGAATTTTGTTTCACATTATGATGAAATTATATTACGTATGAAGGTTAATTTTATATTCAATATGAATAATAATTTCATATCTTAAATGGAAATTTTATGACAATGTGATATCCAAAAGATTTTAAATATATTTGAGCTCAAATCTTTAAATGATTATTTTATTCAAGTATTTTCAAGTGCATGTTTATGTAGTCACGTGGGAAGGCACTCGGGTGTGAGCTACAGTATCCATTTTTTTTAAACTAAAGACTGCTGTGAGACAAAAGGTTCAATTACACTATGTCAGAGTTGTTGCAAGTGGCCCGTTAACCAGTTGGTCTACTCCAACAGTACACTAGATTGTTGGCTATGATAGAAGACTGACTACCTTCAAGCAGTCGTTACATCCACCCTTTCTAATCAATCACTTCTTTCTAAAGCTTGTCACTGCCTTTTACAGCCAATGACTAAAATCTAATCTCAAACAATCCTACTGCTCTTGTTGCTCGGCAAGTGAGATATATATATCATTTGGGTATAACCCTAGCCCCACTTTCATACATTTCTATACAGCCAACCACCCACAAAATCCAGGTTCACTTTCAAAGAGCAACTGTCTTTCTGAAAGAACAATCCAAGGTTTTAATTTCTCCTTTACTGCCAAAGAGGTAAGAGCACTATATTAAAGTCTTGTTCTGTTCCTGCACTTTTTATTATGTTATGCATGTCTTGTTTGTGAAAATACTAGATTCACTCACTTCCAAAAGTATGATTTAATGCATGCTTTTAACATTTGATATTAATACCTTTTATTTCAAAAGCTACCCAAGATGAGAGTAAGATATGTTGACGACCACCTACTAAACAAACCTTTAACTTCCAAATATATTTTTTTATATATATCAGTGGTTAAACACCACGTCTGGATCCTTGTTAACCAGAGTTCTTGTTGTCTAGCAGTGTCTATAAGAATTAGTAGACAATAAGAATGTTACACAGTGCAGAAAAGAGTGATGAAGTCACCACTGTATCGGAGACAAGTCCAAGCTTAGTTTCCGTTAGTGTGAAGTTTGTCTCTGACTGTATAAAATAGTCCCTGGGAGATTCCAAGTTAGTCTTCGACAGTATAGAAGTTAGTCTCCGATAATATGGAATTAGTCTATGATAGGCTAAAGATATTAGTCTCTGAGAGTTTAAAATACTACTCTTCAAAGGTACAAATGTTAGTCTCTAACGAGAAAAGTTTTGTTAGTCTCCGATGAACAAAATTATGTTAGTCTCTGATGAGAAAATTTCCTTAGTCTCCGATGAGAAATTAGTTCCTGAAGAGTCTGGCAATAGCCAACGGAGTTTGGTGCTGAACAATTATCCACCGACGAGTTCAGCGATGACTTATTGAGTTTGGTGCTAAACAAATTATCACCCGATGAGTTTGGCGATGATCGAAGATAATCCCCTGATGGTCGAAGACTATCCCTTGACGGGTAGTCTATCCCCTGATGGGTAGTCTATCCCCTGACGGGTAGTCTATCCCCTGACTGGTTGTCCATCCCCTGACAGGTGGATTAGATGGGTGAAGCAGTCCCTGATGAGTAAACATCCCTTGACGGGTGAACTAGTCCCTAATGACCAAACATCCCCTGACGGATAATTTGTTGGGTTTCGTAGGGTAAAACGCAGTGGAAAAATATGATTAAAATAAACAAAACGAAACCCAAACCCAAGGATCTATGCAAAACAATTTAATACAGATAGTTTAAGATTTTACCAATTAATTGTGCGAATCTGAAGCTTTGGTGAAGGTGTTGATCGTCTCCAAAACCTTAACGCAATCCAACTAGACAACGTCTCTACAGTATCCACACGAACATTCATGAACCGTCTTACGATTCAAACAAGAAGAGTTACAGTACTAGCTGTATGATATGTATCTCTTTTCTCTATCTCTCTTAACTCTAGTCTCTCTCTTATGAGCAGCTACATAAAACATTGGTTTGAGAGAATAGCTGATATATCATATATATAGCCTTTTATAGAGTAATTCCAAAACCTAATTAAATTAGGAGAATTATAATCCGAATTTTATATTTATTAGATATATATTTAATCAAGTCTCACTTAATTAATATATATATGTACAAATAAATATATATTCGTATTTCCTTCCAAAGGACTCTACTTCATACAGATTACACACACACACACACACATATATATATATATGTATATATAATTTAAAACCATGATTTAATTAAATCAATCTTATTGATATATTAAAATCATTGACATTTAAATTATATCTCCTTGACGAATGTTCTTTGTGTGTGACCCTGTAGGTTATTATTACTTTGGCAATAATTTTAAATCATATTACAAAATTATAAACAGTGAGCGGCATTTAGTAATACATCACTGTTACCCAAGTAATAACAAAATCATAGATTCGACGTTACCTTTCGTGACCAATGTTTCAATGTAACTTAATCCTTTTAACCAAGATATCTAAGATTAAATTTAAGGCATGGATGTGTCATCCTCTTTATAATTTAATCTCAGTTTTCTTGATCAATGAGTAAACTATATGAAACAAATCTCTATTTGAGCATCGCCATGCATTTCATAGTTTCACTCAATCAAGAGGCCTATAGATATCACCCCTAATTTATAGGAGGGTTAAATTTCATCTACATCATTCCCATTTCTCACATAACTCATTATGCATCCAATAATCACCTTTATCATCCACCCGGTTAAAGATGACTTTTGATATTGTCAAAACGCATAACTCCTTATGTAGAAATGTCATGACTTCAGGTTGAAGGACCATTACATCATTGTCACTATAAGAATTACTTATGATACATAGCATAACGCTCCATGTAGAATTCTCATGGTGGGTCTGTCCAGTACTATGTTCTCTAACATGTACCTATGTATCAACTTAATATATCTCGTATATATTTATGACCAATGAGATATGGCCATTATTTAATCCACATACTAGTCTCAATGTATTATTGTTGTCCCACTGACAATGATACTCGACTAGGACATTTAAGAATAATGATACATTACATACTTATATGATCTCATATTCAAGTCACATACTTGAATTCATATAATTAGCATCATTCTTCTAAGGACATTTATTATGTTAACATTTATATAACGCAGTAAATAAAACATAATAAAAGAAATTATCATTTAATCAAAACATATCATAAATATAGTGTCACAATCATTACATAATTGGTCATTAGGGCATACACTCTAACAATCTCCCACTTGCGCTAGAGCCAATCACTCATGTATCTAATACCAATAGCAATAGTGTGACCTTCGTGCTTCTGCTACGACAAAGCCTTGGTCAGTGGGTCTGCAACATTTTCTTCTGTCGGTATTTTGCAAATATGTACATCACCTCTCTCGATAATTTCTCGAATGAGATGAAAACGCCTAAGTATATGCTTGGATCGTTGTTGAGATCTAGGTTCCTTCGATGTGCAATGGCACCATTGTTATCACAGTAGAGATCTACTGCATCAACAATAGAAGGAACAACACCAAGTTCAGTAATGAACTTCTTTATCCATACAGCCTCCTTTGCTGCATTGGAAGCAGCAATATACTCAGCCTCTGTTGTAGAATCGACAACTGTCTCTTGCTTTGAACTTTTCCAGCTTACAGCTCCACCATTAAGGCAAAACATGTAACCTGATTGTGACTTATAGTCATCATTGTCAGTTTGGAAACTAGCAGCAATGTAACCCTTTACTGCCAGTTCCTCTTCACCTCCATATATCAAGAATGCATCCTTAGTCCTTTTGAGGTATTTTAGGATATTCTTGATTGCTATCCAGTGACCTTCACCTAGATTTGACTGGTATCTGCTCGGCATGCTTAAAGCATACGAAACATCAGGACGTGTACATAACATTGCGTATATGATAGATCCAATTGCCGAAGCATAAGGAATCTTACACATGCGATCCTTATCATCTTGTGATTTAGGACATTGAGCTTTAGAGAGCGCTAATTCATGCGACATGGGTATGTAACCTCTCTTAGCATCTTGCATGCTGAACCATTTCAACACTTTATCAATGTTTGTACTTTGACTTAAGCCAAGCATCTTTCTCGATCTATCTCGATAGCTCTTGATACCTAGAATATAGGTTGCTTCACCCAAGTCTTTCATGGAGAAACATTTTCCCAACCATTTCTTGACTGCTTGTAAAGAAGGAATGTCATTCCCAATAAGTAATATGTCATTGACATATAATACTAGGAATACAATATGGCTCCCACTTAACCTTTTGTACACACAAGGTTCATCTTCATTCTTGATAAAGCCAAACTCTTTGATTGCTTCATCAAAACGAAGATTCCAGCTCCGAGATGCTTGCTTTAATCCATAAGTGGATCTTTGTAGCTTACATACCTTTCCAGCATCCTTTGAAGTGATAAAACCCTTGGGTTGTGTCATATACACATCCTTAAGTAGATTTCCATTAAGGAAAGTTTTTTTGACATCCATTTGCCATATTTCATAGTCATGAAAAGCTGCAATAGCAAGTAAGATCCTGATGGATTTAACCATGGCTACTGGAGAAAAAGTCTCATCATAGTCAACACCTTGAACTTGTTTGAAACCTTTTGCTACCAATCACCCTTTATAGGTTTGTACATTACCATCCATGTCAGTTTTCTTCATGAAAACCCACTTGCACCCAATTGGTTTTATCCCTTCAAGTGGGTCAACCAAAGTCCATACTTGGTTGGCATACATGGAGTCCATCTCAGATTTCATTGCTTCAAGCCATTTCTCATATTGAGGTCCGTTCATAGCTTCTTGATAGGAAGTAGGCTCATCATCATCTATGAGCATTACTTCGCCACTTTGAGTGATAAGATATCCATAATATCTTTCAGGCTCATAGCGTATCCTACCAGATCTACGAGGAGCTTGTGTTACTTGAATAGGTTCAGTTTCCACAACAACTTATGGCTCCTGCTCATGTTCCATCTCAGGTTCATTGGTATTTTGTGGTTTTCGAATTTCTTCGAGTTCTACATGCCTCCCACTGTTTTCTTTAGAGAAAAATTATCTTTCTAGGAAAACTCCAGTGCGAGCAACAAACACTTTGTTCCCCGAAGGTTTGTAGAAATAATACCCTTTTGTTTCTTTAGGGTATCCCACAAAATTACACTTATCTGATTTAGGTCCGAGCTTGTTGGAAGCTAGACGCTTTACATATGCTTCGTATCCCCAAATCTTCATAAAAGACATACTAGGACGTTTCCCAGTCCACATCTCATATGGTGTCTTTTGAACCGTCTTTGTAGGAACACGGTTAAGTATTAAAGCAGCAGTTTTTAAGGCGTGACCCCAGAAGCTTATCGGAAGATCTGTATGACTCATCATGGATCGTACCAAGTCTAACAAGGTACGATTCCTCCTTTTAGACACACCATTCCATTGTGGTGTTCTTGGTGGAGTGAGTTGTGATATAATACCGCACTCTTTAAGAAGATTATCAAATTCCTGGCTCAAGTATTCACCACCTCGATCTGATCGGATGGCTTTTATACTTTTGCCAAATTGGTTTTGTACTTCATTTTTGAATTCTTTGAACTTTTCAAAAGATTCGGATTTGTGTTTCATAAGATACACATATACATATCTACTGAAATCATCAGTAAATGTAATAAAGTAATAAAATCCAGATCTAGCTTGCGAACTCATGGGTCCGCATACATCAGTATGTATAAGGCCCAATACATCGCTGGCCCGTTCACTGTGTCTAGTGAAAGCTGCTTTAGTCATTTTTTCCAACAAACAAGACTCTCATACATCATATGATTCAAAATCAAATGAGTCCAAATACCCATCTTTATGGAGTTTGGATATGCGTTTCTCCCTGATGTGGCCCAAACGACAATGCCAGAGATAAGTCGGATTAGAATCTTTTGATTTTAGCCGTTTAGTATTTATATTATAGATGGACATTTGTAAATCAAGAACATAAAGACCATTAAACAATTGTGCTACTCCATAACACATTTCATTTAAATAAAAGGAACAACTGTTTTTCTTTATTATAAACGAAAAACCTTTCTTGTCCAAACAAGAAACAAATATAATATTCCTGTTTATAGCAGGCACATAATAACAGTCTTCAAGTTCTAATACTAGCCCAGTGGACAAAGACAAATGGTAAGTTCCTACAGCTAATGCAGCAACTCTTGCTCCATTTCCAACGCGTAGGTCCACCTCGCCTTTAGCCAATGGTCTACACCTTCGCAGTTCCTGCACATTTACACAAATGTGAGAACCACATCCAGTATCAAATACCCAAGATGTAGAAGTAGATAAATTGACTTCTATAACATATATACCTGAATCGGAAGTCCTACTTCCTTTCTTCTTCTTTAGATCTTCCAGGTAAGCATGACAATTCCTTTTCCAGTGTCCAGGCTTTCCACAGAAGTGACAATTACCTTCTTTAGCTATCCCACCTTTAGGCTTGAAAGCCTTATTGGATTTGGATTTGGCAACAGATTTAGATCCCATCTTCTTTTTTTTTCCCTTTCCATTTCCTTTGGCATTCCCCTTTTGCACCATCAAAATGGGAGAGGGTCTTGCCTTTTTCATGTTGTTTTCAGTAGTTCTCAACATGCTCAACAACTTAGTAAGTGGTTTCTCAATCTCGTTCATGAGGTAATTCATGACAAATTGAGAATAGCTTTTGTTCAAAGATTGTAAGACAAGATCAGTTTGAGCCTCCTGAGTAAGTGGAAAGCCCAACCTATCTAGGTACTCGATATACCCAATCATCTTTAGAACATGTGGGCCGACTGGATCACGTTCACCCTGCTTACAATGATACAATGCTTTGCTCGAATCATACCTCTCCTGCCGAGCATGCCCCTCGAACAACTTCTTAAGATGTTCAATCATGTCATAAGCATCCATCAACTCATGTTGCTTCTGAAGCTCAGGGTTCATGGTTGCTAACATAAGGCAGCCCACATCCAGAGCATCATCCTAATGCTTCTTGTAAGCATTCTGCTCTGTACGTGGTGCAATGGTAGCTGGTGCAGCAGGAATTGGTCCATCCAGGACATAGAGCTTGCGCTCTTGCTTGAGGACAATCCTCAAATTCCTATGCCAGTCTAGGAAATTAATCCCATTCAGTTTTTCCTTCTCAAGGACTGATCGCAGTGAAAGGCTACTATTGTTGTTGTTTGCCATTAATATCTACAATTCATAAATGCAAAATTAATAACTAAATTTGCAGAAATTTTAATGTTATGTTTTTGATAATGGCATATGCAAATATATGCCTCCCACTATTTTATTCAAATTAATAGCCCTCACCATTAATTCGGAATTATTTCTTTTAAATACTTCTAGTGAGCTAAGATCCATATTTCATTATGCCCTAAGTTAGCTTTGGCTAATCACTCAAAACATAATTATTTAGGTAGGCTACACTTTGTCAATTATATCATATATAACTCTTGGATAGTTTGTCGAACAACATTTGTTCAAGCTCAACTAATGAACTTATACAAACTCTATGCCTCTAAACCCACAATCCTATTGTGATAGCCTAGTTAAGTCAAGCCCAATTTTAACAGTTTGGATATCACAATTATCCTATCGCACCATGCCAAGATAAATGGGGTACTTTGCTTTGGCAAACCTACACCCATCGATCAAGGCCTTGATGAGTGTTAATCATTGGAAGGCATCTGTTTTAGACTTAATGATTTTATGAGGGATTTTATTAATTAAATTAGATCTCACCAACTATAACTTTTAAGCATCCACATTTATTCATTATATCATATATAAGCATAAATAAAGTGCAAAATTAATTGTGACACAGCTATGGCCAAATCCTATGCCAATCTTTCCAAGCTAATGAAAAGATTGAAGGTTAATGTAATGTGGTAATTAATCATCAAACTTGGCCGCTTTCTTGAAACTCCGTTTGCATGCATCCTTTTTCCTTATCTCCATCTTCTGTTGGTCATCTTTATAGATTACATAATAATGAAACCTATACTAAAATATTCTATGTTGTACATTACATTATAGAAAGAAACCTCAAGTTACATTCGAGGGGAGTAAGATGAGAAGAGAATATTACATCCAGATATAAGAGAAGGCATGACATGCAAGCCGTATTTCAAAACCAAAACCACTAACCTATGGGTCGTAAGGCCATAATTGTGCATCATGCATATCATAATAAGCACATAATAACATGATTTAAACAATTAAAATAATTAAATATATATTTTTTAATTAATTTTTAAATCATTAAACCAAATTTGGGGACACGACAATCGTGCGCTACAGCAGGGGGGTCAAGGGGGCACCCCCCCTTGCCGGGGTCCTAGGGGTCGGGAGGCCCCTAGTGGGGTCCAAGGGACATGGCCCCTGGCGGTGGTCTCGCTGACCGATCGCAAAATTTTTACAAGTCACAATCTATATTGTGCAATTTTTCTCTATCAGAGACTAAGCTCAAATTAAGCCTATCGGAGACTAATCCCATTAGCTCGTCGGAGACTAATTATTAAGCGTGTCAGAGACTAAGGCTAACGTCATCAGAGACTA
>CM025783.1:38557631-38571150 GCA_014636745.2 Centella asiatica | reverse complement strand
TAATTATTAAGCGTGTCAGAGACTAAGGCTAACGTCATCAGAGACTACACTTAGCATGTCGGAGACTAAGGCTGACGTCACCAAAGACTACACTTAGCCTGTCGGAGACTAAGGCTGACATCATCAGAGACTACACTTAGCCTGTCGGAGACTAAGGCTGACGTCACCAGAGACTACACTTAACCTGTCGGAGACTAAGGCTGACGTCACCAGAGACTACACTTAACCTGTCGGAGACTAAGGCTGACGTCACCAGAGACTACACTTAGCCTGTCGGAGACTAAGGCTGACGTCAACAGAGACTACACTTAGCCTATCAGAGACTAAGGCTGACGTCACCAGAGACTACACTTAGCCTGTCGAAGACTAAGGCTGACGTCATCAGAGACTAAGAATTCCTTCATCAGAGACTAGCAATTCCTTCATCAGAGACTAGGAATTCCTTCATCAAAGACTAGGAATATTAATATACGAAATTCTGAAACAATTCTAGAAATCGAAACATATCCTATATGTCCAAAATCGTATAAGCCTTCATAATCCCAACAACCCATCGCCCGACTTACATATCAAATATGTAGAATACCCAATAAGCATGTATCAAATATAATCAGAATTCGTAATTCCAGAATATCCATACATGCAGAATATCATATATATTCAACATCAAATTCGGTAAACTTATATTTACAGCATATATCAAATATATCGAATACAATTAAACACATAAATCCATATTAATGTCTCGCATATAGATCTGATACCACTGTTGGGTTTTGTAGGATAAAACGCAGTGGAAAAATACGATTAAAATAAAACAAAATGAAACCCAAACCCAAGGATCTATGCGAAACAATTTAATACAGATTGGTTAAGATTTTACCGATTAATTGTGTGAATCTAAAACTTTGGTGAAGGTGTTGATCGTCTCCAAATCTTTAATGCAATCCAACTGGAAAGCGTCTCTACGGTATCCACACGAACACCCACGAACCGTCTTACGATTCAAACAAGAAGAGTTATAGTACTAGCTGTATGATCTGTATCTCTTTTCTCTATCTCTCTTAACTCTAGTATCTCTCTTATGAACGGCTACGTAAAACATTGGTTTGAGAGAATAGCTAATATATCATATATATAGCCTTTTATAGAGTAATTCCAAAACCTAATCTAAATTAGGAGAATTATAATCCGAATTTTATATTTATCAGATATATATTTAATCAAGTCTCACTTAATTAATATTTATATGAACAAATAAATATATATTCGTATTTCCTTCCAAAGGACTCTACTTCATACAGATTACATATATATATATATATATATATATATATATATATATATATATATGTATATGTATATGTATATGTATATATAATTTAAAACCATTATTTAATTAAATCAATCTTATTGATATATTAAAATCATTGACATTTAAATTATATCTCCTTGACGAATGTTCTTTGTATGTGACCCTGTAGGTTATTATTACGTTGGCAATAATTTTAAATCATATTACAAAATTATAAACAGTGAGCGGCATCTAGTAATACATCACTATTACCCAAGTAATAATAAAGTCATAGATTCGACGTTACCTATCATGACCAATGTTTTAATGTAACTTAATCCTTTTAGCCAAGATATCTAAGATTAAATTCAAGGCATGGATGTGTCATCCTCTTCATAATTTAATCTTAGTTTTCTTGATCAATGAGTAAACTATATGAAACAAATCTCTATTTGAGCATGGCCATGCATTTCATAGTTCCATCTACATCATTCTCATTTCTCACATAACTCATTATGCATCCAATAATCACCTTTATCATCCACCCGGTTAAAGGTGACTTTTGATATTGTCAAAACGCATAACTCCTTATGTAGAAATGTCATGACCTCAGGTCGAAGGACCATTACATCATTGTCACTATGAGAATTACTTATGACACATAGCATAACACTCCATGTAGAATTCTCACGGTGGGTCTGTCCAGTACTATGTTCTCTAACATGTACCTATGTATCACATTAATATATCTCGTATATATTTATGACTAATGAGATATGGCCATCAGTTAATCTACATACTAGTCTCAATGTATTATTGTTGTCCCACTGACAATGATACTCGACTAGGACATTTAAGAATAATGATACATTACATACTTATATGATCTCATATTCAAGTCACATACTTGAATCCATATAATTAGTATCATTACTCTAAGGACATTTATTATGTTAACATTTATATAACGCAGTAAATAAAACATAATAAAAGAAATTATCATTTAATCAAAACATATCATAAATATAGTGTCACAATCATTACATAATTGGTCACTAGGGCATACACTCTAACATAATTATCCACTAATGACCACTCTTTAGAGTCAACATTTACGCACTGATGCGCAGTTTGTCTTGGAAAGTATAAAATATTATTTTCTTAAATTATTTTAAGATGTTATCAATTAATTTTTTTTATTTATTATTATTATTTTAACCTCGACGGTTCTGTTAGGTTCCAAAGGGAAAAATACTAGAAAGGGGGTTGAATAGTGTTTTTCAAAATTTAAGTCTTGCTTATAAACTTTATAGTTTTAAGTCACTTCTTGCTTAAAAAGCTTTCTTGTATTTTGAAAAGAGTTAGCAACGACATTTATAGCAAAGAACCCCTTAGTTTTTAGACCAATGACTTAAAGCAGTAATGTCAGTAAGTCTTTGCTAAATGAGTTTAGCAAAGACTAAGCAAAGCAGGGATAAAGGGAATAAGTAATGTAAGGATAAGCGACAAAGTAAAGTAAGTAGGAGAATTTTTATAGTGGTTCGGTCTAAGCCTACTCCACTCTTCTTTTTTTTACTTGAGAAGACACTCACTAAAAAATGTTCACACAAAACAATAAGCAGTAGAACACTTAGTCCAGAATTACAATAGGTCACTTAGACTAGATAGTCACATAGACTAAAAGTTGATGAAGTATCTTGCTTGCTATCTCTAAGCAGTAAGCTCCTTGTTGCACAAATTAGATAGCATGACTCCTATTTATACTACTCCAAAAATCTATCCGTTGAGAATTTTGAAATAGATCCGTTGGGAGTTGTACTGCCTTATAGTGACTTGTACTTTTCTAGCTGTTCCTTGCTTAGTTCAAAAAGATAGCCATTATTTTATCTTCTAGTGCTTTTTGAAAAAGTTCGCTAGGAGTTGATTAAGCAGGAAAAAAGATAGTCTTTTCTGACACTCTTGCTTGGATCAAGGTAAAGGATCTTGCTATATCAGTCCTTACTTATTTCCATTCTAAGAAGGACTGTCCTTGAAATTTTCTTCATATCTTTAGCATCCTTCTTGATCGATGAGCAGAGTCTTCATTTGTGATTAAAATCCTTGCTTAACTAACATAATATATCCACCTAACAAGTTGGATATTTTTCTAAGTCCTTTTACATCATATAATCAAGTACTATATTACATCATCAATTCTTATATCAGTAAATATAATTCTTTAAGCAATAATAATATAAGCAGGGGTGCATCAACAGTTCATATGACAAATTTAAACATTAAAAGTTCACGGACATCACATGTTCATTTTTTTTTTCTCATATCTTTGCCAAATGTATAGATTTCTCATGTTATATGCATATTGTTACAAAATGTCTCACTGTCAAGTAAATTGAATTTGATCTTTTGCTAAGGACCAAGGCAAGTATATATTCAATCTGATGCTTCTTTCAATTAATACGCATGATCATTCTTTCGATATGCGTAATGTATCCAAGATATTTTTATGTCAATACTCATGATTCAATTTCTTTAAACTTAAGTAATATATGATCTTTTGATCTGATGTACGTGAAAATGTTGTACTAGAATCAACCATTCTTTGGGCAGATGTTAGTTATTCAAATTCGCTAACGCGCCAAGGTAAATCCTATACGGATAGAAAAAGACTTAATTTTTCTTACCTCATACTTGTAAAGTATATCCGTGTGGGTAACTAAAGGCTAATGAGTTGCATCTGCCTTGCACCCTAGGCCTAAGAATGATAGGGAACGGAAACTGAGGCATCGGTAACCGAACCCTCACAAACAAAAGATTTCTGCTTCGACTACGTATGTCACTATGATGAAGTCAAACGATCTGGCTGGCTGGCTGATATGTCATTTGATGAAGAGATGATGAAGTCAGATAGTGGTCAGGCTGGCTAAGTGACGCACTATTTGATGAAGAGAGGGCAAATGAATGATTCAAAATTTCTTTCAAGTAAAGGGTAAATCCCTCGTTATCACTCGGGAACCCTGGAAGCTATTTTTCCTCTAAGTTATTAAAAGGTGTTGACATTGTTTCCATCCAACCTCATAAACACTTAAGCCAATAGATTATCTATACTTCAAAACCCACCAATACTTGATTATATACTTGCGAGCGTAAATCGCTCATGTTGCTATTATCTAATGTTTTACAGGATATGGCGAGAAAGCCGAGCCTTCTTCTAAAGGCAAAGCGAGGATGGCATGATGAACACTTCCTGATCGCCCTCTTATAGATGTCATTTAGAGGAAGAGTGAAGCGTGAGGAGATAATTGAAATGTTTAGATTGTAAGGCCTGTGTGGGGCCCCCCATAGACTTCCGCTGTTAGAATTTTATTTTTGGATGAATGTAATAGAGAATACAATTTATTTCTCTTATATAATGATATGCATGCTTGGATGTTATTACTGTTCTCTTGTCAATTATTGACGGTGCCCAAAGTCCGGTATGGGATTTTTGGGGCCGTCATTATTGGTATCAGAGCCAAAACACCGGTTATGAGACCACAGTCTCTACCGGAGAGTAGAATGTGATATTTAGAGTTTTAAGGAGGAATGAAGGAAAACGTAAGATATAAGGATAGGGAAAATAGGACACCAGGACCTAAGTAAAACTTATTGCAAACCATGCATTGCATTAGTATTCATGTCAAACTCTATGTTAAGTTAAACCTTGTTCCCGGACTGACATACACTATGTTCACTTGTAGATGATTTCGAAACGAGATGATTGGGGTAAAGCCCCCATGGTCGCTAATTCTGTCGAGGAGCATGCTCCTGACCACCCAAGATATCGAAATAGCCCCCTTGCCCCTATCACAAACGATGTTGAGGCACGGGAGGAGACATCCCCAGAGTAGCCTCTTACTGTTATGCCTACCTAATGTGACACTGTTAGCCCTTCGACCCGACGCCGACGTTTACACTCTGATGTCATTCGTGGATCACCACCACCCCCTGGCACCCGATGGTGTGTGACCCCTCGCAAGAGGGTGACTAGGGAAATACAGGTGGTACATTTCAAGATTCCTCGGATCTCTAACGAGGATTTAGAAGATCCTGAAGACCCCACAGATCCAGAAGACGATGAGGACCCCATCGAGCTAGAGGATGCTGACGAGCATAATGAATCAAAGGGTGCCAATGCCATCATTGACCCATCTGAGAGGTCAGATTCCTCAGTTCGCATAAGGAGCTGTTCTCCTCTCTGCTACCAGTTGGGTACTCTGCCACAGTTACCAACACGGACAGGATCTTATTATGTTTTGGCACATACTGCACCTTTTGCTCTAGCTTCACCACCAGCAGAGCAGCCAGCTCCACCACCTGCTATGCTGCCATTACCACCAGCAGTACTAAAAGATGCACTGCTAGTCGTCCCACCCACCACGCCGCCTCCATAAGTGCCAGTGCCCATGCCATTTCTAGACAAATTCTGCCTTTATCTCCAACGAAGAATTCACATGATACAGATAGAAATGGAGACACGCAACAACGGGTTGATGCGTCGCTCCATTGCACATCAGAGGACCAGCTGACTCCTTGACATTTGGAGGGTCTCATATCAGGACGTATCTCTCACCCTCACCAAGGCACTAACTGAGACATTGATCTCGATGAGCAACTACTCCAGGCTCCTGCACCCCACTGCAGCCGATCGGGATCGTTTGATGCACTACCTTGTGCAAAAGGTTGAGGAGGCGTGCCGCTATGCACGCAGAATGATGGAGGAACTCGACCTCGAGGCCTTGTATTAATTATATTTTGAACCACTAGTACTCACAATTCAGGCCTTATATTTTGTACTTAGGCTTTAGAGCTGATTTTCATTTGTTATGATAATTACGGTAGCCATAAGTATTTTTGGTATGGCTCCTATAGTTATCAATCAAAGCTCTGGCAGTGTTGAAGTGAATTGTAAATTTACACTATTGTACCCCCTTTGATATTATTAACATTTTGGTAATTTCATCCCTAAAATTCTTATGAGTTATGCACAATTATTTACGAGTACATCTAGTTGTTATATTATAAGTTTCATATAAGACACATGAAATTTTCTTACGAAGGAAGAATGAAAGAAGGAAAAAGAACTATGGATGTTAATTATTTTTTTGCTCACTTGTAGAAAATGTCTCTAGTACGAAGACCACAAACTACCCGAGCCAGGAACACCAGCGCCAACCGCAATATGGTTGATCAAGGCGACCAAGGAAGTATCAACCCAAATGACAATCGAGACAAGAACAACAAAAATCAGGATAATCCCATCACTCTGCTGATGAACATGATTAGAGAAGTGGCTCAACAAAATAACAACCCACCGCACCCACCGCAAGTACAACCTAGGAGGGTAACATTCAAGGACTTCACGAATTGTTTCCCGCCTAATTTCAACGGCGAAGGAGGTTCCACTGTTGCTTAAACAAAGGTCAAAGAAGTTGAGAAGGCCTTCTGAAATTTCTGGGTGAATGAAGACCTCAAGACAGAGTACGCCACCTACCTACTGGTGGGAGGCCACTGAACGACTAGAACTGGCCAAAAAGCTAGCAGCCAGAGGAGGGGAAACAACTGATCAAGGCTTCTCATGGGAAGAATTTAAAGAGATCTTCAACAACCAATACTTCCTGATCAGTGCTACCGACGATCTTGAAAAGCAGTTCCTCGAGCTAAAGCAGGGGAGTATGACGGTGGAGGAATATGAGAGAAAGTTCAACGAGCTCCAGAAGTACGCTCCACACCTGGTGGATACCGAGAAGAGAAAGGCAAGGAGGTTTGAATACGGTTTGAACCCTTGGCTTCAAGACAGGATTGTTGTTCTATGCTTGGACACCTACGCAAAAGTCATCCAGCGAACAAAAGTAGTAGAAAGAAGCGGCAAAACGCTTCGGAAATTCAACCAGGAGAACCAAAAAGATGGGATAGAAGAAAGGAAACAACAACAACAATAACCACCACCAAAACCACAGAGGAAATGGTGGAGGAAATGAGTTACCATAGGCTAATTCGGTAGTGGTAAAACAAGAGGAGGGAAGTAACCAAAATAACAACAAGAGGAAGGGGAGCTTCAGCAACAATGGCGGAGGAGACAACAAAAAGAAAGGCACTGCTTGTGCCAACTGTGGAAAGAATCATGGGACTTCCCCATGTCTGAAGGGCACGAACACGTGCTACAAATGCCATCAACTTGGGCATTTTACACCTAACTTCCCAAATCAAACACCCGCCACTGCCCAACTGCAATACAATCCCCAGCAGTAGCCGCAATAGCAACAGCAAGCTAGACCCCAAGGCACCAGTCACACTTTGGCAACTATAAGGACATGTTATACATGCGGCTTGGAAGGGCACATTTCTCCAAACTGCCCGCAGAAGAAAAGCGTAAGAAAGCCGCCACTTTCTGGGGCTAACATTGTACCAGTCCGTCCACAAGCTAGGACCTACAAAATGACTGTCCAGGATGCACTAATGTCCGACGACGTAATGACAGGTACGCTACTGGCCAATTCAGTTCAAGTTCGCACATTATTTGATTCTGGTGCGACCAAGTCCTTTATAGTTGAACGCTTGCTTAAAGACCTTAATATAACTCCTAAATGCCTAGAAGTACCTCTAGAAGTTATAGTGGCCAACCAAGAGGTCCTCATTATTCAAAATGTTCTGTCTGACTGCAATGTAAAGATAGGCAAGCATAACTTACCTGCAAACTTAATACCCTTCCCTTTGGGAGAGTTTGACATGATATTAGGCATGGATTGGTTATGTAAATACCAAGCTAGTATAGACTGTAAGAGGAAGAAGGTTTCCTTAAGAACACTTTCAAATAGTAAAGTATTATTTCACAGAAGTAAAACTACCAAACCGTCTCACTACCTTACCATGATAAAAGCTAAGAGGATGATAAGAAAAAGATGTGAGGCATTCTTAGCTTATGTGCATGATGCTGAAAAGGAAGCACTGAAGTTAGAAAATATTTCCATTGTGAGGAAATTTGGAGATGTGTTTTCGGAAGAGCTGTCGAGATTATCGCCAGACAGACAAGTAAAGTTCAGAATCGAGCTAGTGCCAGGGACTGCTCCGATTTCCAAGGCTCCATACAGGATGACACATTCTGAGTTGAAAGAACTTTTGGTACAATTACAAGAATTGTTGGATCGAGGATTCATCAGACTGGGCATCTCACCATGGGGAGCCCTAGTGTTGTTCGTGAAGAAGAATGATGGATCGATGAGGTTATGCATCAATTATAGAGAACTGAGCAAGGTAATGGTGAAGAATCGATACCCACTACCAAGGATCGACGACTTGTTTGATCAACTCAAGGATGTGAAGTACTATTCAAAGATTGATTTGAGGTTAGGATATCACAACTGTCGATCAAAGCTGAAGACAACTCAAAGTTGGCATTTAGGACTCGATATGGCCATTACGAATTCCTGGTAATGCCATTTGGACTCACTAATGCCCTATTTGCTTTCATGGACCTGATGAATCGGGTTTTCAAGCCACAACTAGATAAGTTCATCATTATGTTCATCGACGACATTCTCATATACTCCAAGACAGAAGAATAGCATGTCGAACACTTAAAAATGGCATTGGAGATGCTGAGAAGTGAAAGACTCTATACCAAATTCTCAAAGTGCGAATTCTGGCTCCGAGAGGTGAAATTTTTGGGTCACGTGATCAATGAACATGGTGTGTCTGTGGACCCCATAAAGATTGAAGCTATCACCCATTGGCCGCATCCAAAGACGCCTACTGAAGTACAGAGTTTCTTGGGATTAGCAGGCTACTACCGCAGATTCATTCAAGACTTTTCAAAATTGGCTATCCTATTGACGAATCTGACGAGAAAAATGATGAAGTATGCATGGACTCCAAAATGTGAAAAGAGCTTCCAAGAGCTAAAGAAGATGCTGACTACTGCACCAGTGTTAAGCTTACCAGATAATAAAGGGGATTTTGTTATATACAGTGATGCTTCACTGAATGGGCTAGGAGCTGTCTTGATGCAACACGGCAAGGTCATCATCCATGCATCTCAGCAATTATAGGACTGTGAGAAACGATATCCAACTCATGACATGGAGTTAGCTGCTATTGTTTTTGCCTTAAATATTTGGAGACACTACTTGTACGAGGAGAAATGTGAGATTGAGGACTACGACTGCTCAATCAACTATCACCCTGGTAAGGCAAACGTGGTAGCTAATGCACTAAGCAGACAGGAGAAATCAGATGAAATAACAGTTCAGGAAGAGGTAAGGAGGGATTTGGAGAGATTATAACTTAATGTTATCACAACAAGGCAGAGACGAGAAATTGAGGAAGAAGTCAGAGCAAGGCCGCAATTACTGGACATAATCAAGGTAGCTTAAGAGAACTTCATAGAAGAAAGAGAAAAGCTGATCAGAGGAGAAGATGAAAAATGTCAAATCCACGAAGATGGTCTAATGAGATTTGCGGACAGAGTCAGGATTTCGGCAAAGGTGGAGTTAAAAAGGGAATTGTTGCAAGAGGCTCATAATTCCAAATTCTCTGTACATCTAGGAGGGACAAAGATGTATCAAGACTTGAAGCAGAACTTCTGGTGATCGAACATGAAGAGAGAGATAGCCGAATGGGTCAGCACGTGTCTCACCTGTCAAAGGGTCAAAGTTGAACAT
Organism: Centella asiatica; assembly: GCA_014636745.2. Classification (NCBI taxonomy): domain Eukaryota; kingdom Viridiplantae; phylum Streptophyta; class Magnoliopsida; order Apiales; family Apiaceae; genus Centella; species Centella asiatica. The sequence continues at coordinate 38,561,160 of CM025783.1, read as the reverse complement.
CAAAGGCCGAGTGAACTGTTACAATCCTTGGATATCTCAGAATGGAAATGGGAATACGTCACAATGAACTGTTACAACACTAAAGGGAGCTAACGCAATATGGGTAATAGTGGATAGGTTAACTAAGTCTGCTTACTTTTTGCCCATCAAGGATAACTATAAGATGGATCAGTTGGTCAAGTTGTATGTGAAGGAGATTCTAAGCTGACATGGAGTACCAATTTCGATTGTGTCAGATCGTGATCCGCACTTCATGTCCATATTTTGGTGTAACTTTCAGGACTATTTGGGGACACGATTGGACATGAGTACTGCATTCTACCCGCAAACTAATGGACAATCCGAAAGGAGAATTCAAACTTTGGAAAGGGCGTGTTCATTAGACTTCAGTGGTAACTGGGATGAACATCTACTGCTCATTGAATTCGCCTACAACAACAGTTTTCATGCAAGCATCGGCATGGCCCCGTTTGAAGCCTTATATGGTAGGAAGTGCAGAACATCGCTATATTGGAACGAAGTCAGAGAAAGGTGACTTGAGGGACCAGAGATGGTTCAGCAAACTGAGAATGCAATTAGAGTCATCCGACAGAGAATGAAAGCTGCACAAGACCAACAAAAGCAGTACTCAGACCAACATTGGAAGGATCAAACATTTGAAGTTGGAGGTCATGCTCTACTGAAAATTTCGCCATGGAAGGGCGTCATTTCTTTCGGACAGAAAGGGAAATTGAGCTCCCGCTACATTGGGCCTTTTGAAATACTCTAACGCATTGGTGAAGTAGCCTACCAATTGGCACTACCCTCAGCCTTGGGACACGTGCATGATGTTTTTCATATCTCAGTACTTCGACCCTATAGAGGGGATAGCACTGGCATCAATGATTACCAACCGATTGAGCTTTAGCCATATTTGCGCTAAAAAGATATCAAAGCAAATCCCAACTGATCTATTTTCGAATTCCCAACAGATAGATCTTTGGAGGAGTATAAATAGGAGTCATAAATTTCATTTATCACTAGTGAACTATCAAGAAGTACTCTGACATCTGACACTCCTATTACATCAGCAAGAAACACTTCAAGAGTTTGAACAAGTGTTATCTGATCTACTAAGCAAGGAGCTACTTACTTAGAGATAGTAAACACAATTTTATTTACTACCCTTTTGTCTATGTGACTAAGCAAAGTCTTAGTGACCAAGTGTAAGCAAGAACTTTGTGTTCTTTATAACTGTGTGTTTATTAATGGATTCCTTCTTAAGTAAAAGAGAAGAAGTATGGAGTAGGCTAGGTCGAACCACTATAAAATTCTCATTGTTTTTTCTTTTCATTATTGCTCATTATTTACTATGCTTATTCCTCTACCATTGCTTTGCTTAGTCCTTGTTAAAATCTTTTAGCAAAAACTTCATCAATATTGCCACTTTAAGTTTTTTTTCAAGGGGAAATTTGCTAAAACTCTGCAACTAACTCTTTTCAAAATATAAGTAAGATCTTTTGTAAACAAGACATTTTATAATCTACTGATTTTATAAGAAAGCTTTTAAATTTTGGAAAATCACTATTTAAACCCCCCCCCCCCCCCCCCCCCACACACACACACACCCCACCACCACCACTAGTATTTTTCCTTTGGGACCTAACAGACTGGATCATCATCATTAATCTCAAAGCCTTGTTGCACCAAAGAATCAATCACATCTATACTAGATACAAGATGCTCATCATTAGGATATTTCATAGAGTCATACATATTGAACTTAATAATCTCTCCATCGAATTTCATAGTTAGAGTTCCATCATGAACATTAATCTTAGACCTAGATGTCAAAAATGGTCTTCCTAACAAAATTGGAGTTGAATTAGAAGAACACCCATATCAATAGCATAAAAGTTAACATGAAAAACTAAGTTAATAACTTGGACAAGTATGTCTTCTAATACACCATTAGGATACACATTAGACTTATCAAGAAGTTGAATTATCACTCCCGTTTCTTTTAATTCTCCAACATTTAAAGATTCATAAACAAAACGAGGCATGACATTAATTGAAGCTCATAAGTCTAACATTGCCTTTCCAATTCGTACATTGCCTACTGTACAAGGGATAGTAAACATACATGGGTCCTTGTACTTGGGAGATAATTTTCTTTGAATAAAAGATGAAATATTTGCTCCATTTGAATCTTCTCATTACCACTAAGTTTCCTCTTACTTATACATAACTCTTTAAGGACTTTTGCATAACGTGGAACCTATTTAATAGCAACAAGAAGTGAGATGTTTACCTCAACTTTCTAGAAGGTCTCAAGAATCTCCTTCTCTTTCTCTTCCTTTCTGGACTTTGCAAATCGGCCAAAAAAAAGAGGTGGTATCACTATGACCTTAGGCTTATCATTAACTTGTTATTGTAATGGAGAGGCTTGATGTACCTCTTTTTCTTTCTCCACCTCATGTTTTAAAGGTATGATAGGCTCATGAAGCTCCTTTCCATTATGCAAAGTAATTGCACTAACATTCTAGGTTGATATGATGGTTAAAAGTTTGAAGGACGTGCCCGTAGCTAAAGTTAGAATGATCCCTCCATCCTAGATTGTAAGTTTGAGAATAAGGATCATATATCTTTTGAGCTTGTCCAGAAAATCCTCCGACAGCATTGACATGTTCATAAGGCTCCTCTTACAAGGTTGGACACATATCAGTAGGATGTCCAGGATGAGAACATATACCACAAGATTTTGCTTGTTTCATATTGCTAGTAATAAATTTCTCCATGAGAGTTGTGAGATTATCCATACGTTGCTCCAAAGTTGAATTGTTATCTTCATTAACTGCCTTCAATGGACTGTCACGTCTAAAACCAAATTGCTGAGAATTGATAGTCATGTTAGTAATCAAAGTACGTGTCTTTCTAAGAGTTTTAAGAACCAAGGCACCTCTGCTTGCATCATCAATCATACTCCTATCCATAGTTAACAATCCCTTATAGAAATATTTGATAAGGAGTTTTTTAGGCCCCAAAGAGAAAATACTAGAAGAGGGGTTGAATAGTGTTTTCAAAAAATTAAAATCTTCCTTATAAAATCATCAGGTTATAAACCTTCTTGTTTATAAAATATCTTGCTTATATTTTTTAAAAGAGTTAGCAACAAAATTTTAGCAAAACATCCCTTAGTAAAAATAGAATAGATTAAAGTGACAACAACGGTAAAGTCTTTGCTAAAGATTTTTATAGTGGTTTGGCCTAGCTTACTCCACTCTTCTTCTCTTTTACTTGAGAAGGAATCCACTAAGAATCACACAAATACAAGGAACACAAAGTTCTTGCTTACACTTGGTTACTAAGACCTTACTTAGTCACACAGACAATATGGAAGAATAAAATTATGTTTGTTATCTCTAAGTAGCTAGTTCCTTGTTAAACAGATAAGATAGCCCTGGTTCAAGCACATGAAGTGTTTCTTGCTTATGTGTCAGAAATGTCAGATGTCAGAACAATTCTTGCTAGTTCACTTGTCATAAAT
>CM025783.1:38538968-38557531 GCA_014636745.2 Centella asiatica | reverse complement strand
CCCCCCCCCCCCGCTTCATCCCCTTCTCGAAGGTTTTTCACCCCAGCCCTAGCCACCACCCAAAAAAAAAAATCTATTCGTTGAACATTTGAAAATAGATCCATTGGGAGTTGTACCTTCTTAACAGTGACTTGTACCTTTATAGTTGTTCATTGCTTAGTCAATAAAGTAATCGTTATTTTGTTGTCTAGTGCTTTTTGAAAAACCTTCTAGAAGTTGATTAAGCAACATAAAGCTATTCTGACATAGTCTGCTTGGATCTTAGTGAAAGATCTTTCTGTTTATGACCTTACTTATTTCCATTCTAAGCAAGTTTGTCATTAGAATTTTCTTCATAGCTTCAGCATCATTTCTGAACGATGAGCAGAGTCTCCACTTGTGATCAAAATTCTTACTTAACTCAAACTATTTATATCCACCTAACAAGTTTGATATTTTTCTATGTCTTTTTACATTGATTAAGCAAGGATTATATTACATTATCAATTCTTATAAAAGTAAATTTAATTATTCCTTATAAGCAAGGCTCAATGGTGTATTAACAAAACCAATGTTAAGTTTTGAGTATTGTAAACAATTGCGTAGAATGTTTTAGGCATTATGGCCGCTATTCTAGTTTTTCCATTCTAGATATTGTCCAATTTATCAAGTTTGAATTCTCGAGGACATTTCAAATAATAACAATCATGACAAATTTGATTTCGTGACAGGATGATTGAAAGAAAAGTTAAACTCAAAATAAAAGTCGGGTTGGGGCAAAACTTAAATATTTGCTAATCACTTGTACAACAAGATACTCTTAAAGACAAAGGTCAAAGCTATGAAAGAAGGAAATGTTATCTCTCAAGAAATATCTCAAATCAAAGTCATTCAAAATTCAAAGCTAAAAATTTCAAACAAAGGAAAAGAGACTATATGCAAAATTTCATTTAAGGGTTAAGCTAAACAACTTTTACCAATAAAGACGCCTATTTGTTATTTCGAGATTTCATTTTAAAAAATGTGAAGTCTATCTTTGACATTTATTTCCATTGACATAACATCATGTCACCATATAAGACATACATTGTATTTAATAGAATAATATATTGAACTCAATATTTTTCTTTCTTCACATGATTGTGCTGAAGATGGAGAAACATGTCGCCTCATAGATGGTAAGCAAAGAAGACTTCAACCGGGTAGAACGTCAACTGGAAGAGATGAAGCTAATGATAGCACTGATGTCTGCCTTTATTTGCCAAAATATTCCTTAAACGAAATAGAATAAGAAGGGACTTTCGAAGATAAAGGCAAAAAAATATTAGTCTCTCTAAAAATCCCTACACAACTTTGTAAAAATTATTTTTTCTATTTTTAAAAACTCGAGATTGCGCGACATTAGACTATACACACCCCTACATAACTTTGTATGCATCTAAGGCTCTTTTATCATTACTATCTCTTTTACACTTCAATTTAACACCTTTAAATTGAAGTAAGATCATTGCATATGTACGAATTGCATTTGTAACCATGGTTTTGTAAATATAATCAAGGTTGTTAATCAAGTAACCTTTGATTTGTGCTTAAGTGTTCAACAATTGTTGTGATGAAACATGTCATCCTATTTGTAGTGATCTTTGGATTAGTTAAGAATACTCGAGGGACATCTAGGTAAATTTTAGTTAAGTTTTCCTGTACATGTTACCTTTCAAGAGCCTCTTTTTAGTTTGTTCGGTGATAAATACTGTAGATTGTTGCTCTGAAGTGGTGCAACGGAGGGTTATCTTGTTGTCAATTAGGTAGTTTAAATTGACATTAATTCCTTCAACATGTTAGATTACTTTCAAGTATAACTTTGAAAGTTTAATTTTTTAACTTAAGCATCACTTGGTCGAATTACGATTATCTTAGTTGTAATCTTTTTGCAAACATTCTTTAAGTTAACACAAGCAGAATCGGCTAACTGATTGATTAGTTAATTAAAACTTGGTATAAATTCTGTTATAGGTAACTGAATCCAGAGATAGTCGATATTCCATATCTATCACGCATGATACTAGTTAGCTAAACTTCAGTTAACTCGGATGATATTAGTGTTAACTCAGAACATTTAGCGAGACCTATATCAATATGAGTCACTAAGTCTCTCGCATGCCCGGTACACTTAGCCGATCAGAAATTATAGAGCCAACATATATTCGTGGTGTTTTTTGTGTTACAAAATTATGGTTGCTAAGATTTTCAACTTTATTACAAGGCAAATAGCAAGGGTGCAGGTGCTTTTTTTGAACTCTTCCATTTGATCTGGTTTTCATCATTGGGTTGCTTTTATTTGGATTCTCGTGAAGACTCATCAACACATTTGGATGATGATGCCTTTTTTTATTGATTGACTATCGTTCAATATTTTATAAACCAAATCAACAACTTAGCTCAATGTTGGAGTCTGTTCCACAGATGCCCAGATAAAAAATTATGATCATGAAGGTTTGGTCATTACAGATTCAGATCCAACCAATTTCATTTTGAGAGATTTAGTTATTGTTGTTCTTCTGCAATCTTCGCAACTACAAGCTTTCTCTCATATTTATAATATGGTATTAAATGACTGATGTTGTATAATCTATAGTCCTATCTTTGTATCATGCTCTAAATATTAATAAAATGCTTTCTTATTAGTACAACAAAAAAAAAAAAAAAAATTCCTCCACTTATTTTGGGGACAGGCCCATGTTTACATAAATTACTCCAACTGCTCTTAATAGTTTAATATATCAATAACATAACTATTTATTAACAAAATACTAAACTAAATTAATATTCAAAACTATTTAACATATATAATGATAACAAGTATTACAAGTAATAAACGGTCATCAATTAAAATTTTGAATTATTTTGTACTCATTTATAATTATAAAAAATAAAACTCGTACTTGACATGAATAACAAAATAAATAAATATATAATTTAAGTTAATATATATATATATATATATATATATATATATATATATATATATATAGTGGGTCGATCCATAACTAACGTTAGCTGTGGAGTTTTTTTCATAGCTAATACATTTATAACCGTCAATTGGATAATCCAATGTTGGAGATTAAATTTAAAAAAAAAAATCTCTTCTGCCAGTGAGACTGGCGGAAGGCAAAAGTCAATTTTATTTTTTTTTCCCTTCCCGCCAGTGAGACTGGCGGAAGGGAAAATTTTTTTTTTACTCCTTCCGCTAGTCTCACTGGCAGAAGGAGAAAAAAAAATAAAATTTGGCGCTTTCCGCGTGTGAGATTGACGGAATGGGCCAAATTTTTTTTTTTATATACTTTCTTTACTCCACAGTCAAAAAATGGATCCATAATGGTTTTCAAGCATTTTAAGAATCATTTTCTGACCTTTTTATATGCCCCAACAATGAACAATGAACAATGATTTACAAACGTGTCACTAGCAGAAAGTTTTTTTTTTTTTTTAAAGTTTGATTTCCAACGTTGGATTATCCGATCAACGGTTATAAATGTGTTAGGTACGAAAAACTTTACGACTAACGTTAGTTATAAATCTACCCCATATATATATATATATGATGGCATAGAGAGTATTGTACATTAATTGATGAATTAACCAATGTAACTAACAAAAGTTTAAAATACTATAATATTATTGTGCTTCATATTAGAAATTAGAAAACCATATATGGATGATATAAATATAAATTCTATAAAAGTATAATAAAAATTGTGCTTCATAATTTAAAATAAAAAACCTATTAAAGAAACCGGTGGGAACGATGTTCATGTTGCATAGTAAAATGGTGATTCATATTTTGTAACCATTTAAACCAGTGTGCTTGGAACTGCATCTCTAAACGAAATTGCAACTATGAAAATGGTTATAGCTGTTTCAAATTTTGTTGATTTACAACAAAGGTTAAGCGGTTGAAATTATAATTATTGTTGGACAACAACTATACTTATATTTGTTTCAATTTAAATTTTATATATTTGAGTTTTTAATAATATAATTTATATTATAAAAATTTATAATTTCTAAAATTTAAACTATTTAAGTTTTTAATAATATAATTTATATTATAAAAATTTATAATTCCTAAAATTTAAAATAAACAAACTTAACGGAATCTACTACTGTTACAAGATGATGATGGTGGTAACTTTTAGACTATTAGACGAATAAACAGTTAGTAGAATTTACGTAATAAAAACATTTATTCATTGCATAAGTAAAAAAAAATGGAGTACAATTTAATTTTCCTAAATCTTTAACTCAAATTTAGTGTTCAACTATCCGATCATACAATAGCACTTAATTCGATTGTTACATAATTATATTTAACTATTTCAAAAATCCATACACAACACGAGTTATATTATTAAGTATTTTTTATTTTTATTTAAAATTTATAATTTTTTAATAAGAAATAAAAATAATTTATAATTACTTATGATGTGTTTTAGTTAGTTATATGATTGAAATATTTTATTATTTATTTTTTCAATTTAAATTTTTGTCAAATTATTAAATGTAGTGATTAAGTGGTAATAACAAAAATGTTAAAAATAAATATTTATTAAGTTACGGAGTCCGTGCATATCACAAATAGGTTAATTTGAATATTTTTAACAAATTGATTTTTTTTACCTTAATTAAGTATATAGATAATATATTTTAAAATTGAAGATATTGTGTTAATTAGATATATGTTTGTATTTTTTTTTATTAATTAAAATTTGAAATTAAATTATTAAAGCTGAGTATAAATATCATAGAAAAATATAATTTGATTATAAATATGTGTATTTTATTACATTATACATAAATTATTTGGATAAACTAGTTGATTAAAATTATTATATGACTAATTAATATATTATTAATTTACTATAAAATTAGAGTTTTCTTATAACTCTATTATGAAATTATTTTAGGGTTTGAGATTATAAGATGAAATTAATATATTATTCACTTTATTATGAAATTAAAGTTTTCTTATGAATCTATTATGAAATTATTTTAAAACTCAGGACTTTGTCTTTTTTTTTTTTTTTTTAAATTTTGATGTATATACACGTATGTATCATACATTTCAATACTTACTCTTTTAATATATATATATATATATATATATAGAGGCCCGATCTATGGCTAACGTTTGCTGTGGAGAATTTCATAGTTAACACATTTGTAGCTGTTCATGAGATGATTCAACGTTTAAAATCAAATTCAAAAAAAAAAATCATTTCCATCAGTGTTAGTAGCGGAAGAAAATTTTTTTAAAAAATATTCCCTTCCGTTACTAACACTAGCGGAAGGGATTTTTTTTTTTTTTGAGTTTGATTTCAAGCGTTAGATAATCCAATGGATGACTATAAATATGTTAATTACGAAAATTTTCGCAGCTAACTTTAGCTATGGATCGGCCCCATATATATATATATATATATATATAGATTAATTCTTTCTACGTAAAAATTAAACAAGATCAAATAATTAATTTTACGGTACTGTGAAAAGCCTAATTTTCAGTTTCTTTTTAGTTACTGACATGCCATAACAAGTTGAAAATGAATGGTAATCCTCGTGGATGGATGAATGAATGAGTGTACACTTCTTATTCTTGGGATTTTGCGTAAGCAAGGAGATAAAAGATGTGCGACAGAAGACACAGACACACATTATGCTTTTTAAGTAGGAGTAGTAGGAGTAGCAGTAGTAGTGTGTTAGTGATGGATGATTGTATTGTCACATTACCATCTTGTCTTTCTCTGCATCCATTTTTAATTTTATTTTTTCCCTACTGCTTTTTGGGTGATGTTTTCGATGCACGTCCTTTTTCGTTTCATTCGTTATGGGCTGTTGGCTTAAGTACAAATTTTTCTTGTCCAGAGTAATTAATATTGTATTAATGAATATAAATATAAATTATTAGTTTTTGTATTAAATTAATATATAATATTAATTTAATCATATAAAAATTAATATATCTTAGTCGTTGAAAATTTACAAAATTTTAATAATCATAAAATCATACTATACACCGTGAAATAGTTAAAAATTTTGTATACTGTTATATCTTTTGATATTTTTTTAATTTGTACGATTATATTTTTTTCGATAAATTATAAATTCATAAATATAAAATTAATGGTTATGATTTGAAATTTGAGCTATATGAATTCACAGATATCAAATTAATAGGTAAAATTTAAAATATAAATTATAGCTCAATTATTTTAACCATATCATATATATATATATATATATATATATATATATATATATATATATATGGGGGACGATCCATATCTAACGTTAGCTCTGGAGTCTTTCTTAGCTAACATATTTATCGTACATATTAGTCCCCGACAGTTAATACTATCAGAGACTATTTTAGTCCCCTACAGTTAATACTATCAGAGACTATCTTAGTCCCCGATAGTTAATACTATCAGAGACTATCTTTGTCCCCTAAAGTTAATACTATCAGAGACTATCTTAGTCCCCGACAGTTAATACTATCAAAAACTATCTTAGTCCCCGACAGTTAATACTATCAGAGACTAACTAGTCCCCGACAGTTAATACTATCAGAGACTATCTTAGTCCCCGATAGTTAATAATATCAGAGACTATCTTAGTCCCCGATAATTAATACTATCAGAGATTATCTTAGTCCCCGATAGTTAATACTATCAGAGACTAACTAGTCCCCGATAGACAATCCTATCGGAGACTACCTTAGTCCCCGATAGTAAACCCTATCGAAGACTAATATGTACGATAAATGGAGTGAAGTTGTATTTATTTTAATTATATTTCATTCATATGTAATACAATTTATGTTTCTCAGTGTAATATATATGTTTTTTGTTGATGGTGTGTTATATATTTGTATTTATTGATTGTATTATACAATTTGAGATTTCAGTGTAATATAATGTATTACACTGAAAACATATGATATAAGAGTTTAAAATAAAAAGAGCATTTTATCACGCAATTATTTTTTTAGATCGGAGGAAGACTTAAAAAAAATAAAACCACTTTCAAGCATAAATATCAAGCATAATACTAGCGGAAAAGTTTTTTTTACACCGAAAATGTAAAATTGTGTCCTTTAAAAAAACAGTTTATCAAGACTGGCGGAAGCCAGCTGAAGGAGAAAAACGGAAAGCAAAAAAAATTATATTTTTTAATTATTTTTAGTTATTTTTTTTTTAATTATTGTTTGAGTAGTAGGTCAATTTTTTTTTCTTTTGCCTTTTGTTTCCTCTTTCGCTAGTGTTAGCCGCGGAAGCGAAAAATTTTTTTTAAAAAAAAATTCCCTTCCACTATTACCACTGGCGGAAGGGAAAAAAAAAATTTTCAATTTTTTTCCCTTCCTCTAGTGGTAGTAGCGGAAGGAAATTTTAGTTTTTAAAAAAAATCCCCCTTCTGCTACTAACACTGGCGGAAGGGATTTTTTTTTTTTAAATTTGATCTGCAGTGTTGGATTATTCGATCGACGGTTATAAATGTGTTAGTTACGAAAGACTCCAGAGCTAACATTAGACATGAATCGGCCCCATATATATATATATTGACATATTTACTAAAGCAATAGAGAAAGTTTCAACCATACATACCCCTAGTTATAAGAATATCTTTTATTCCGTTGATCTCATTAGTGTGATAGTGGAGAATACGATTTGGTAAGATTTGAACTTTGAATATTGTGAATTGAAAAAATTAACGTTTTGTCTGATTTGGGAATAGACTAAGTTGTTTTAACACATGGCTTATCTGTGATCTCGTACCCTCATTAGTTAGGTTTATTTTACATCTTTAATACGTTTTAATATTCTCAATAAAAACATCAAAAAATAAATTGTGTGTCGATTACAAAACGAATAAGACCAATGATGCTGAAATATTGGACAACTTAACCACTCTTGTCATCGATCAATACAGATTAATCCATTAAAATGCTTGTACATCATTTTTTATTTTATAGAAATGTGGCACCCATGTATTGGTACGAAGGAAAAAACAAAGGTATTACAACCGGTTGTTATATACTTGAAAAAACAGAATATGTGCAACACAAATTCAAATTTAGAATAAACTTAAGAATTTTTAGATACATATAACAATACTGTTTAATCATAATCAGTGTACCACCAAATATTAAATAATTCCGTCCATTCTCGAATGTATCTATGAATGACATTCAAACGCGTAAAATGAAAAATAAAAAGGAATATAGTTCTTTTTGTTTTTAATATGAATTTTAAGTGTGTAATTTAAAATTAAAAAGAATAGGTGTTCATTGGTTAAAATAAAAAAGAGAAAAAAATAAAAAAAATAATACACTTAAATTTTTAAAAGAAAATTTGTAATTTTATACATTTTTTTATGACAATTTTTCTGTTAAAACACCATTTAAAAGGTGGATGTACTACTTAAGCAAAAAAGAAAGGCACTTATTTTTACGTTAACCTTGTTGTCTTATTTATTTATTTATTATTATTATTATTTCTGGCTCGGTCTCTCTTTCTATATAAACCGAACCATCACTTCTTTAATCTCATCAATGAGCTAAAGAGTTGGTAACTGTCTTTTGTTTTTCCAAATTCCATCACTTGATATATATGCAAATAAAGTACCATCATGTTGTTTTCTAGCACCATGCTTGTCTCTTCTTTCTCTTACTGGTTCTTGATGTTTAATCAATTGCTGCTGATAATCTTCTTCATTCAGAAATGCTGGAGGGACAATCACCATTGCTCATACTTTTACATGTTTGGTACACTATTATTAGTAAACAAAACCATGTGTTAAAACATCCGCGGGTGCTATCTCTTCTGAGCTTTACTATTTTTTTTTATTTGTTATATATATATTTATTTGTTTTATCTTGCATGAATTTGTTTTCTTGACCTTGCAAGACTTGTTTTATTTCTCGTTTAATTTGTTATCAATTTTTATTTTTTTTAGTTAGTGAACGTAATTTCTTAGCTAATTTTTTGTGTTCATATTACATTAAAATATTTTTCAATATATTTTAATTATATTTTTTTATTAATTAATTTCAAATTTTATAATTTTTCAATAATTTTTGTTAAGTTTGTATTTGATTAAACATAATATATCTTTATATTTAACTGTATGCATATTTTTTTGTTCAGCATTCTTGTTCATCTAAATTTGACTCTATGCATGTTTTTTTGTTCAACATTGTTGTTCATCCAAAAGTTCTTAATACTCGATTTGGATTTAAGTTTATTGTATTGGGAAAATGTTACTATCAATGGCTTTGGAGTAATGATGGTTGGTAGAAGCTGTTGGGTTTTTTCTGGATATATGTTATATCTCTATTTCTTTATGTAATGAGATGTACAGGGATATAATGAGATAAAGAATGAAATATTTCTTGTCTTTCTTCTGTTTATTTTGTTCGAATTATTTCTTTACATTAAAATGATCACGTACTTTAGAGAGAAAGAGAGTAGATAGAGAGTAAAACAATAAATACGTGAAAAAGAAATGCTAATTTCGAGAAAAATTATAGTTTACATAAATGTTGTACTTTGCATATAGAAGAAAGATTTAAAGCGAATGCTTAAAGACAAAAGATGAATTGATAAATTTCACTAGATAAAATACTCCATATCCCGTAATACATTAAAAATAAACTCTCCATTCAGAAAAAGAAAAAAAGATTAAATCTGATTATGAATTTTATTTCATAAAAAAAAGAATGTCGTTTTTAAAATATATTATTAAATCTAAACATTATCATCGTTTGCAAGCGGCACTTACACTGTTTTTGTTTTGTTTGTTTGGGTTTAAATTTAAAATTTTTAGATTCTATTTATATACATACCTAAATTTTAAGTTTAAACAAATTATAGCTAAACTGAAACAAGCCAAATTTGTAGTGGCAGCCAAAGGAACTAATCCAAAATCACTTACTCAAGCTCGATTGACAAGCTGTGGTTTTATAATTACTTGGAATTTGATTATTGTTCTATTCTTGATATGCAATTAGCTTTAAATCACTTCACTTCGAGTTAAAGCATAACGTTTGAGCCTCTTAAATTATGTTTTTGACTCCTCTTGAGCCCAGAAAATTGTTCCAATTTATTACTTTTGGTAGCATCAACTACAACTCAAGAATTAATTCAAAGAAATTTCTGGTTTCATCTCAATATAGCCGAAATTCGAGAGGACCTTAACCAGAATTCCATTATAATAGCTCAATCAAAAGCTTACATATACAGAAATAAAAATCCTCTGCTAATTTCGGATGTTAACTGTATAACAAGAATTATTTAATGGAAATTCCTAGCGTTCTTCGCTTCGAGGAACTTTGACCAGGGGCTTCATTTCATGATTACTCCTTGATTAATCCATGTTGATATTTGATTTAAATCGAGGTACCCTGAAATACTCACCAGTTTTCGTAATAGATTTTTTATTTTATATAATTGAGCACAATTTTTAAATATATATAATTTCTTTATTTATTTCATTTATACTGAGTACCCTAATACATAATATACCATAATAAAATAATAGAATTTTAATTTTTTATTATTTACATTTATTAATTAATACATAATGTGTTATTATATATTAAAATATATTATATAACAGGAGCCATATGAATGCAAATGCTAAATTAATACAAAACAATTAATAAAATAAAAGTAAGTATAAGATCAGGCTTCCAGAGATATTGAATGCAAATGCTAAATTAATACAAAACAATTAATAAAATAAAAGTAAGTATAAGATCAGGCTTCCAAAGATATTTGTAGTGTGTTGACCAGATACAATTTTATTACAATATTAAAATTAAAATTATTACAAGATTGAAGATTGAAATTATAAGAAAATTATTACAAGATTGAAATACTAAAGAAGCAGGCTACCTTTGGGAGAGGATTCGAGAACTCTCTGAAAAATTACATGCCTCTTAAGAAAGAAAGAGGTCGTTTAAATAAAAAATTTTGGACTGTTACAGTGACTTATAGAAAAAGTACTATAGTGAAAATCAAATTGTTACAGTAACGATCTACAGTAAAAACTTAAATTTGCTACAGTAAAAAAGTCAATGTTTTTTTTATTCTTATTATTAATTTTTTTTTATTCTTCATCGAAGAAGAGATGATCTTCTTCATCTGAATTAGTGTTTAGAAGGGGGGCTTTGTCTTTTGTTGCCGAAGTGCTAGCTCCGAAAGATTTGGTGTTGATCTTCTTGGATAGCTGGAGCATGATCTTGAGGAGGTCTTCGTCATTTGAAGTTGTGGTCAGGCTGGTTGATAAGACGGATTTTTGAGCTAAAAATTGGGTTTGCTCAACCTCTGTTGTCTTGATGTATCGAGGGTTCTTTTTAAATCATTGTTGAATTGCTAGAGTAGTGACATAACTGAAATTAAAGTTTTTCTGCCATTTTGAGTATCCTTGGAGGGCGAGAAAAGGGAGATTCTGTAAACCTTCTATTTTATGGAATTCTACCTTCTAACAATGAATCCACGTTAGGGCAAATCTTGAGAAGAATTTCAGAGATACAGGAGCTGGAGCAGATTTGTGGCGCCCCCGGAAATCCCTCGAGCTGGGCCTCGAGTACTGCTAACAATTTGGATGACAATCCCCGAGATCTCCAGGTTGGGATCCTGAGCCACGCCAGGGAATTGCAGGACAACTTCACAACACAGCAATGGCAACAACACAGCCAAGCATTTACAACACTTAAATGAGAAATATATTCTCAAAACATCATTACAATATCTTAAGGTCCTCATCATCTTACAAAACCTCAAATCTTGAAAATAAACAAGCTGCAGTGGAAACAAAACTTTAGATGGCTCATATAGTCTTACAACTATAACACTCTTAAGCTATTCTCTCTTTCTCTTTCTTAGGCGAATCAGCCTTCAAGACATAACCTGAAAAACATTCATAGCATTCCATATGAGCGTTTACACTCAGCAAGTATATAATCATAAGCAAGAAGAATAGATAATTCAAAAGCTTTAGTATTCATCGAGATTAGGCGAAGCAATGCCAACACCTCGTGATAATGAACAAACATGTATCATTTACCAACACCTGGTGATGATAAATAAACATGTATCATTTAGGGTACCCGAGTGATATCAAGGGCTAACCCTCTTTTAATAAATCATGATTCGCCCTTTACTCATTAGATAATGCATCACTTGACCAGACTGACTGATCATTATCTGACTACCTTACATAATCAAATTTCATCCGAGCTGGTCAGCCTGGTCGTTTGATTCATCATTTGACATACGTAGTCACTTGCAGAAAGCATATGGTCTGCGAAAAGTCTCATTACTGATGCCTTGCCTCGGTCTATCATTCTTTATTATCATTGGCCAGAATACCAGGCGAAAGTATTCAACAACCCCTTAACTTTCCATATGGATATATCTTCTTGTAAACATTTTCTCAATTTTGAATAGCCTTGACGTGCTGAACAATTAAAAGCAGCGACTGCCAACAACACATATTGGCGTGCTCAACAATTAAAAGACAGTGACCATCACAAGCGGAACTATATATCCATACAGAAGTTACTTGGGTGTGCATACAAGTTCATGACTTGCAACACCCAAACATCATCATTTGGTGTGTTAGGAAATTTAAACAGCTAACAACCACCCAATAACACATAGTTCAATCATCAACATCTTTTCACGTACATCAGATTCAATGATCGCACGTTACTTAATCATAAAAGAAATCATCATCATGCATAGGCATTAACATCATTCATTTACGTAAATCGAATTAATGATTATACGTAATCCGTAAGAAAGAAGTGGAATGAATATATACTTGCCTTGGTCCTTAGCTAGATTCACTATACTGGTTGCAAATAAAGTTCTGTAAAACATCATTGTGGGTATAACATGAGAAATCCATACTTAAAAGATGACTATGTATAATTAGAGAATGATCATCAGGTCCGTTAGGGGTTGACTGGTCATCAGTGGATAAATTACCCGTCAGGAGATGTCTCGCCCATCAAGGGATATCTTTCGGCCATCAGGGGATAGCCTTCGACCATCAGGGGATCATCTACTCATCAGGGTTTAGTCATCAGGGGATGACTTACCCATCAGGGGATAATTCATTCACCGGCAAACTCGTCGGTTGGTAACTTTGGCTATCGCTGAACTTTATCAGTGGATAACCTGTTCAGCGCCAAACTCAGTTAGCCATCTCAAAACTAGTCGGGTAACAACTTGTTCAACGCTGAACTCACTAAGTCATCGCCGAACCATCGGTAAACAAATGTTCATCGCTAAACTCACTTGTTCAGCACTGAACTCGTCGGGGACTAAAATCTTCAGTCATCAGAGACTAACATACTTTGTCCGAGACTGTGGATGACGTCATCAGGGACTAGACTTTAGCCTGTCGGGGACAAAAGCTGACGTCATCAGAGACTAGGATTTTTAAAGCATCGGAGACTAAAGAACATCTCATCAGAGACTGACATCTCATCAGGGACTAATATTAACTCATCAGAGACTAAAATTATCTCATTAGAGACTAATAATATCTCATCAGAGACTAATATTAACTCATCATAGAGTAGAATTATCTTATCAGAGACTAACAATAAAGCTTGTTTCGGCTTCCATGGAAAGCCTTACGTGAACAAACTTAACCTAGGATACTTCATGAATATGAATATGTAAAAGAACGCTATTTTTCTTTCAAAACTTCACTCTTCCTTGAAAACCTAATATGCACGGCTAAAGCTCTTGGATACTATGCAAAAAGGAACAACAGAGGAGAGCTTAAAATTCTTACCTCCTGGGTTAACGAAAGAGATCAAAGCTTGATCGACATTAATTGTCCAGAAAAGAGAATCTTGAAATTATATGGAGGTGATAGGTTTAAGGAGGAACTTTGGAAGAGAAATTTTTAGAAAAGAGACTGAGACGTTCCTCCGAATGAGGTATTTATAGGAGACTGAGATTAAGCTTTGAAATAAGATGATTGGTTAAACTGGACGGTAAAAACGGTTGCTCATCATGATCCTTAGCAGCTAAGCAAGTGTAATAAACCTGTTGTCCTTCATGCACATACGTTTAATCTACTTGATGACACACAAGCAACTTATTAATCAAATTTTCATACGTACACGTGATGTCATCCTTCTTACGTATGCCATTCTATTCATCAAGAGATCTACTGATCTCAACGCTTGACTTCTTCAAGCAATAACGAATGTTACCAACATATAACATAATTTACCTGATCTTATAATCCAACATCAAGCAAAATCCTTTAATGAGTCCAAAATATTTAGTTATTCCAAAAACATCATATATTAACTATACACGTTAATATATAAAAAGAACAATATAAATAAATTATTTATAGATAAACAAATTTTCCGGGTCGTTACAAGATTGTGGTAGGTTAATCCTACTGCAAAAGTAATGGTACCCGTCTTGGATAGGAAAATGAAGAACTTCAAGGGAGGGGCCACAGACAGGCCACCATTGATTGATGAACCAATTGGGAAATACTTGAAACTTAGTGAGGCCAAGAGACCCTTTAGAGATTGAGTGAGCTTTGATTTAGTCTGAGGGAGAAAGAATCTTCATAATTTGAATGGTAGTATGGGTAATATAACTACTAGATTTGTCTTGATATTGTTTTAAAAGGAAACGATAGATTTAGAATCTACCAGGATAAATTAAAAAAACCTTTGGCTTTTATAGGGGTGACAATAGATAAACCTTCGGGCACCAAGTAATTGCTTGGCTACCAAAGTTAGGTCAAGGTTCCAGAAATCTGGTTCCATTTGGACAATCAGTTGGACTGATTGAGATTTAAAGTATTGCGGTGCATTGAAAAAGAAGATATAGGTTTTGGGGAAGGAACAAAGGGATTGAGTTTTCTTGGGGTTTTACCCACCAGGGATTGAGATTGAGAAATGGGGCAAGGAATCTGAGATTCAATAGCCTCCACTACTTGGGATTGAGAAGGTACACGTGGGGGATTAATTCCCATGCTTTGACACTAGGAGATGAATCCTTCGAGATAATAAGATTGGGACTGAGAATTTTTGTCCTCAACAGTGATATCAGCCCATCTTTTGACCTTGTCAAGGGCTAAAGGCTTTGTATCTGCAAGGGCAGAGAACTGATTTTGTGTCTTGATGACTTTAATAGCATAATCTGATGAGGTGAGTGGTTTGGGTTTTTGGGAAGATTCAGCTGAATCTTGGGATTGAGGGGAAGATTGGCGAGCTGATTTCTTAGCCGAAGCAGCTTTTAAGGCAATTGCCTTATCTTTCTTCTTGGGTGACATATCTATTTTGAAGAAACTCTCTGGTTAGAAAGTCTGGAATATGGTTGGAGTGTCCTTTAATATATTCAATATCAAAATCAAATATTGATAAAATAGTTTGCCATCTAGCAAGGTTTTTTACATCTTTTTGTAAGACAGATTTTGCAGCTTGACAATCAATTTTAACTAAAATTTTTTGATTTAATAAATCAGATTGAAATTTTGTGATGCATAAAACAATGGCTAAAATTTCTTTTTTAGTGGTGGAATAATTTTGCTGAGAACTATTCAAATGTTTTGAAGTAAATGTAATGATATAATCTTTGTCGTCCTTTTTTTTTGTTTTAAAATGTCTTCGTATCCTATGTCAGATGTATCAGTTTGAACAATTTTATATGCAGAAGGATCAGACAGAGATAAACATGGTAAATGCTTGACTATTTTCTTAACTTCTTGGACTACATGGGTATGCATAGACGTCTAGGGAGGAGGGGTTGATTAAGACGATCATGCAAGGGTTTGAGAAGATTGCTCAATCAAGGAATAAATTCTGAGACATAATTGACACAACCAAGGAATCTTTGAAGTTGTGTTTTATTAATAATTTTGTCAGGAAACTTGTCAGCAAATAAAATGCAATGATTGATAGGGACAATAGTTCCTTGTTGTATGTTTTGACCTAAGAACCTAATTTTTGTCTGAAAAAGACAGATTTTAGTTTTTGAAAGAACTAAACCAATAGTTTTGATAACATTAAAGAAAATATGCAAATGTTTAAAGTGTTGTTCTAACTTATCAGAAAAGACTAAAACATCAACAATATAAACAATAATGAATTTTGAATAATCATTGAAAATATTATTCATAATCTTTTGAAATTCTGAAGGAGCATTTTTAAGGCCAAAAGGCATCACATTCCATTCGTATTGCCCGAATGAACTGTGAAAGCAGTTTTGTAATGATCCCAAGGATAGATTTATATTTGCCAAAATTCAAATTTTAAATCAAAATTTGAAAATATATGAGCAATATACAATCTTTGAAGAAGATCCTTCTTGTTGGGGAATGGGTATTTGATCCATCTCAAGGCTTGATTTAAAGTTTTGTAATTAATAACCAAACGAGGTGCTCCTCATTCAATTTCAACGCTTTTGTTAACATAAAAAGTTGTACAACTCCAGGGGGATTTGCTGTGAGATATAATCCTTTTCTTCAGAAGATCATGAATCTTCTTTTGATAATGGGTGATAAGTTCATGACTCATCTAGATGAGCCTAACTTTGGTTGGGATTGTTTTTTCATCAAAATCAGGCTTGTAAGGGAGTCTAACACTATGATTTTTTCGATCTCAAATGACATTGGGTACGTCAGCATAGAGCTGAGTAATGATTTTGGTTTTGAAAGTCTATATTCTATTTTTAATAGAAGGATTTTGCAACTGGTTCTCGATGCGTTGATGAACTACTTCTTCTTTGAGATAATTGATTTGCGCCTTTTTAGATTTTAACAAATGAAGATCTTTGTGGATAAGAGGTCTATCAAAAGGGAGGATGATGGAGGTGTCAATATACTAAATTTGGATACCATGGTTTGTGACCATAAAGGGGATGATCTGTTGGATAAAAGGGTTTCATAAGATAATAGGATTGGTAATATCCTTAACTAACAAGAAAGAGGTTTTGAGAGAGAAGGCAGAGTTAGGAATTTTGACATTAACATATAAAATCTTGTAGTTAATTCCTAATTTCTTATCATTAGCTGCACGGAACCCTTCGGTAGTTTTTTCAAAAAATTTTATGGGGATAAGGCCTTCCTGAATGCAGTTAATTTTTGTCCCAGTGTCAAGCAAGGCTAGAATGTCAAGGATAAAATCTTTAATTTGCAAGGTGAGTCTTACATGCCATCTTTGGACGGACATTTTGGACATGAAGTTTAAAAAACTATCATCTTTAAGATTGGATGGTTCAGGTGGGGTAGCATGAGAAGGACTCGGGTTTTGGCTAACTAGTTTGCTGGAGAACTAGTTGATCAATTTCTTGACAAGCTTTGATTTGCCTAATATCTTCTTTGAGGATGACAATTTCGGTTTGGAGATCTTGGACAGTGATAACTTTTGGTTTGGTTAGAAATCAATCAAGAATATCTTTAAAATTATAAGTATTATTTGTTAGAGTGTATGCCCTAGTGGCCAATTATGTAATGATTGTGACACTATATTTATGTTATGTTTTGGTTAAATGATAATTTCTTTTATTATGTTTTATTTACTGTATTATATAAATCTTAACATAATAAATGTCCTTAGAAAAATGATACTAATTATATGGATTCAAGTATGTGACTTGAATATGAGATCATATAAGTATGTAATGTATCATTATTCTTAAATGTCCCTAGTCGAGTATCATTGTCAGTAGGACAACAATAATACATTGAGACTAGTATGTGGATTAACTGATGGCCATATCTCATTGATCATAAATATATACGAGATATATTAAGTTGATGCATAGGTACATATTAGAGAACATAGTACTGGACAGACCCACCATGAGAATTCTACATGGAGCATTATGCTATGTGTCATAAGTAATTCTCATAGTGACAATGATGTAATTGTCTTTGGACCTGAAGTCATGACATTTTCTACATAAGGAGTTATGCATTTTGACATTATCGAAAGTCACCTTTAACCGGGTGGACGATAAAGGTTATTGTTGGATGCATAATGAGTTATGTGAGAAATGGGAATGATATAAATGGAATTTAACCC
Organism: Centella asiatica; assembly: GCA_014636745.2. Classification (NCBI taxonomy): domain Eukaryota; kingdom Viridiplantae; phylum Streptophyta; class Magnoliopsida; order Apiales; family Apiaceae; genus Centella; species Centella asiatica. The sequence continues at coordinate 38,539,419 of CM025783.1, read as the reverse complement.
TCCTATAAATTAGGGGTGATATCTATAGGCCTCTTGATTGAGTGAAACTATGAAATGCATGGTCATGCTCAAATAGAGATTTGTTTCATATAGTTTACTCATTGATCAAGAAAACTGAGATTAAAATTATAAAGAGGATGACACATCCATGCCTTGAATTTAATCTTAGATATCATGGTTAAAAGGATTAAGTTACATTGAAACATTGGTCACGAAAGGTAACGTCGAATCTATGACTTTATTATTACTTGGGTAACAGTGATGTATTACTAGATGCCGCTCACTGTTTATAATTTTATAATATGATTTAAAATTATTGTCAACGTAATAATAACCTACAGGGTCACACACAAAGAACATTCGTTAAGGAGATATAATTTAAATGTCAATGATTTTAATATATCAATAAGATTGATTTAATTAAATCATGGCTTTAAATTATATATATATA
>CM025783.1:38483657-38515250 GCA_014636745.2 Centella asiatica | reverse complement strand
GGGGGGGGTTCTCAACCATAACCATACTTAGGTCAACTCTCATCATTCTCTCAGTAATACATAACATCTCTCGGGGTCCACTAGATCTTGCAGACACTGATTAAACTTCAAAACTCCAGTTGACAGAGGTTTAAATAGGATGTTTTCAACTACTGACAAAAAGAATCGTTTGGTGAATAAAGGTTTGCCTACCGGATGGTTGTCAACAATCTTACACTCATCTTAGGTAGCTTTTGAAATAAAAAGGCATTAACTTCAGGTGTTGAAAGCATGCATTAAGTCGTACTTTTGGAAATGAATGAACCAGGTATTAAACGTGACATGCACAACAGAACAAAAGTGTAAGAATCAGAGCAGAACTTTAATGTAATGCTCTTATCTCTTTGGCTGTAAAGAAGAAGTTAAAAGCCTTGGGTTGCTCTTCGCAAATGGACATTCGCATTGAGAGTAAACTTGGATTTGGTGGTGTACTGTATAGAAGATTTTATGAAAGTGGGGCTAGGGTTGTACTCCAAGGATACATATATATCACTCGTTGAACAACAAGAGCTGTTGGATTGTTTGAGATTTGATTTCAGCCATTGGTTGGAAAAAGGCAGCAACGGGCTTTAGAAAGAAGTGATTTGTGAGAAAGGGTGGATGCAATGGCTGCTAACATCAGTCGGTCATCTATCATAGCCCACTCTAGTGTACTGTTGGAAGTGATATGCATTAAATGCCTACTATCTCCCAGCGGTCTTTGGTTCAAAAACGGTCATTGTAGCTTATACTCGTTCACATCCGTGTGCTTCTCCCCTCATGAACAAAATCATTACACTTCCTTTTAATAAACTTGAATACAATAATCATATAAAAATTTGAGCTCTAAAATACATTTAAAAATCTTTTTGGACATCACATTGCCATGAACCTTCATTAATCAAACTGAATAAAAGAAATTGAACCTCCATGCATAAAATAATAAATCACAAAATGAATAAATCATAAATCAAAACTCATTTAAAATTTTGGGTTCTCACAATAGTATCATCCTTTTTATAATGGCTCAGACCATTAAACAAAAGTGTAATAGGAAGATGACTCTTAAACCTTATCACGTAGTGAAACCTATTCCATTTAGGAATATGTTTATCAACCAGATCCTTATGTGGACCTAACTGGAAAATTTCCATAATAGACTTCGAACCTCATCAATTAATATTGATCAATCCATTACTTTGGGTCTCCTTTATTTGAGCTTTTTGGGATAACATTCCACATCAATAATATTAAAATATCAGTATAGATAAATAATATATTAAATCTTATAAATCACTTTTTAATATATTATAACATATAATATTGCTATATAGATAATATATTAATATATTATATATGAAATACAATATAATAATTCTAATATAATATGATATTTATATAATATATTAAAAATTATTATAATGCATGTGTTAATATTTATAGTAATTTATTAATTATTCATTATAATATTTTGTTAATGGATTTAAATATAAATAAAATATTATTTTTTATATTAAATTAATATATAATATTTATAATACAAATAATATATATATGTGTGTGTGTGTAATGTTATATTGATATATTACTAAAGTAGGATATTATAGAATAGTATAAAATATAATAAAATAATATTATAATTTTGATGAATATGAATAACGATTCTATAAATTTAAGAATACATTGTTCAAAATTATTAAACTAACTTAGTACAACTGATAATATTTTCACTTTTCATCAAAATTCTTTTGTGATAGCCTCGATTTCTGGCTGTAAACTGGAGTTTTCAGTTTGTTACCAAACTGTGGCGTCTCCGGCTTTCGACGGAAGTCCAATCCATCAATGGGACATAAATAAACAAACTTACGTTTATGGCACGTGCTGGAACAAAATGTAGACATCAATTCTCTACTACAATACCAAAATTGGATTCGTACTTAAGAACCCTTAACAGTTAGTCCCTACTGATACATCTTTTCCTTACCCTTGGAACTTTCCCCTTTCTCGCATTTAATTGAAAGAAAATGAAAGCAAATATAAGCGATAAATGCTCAACAAGTATGTTATTTCTGGATGAGTAATTTGGGGGGGGGGGGGGGGGGGTTACAAGTCTCAGATTTATTTCCTAATGTAAAGATCACAGTACAATTTGTAAATAAATTGCAGAAATGAAAATACAACAAATTGTATCAATCAAGAAAGAATGACTTTTATTGATTTTGAAACTGAAATTACAATCTGGTTATCAAGAATTGATACCAGTTTCTAAAATTTGTTCAAGTATGAACAACCGCTATCTATAAATTAATTTCTAACTTCTCAAGTTATCAAAACTTGTTTTTCAAAATCTCTTAGATTTTGCTACGTAAGATTACAGAGTAATGAACTGAATAATTCTCCATCACTCAATCTGAAATTTTCTATTCTGTAATCTTTTTTTTGTTTATGTATATTTTCTATACATCTTCATATCTCTGATCTGTTCTACTTTTCAACAGTTTCACTATTCCTTTTTGAACAACTTCAATGTTCAATTAGAGTAGCTTCTCCTTTTCTAGTAGTTGTAACAACTCTGTTACCTAACATCTTTGTTAGGTAACGTCTTTGTTACATAATCTCTCTACTTTTATAGATCAGCTTCCCAACCTTGTCAATCCAAATTGTGACTCTGTTATGGATCTTGGTCAGTTTCTTTAATTAATTCAGAGCTTAGAAAGATGAAAAGTGTGATGGCCCCAATTTTCCAACCGTAGGCCCCGATCTAAGGGTTATGATTTTTGGATGTTTGAAATGTGGGGGGGGGGGGGGGGGCAAGTAATTTATGTATATATATTATTGGTGATGTTCGTAAATTCCTTAAAGGAATACAAGTGTGAAGATTAGAAATTCTCATTCAGAATAACTTGAATTGCCTACGTAAGGGAAATGATCTCATGGGTACGTTTGTTGTTTGATTAATAAGCTATTTGTGTGTCATTAGTTGATGAAGCTTATATGCATGTGTGATAGCAGCTGCTTAATATGTTGTTAGCTATTAAAGAGTTATGATGAGTAGCCATTTTATTAACCAATAATTTTACTCCAAACTTAATCTTAGCCTACTGCTCCTGACCTCTATAAATACCTCATTCGGAGGTAAAATTTTAATCTCTTTTCTAAAAATTTCTCTTCTAAAGTTCTTCTCTAAACTTACTATCTTCATACAATTTCAAGTTCTTTCTTTCGGACCATCATTTTCAGACAAACTTTAATCCCTTTCGTCAAGTCAAGAGGTAAGAATCTTATGTTTTCCTCTGTTTTTCCTTCTTGCATAGCATCTAAGAGTATTAGATGTATGTGTTAAGTTTCCAAGAAGGAATAAAGCTTTAAAGGAACGGCTACGTCTATTTGCGTATTCATGTTCATAAGGCATCCTAAGTTGAGTTTATTCATGTAAGGCCTTCCATCGAAATGAAGACAAGCTCTAATGTTAGTCTCTGATGAGATAACATTAATCTCTGATGAGTTAATGTTAGTCTCTAACAAGATAACATTAGTCTCTAATGAGTTAATGTTAGTCTCTAACAAGATAACATTTGTCTCTGATGAGATAAAGTTAGTCTCCGACAGGCTAAGTTTAGTCTCTGATGACGTCAATAGTCTCCGATGGGTAAAAGTTAGTCTCTGATGACTAATGATGTTGGTCTTTGATGAACATTTACCCACCGAGGAGTTTGGCGCTGAACAAATCATCCACTGATGAGTTCAGCGATGACTTGGGGAGTTCGGCGCTGAACAAAATGTCACCCGACGAGTTTGGCGATGAACAAGGTTATCCCCTGATGGGTAAGTCATCCCCTGATGACTATTCCCTGACGGGTGAATTATCCCCTGATGGGTAAGCCATCCCCAGATGACTATTCCCTGATGGGTGAATTATCCCCTGATGGTCGAAAACTATTCCCTAATGGGTGAATTATCCCCTGATGGTCGAAAGCTATTCCCTGATGGCCGAGAGATCATCCCCTGATGATCGAAGACCATCCCCTGATGATCGAAGACCATCCCCTGATGATCGAAGACCATCCCCTGATGGATGATTAATCCCCTGATGGTTAATTCAGTCCCTGATAATCATCCCCTGTCTATGCACAGTATTTTTTTTATTATCTTTCAAAAGATGGATTTCTCACGTTATACCAACAATCATATTTTATAGAACCTCTCACGCACCAGTATTTTGAGATTAGAAACTAGCTAAGGACCAAGGCAAGTATATATTCATTTCACTTCCTTTCTTACTGATTACGTAGAATCATTATTTCGATTTATGTAAATGAATGATGTTAATGCCTATGCAAGATGATGATTTCTTTTTATGATTGAATAATGTACGATCATTGATCCGATGTACGTGAAAAGATGTTGATGTTTGAGCTATGTATTATTGGGTGATTGCTAGCTGTTTAAAATTCGCTAGTACCAAAAGACGATGTAAGGGTGTTGCAGGCCGTGAACTTGTATGCGCACTCGAGCATGTCCCATATGGATATATATACAAAAGTTATTGGTTGTCACCACTCTTAATTGGTTGAGCACACCAAAGTTTTTGGTTGTCGCCACTATTAATTGGCTGAGCATGCCAATGTTTTATAGAAAGAAAATGTTTTCAAGGTATATTTATACGGGTAGTAAAGGGGCTGTTGAGTGCTTTCGCCTGGCTTTCCGGCCAATGATGATAGGGAATGAGAGGCCGAGGCATCGGTAATTAGACCCTCACAAACTAATATTTTTTGCAAGTGACTACGTATGTCAAATGATGTAATCAAACGACCAGGCTGACCAGCTGGGATGAAATTTGATTGTTAAAGGAAGTCAGATAGTGATCATGCTGGTCAGATGATGCATTATCTGGTAAAGAGAGGGCGAATCATGATTTATTTAAAAGAGGGTTAACCTTTTGATATCACTCGGGAACCCTAAATGATACATGTTTATTGATTTATCAGGAGGTGTTGGCATTGCTTCACCCAACCTCAATGAATATTAAAGCTTTTGAATTATCTGTTCTTCTTGCTTATGAATATATACTTGCTGAGTGTAAACGCTCATGTGGAATGTTATGAAATATTTACAGGTTATGTCAAGAAGGTCGAATCGCCTAATAAAGGAAAAAAGGAAATGACATAGTGAGAGCTTCTTAATATCTCTCCTATGGATGGCCTTTAGAGGGAAAGTGAATTGAGAGGTCATCATAGAAATGTTTAGATTGTAAGGCCAGATGGGTCATCTAAAGTTTTGTTTCCGCTGCAGACTGTTTATTTAAATTTTGAGGTTTTGTAGGAGGTTGTAAACTTCTAAGTTATGAACATGATGTATTTGAGAATATAATTCTCGTTCTACTTATGTTAATGCTTGGCTATGATGTATCTAGCATTATTATGTTGTTGTTTGTGTTTCTTGGCGGAGCCCGGGGTTCCAGCCTGGGGACCTTGGGGGTCTGTTACCCAAATTGTTGACAGTGCTCGAGGCTCGGCTTTGGGGGATTCCCGGGGTTGCCACAGGTTGATTTAATCATTAGTGGATATTCACCCGTCAGGGGATAAATTACCTATCAGGGGATGATTTACTGATCAGTAGATATTTACCCGTCAGGGGATAAATTACCGATCAGGGGATGATTTACTCGATATTTACCCGTCAGGGGATAAATTACCCATCTGGGGATGATTTACTCATCAGTGGGTGAGTTTTGTTCTTCGCCAAACTTGTTGGTAATCCTTTTGACTACCACCAAACTCACTTGGCTGTTGCCAAACTCATTAGTGGATAAGTTATTCATCGCCAAACTCGTCGGTAATCCTTTTGACTACCGCAAAACTCACTTCGTTGTCGCTAAACTCATTGATGAATAAGTTCTTCATCGCCAAGCTTATAAGTTAGCGCCAAACTTGACGGAGACTAGCATTCTGCTTCTCAAAGACTAAGATGTTTTACCTATCAGAAACTAACAAAATTTATTCATCGGTGACTAACAAAATTTGTTTCTCGGTGGATATATTATCCTTCGATAGCTAAAAATAACTCATCGGTGGATATTTATCCTCCGATAACTTGTAGTTGGGTTCTTCCATAATGAACATATATTTTTTTTGGCTTTCGTGAATATCCTAGGTTTCATGCAACTTTTCAAGGTATAAAGGATGGCAAAGTTATATGTATGGAATTCGTTCTCGAATAGAGATTATCTATGTAGTTGATCTCTCTGAGAAAATTATCGAGAAAGGATTACGTTTAGGTTATCCTAGGTTTCATGCAACTTCTTCCTTAAGTTAAATGACCAAATAGTTAAAATAAATAACTTAATTAAAGTTTTCAAGATTACCTTGCAAACTTTTAATTCTACAGCACACGCTGTAGGATATTATTTGAGTTTAAGAGTGTTTAGAGAGATGGAGTAGTAAGACGAGGCTCTTCTTTATATAGGTGAGCTAGGAGAAATAAAAAATATATCTGATGTGGGGTATCTCTCACTTTAGATTAACATCAAACGTGAAATTAACTAAACTACTAAGATAAGATAAGCAAGTACTTGATCATTATGTCCACATGTAAGTGTGAACTTCTCATAGGTGTCAAAAGATAGTATTTCGTACTACTAATGACTCAGCATCTGTAATGCTTACTCATCTGTAATACTTACTCATCAAGCAGAATTACAACATCCGTAATGCTTACTCATCAAGAAAAATTATTAATTAACTCACTCTCATTGAAACCGTAAAAATAATCCATACTACTGAAATTTGTTTCCTTTAGTATTTATAAAGGAATATTTATTTATAACTATAAATAAACTTTTGACTAAGGTTTATTAATAAATGCTTTAAATATTACAATAATGGTTACAAAAATTTGGGGCTCCACATCTGTTAGGTTTTATAACATATGATGATGATTGTACTTAGAATACTTAGATATACAAATGTACAGTTAGTGCTAATTTATAGCATTTGAATTTTTGTAGCTGGTAGTTTACTCTCTGATTTATGTAATTTATTATTATATGAGAGTAAGTTAATTTGTATTATAAGAGACTACCAGAACTACATTAGAGATTTCAACGAGTTAGAGATTATGTTTAGTCTATCGGAGACTAAGGCAAAAGCTTATCAGAGACTACAGCTTAAAGCATTGGAGACTAAGCTTAAAGCATTGAAGACTAAGCTTGAAGCATTGAAGACTAAGCTTAAGTTGTCAGAGACTAAAGTTGAAGCAGTTAGAGACTAAAGTGAAGATTACTCTCTGATGCAGTACAAAGTTCTATTTGAATTAGAAGTTGACTTCGACATGGACATTAAAGATATGTTGAAGACGAAACTGGTTAGGAAACAAAAGGGAGTCGTAATTTATCATTATGGAATGAGATGAATGAACTTATTCTGATTGTCCATAAAAAGATCATGGTTAAATAGGAGTAGAAGCTGAATTACAATTCAGATTTGGAAGCTGTAATTAAGTTTATAGAGTTGTATTAGAAACTGTATGTTTTCATAGATTTGTATATATATAATACAAAAATTGAAGCTGACAATCGATTTGTGATTGTTAGAATTTGTAATCAATTGTTAATCAATAAAAGAAATTGTTTAAATTTGTCTTGTTCTTGTTCTTTATTTTTCGCAAGTTAAATTACTTTAAAGAATAAGAATTTGAAAACGATTTCAAGAATTTGTATTCAACCCCCCGTCTACAAGTTCTAGGCTATCTCACCAGGACAATAAGTGGTATCAGAGTCTTTTTTATTGAGATAATTCAATTAACAAGATTCAGAGATGCCCAATGATGAAGGAAATAGCTCCGGTATGATGACATATACAGGAAGTCATGATGGTGGAACCAGAATTCTAGTTTTAAAAAGAAAAGAATATCCTATTTGGAAAAAAAAGATGAACATGCACTTGAGAGCAACAGATCCTGATTACATTGATAGGATTGAGAAGGGTCCTTATCAACTAAGGAAATTTGTTCCTTCAAAAACTATGGAAGGAACAATAATTGCTGAACACTTTGAGCTTGCTCCTGAAAGTGATTATACTAATGAAGACAAGTTACAAGTGTTGAAAGATGCTAAAGTGATGAACATACTCTATAATGGATTGGATAAGAATATGTTCACAAGCATCAGCAATTGCACAACAACAAAACAAATCTGGGACACCATCAAAGTCGTATGTGAAGGGACATACCAAGTAAGAAAAAATAAAAGGTTATTGTTAACACAACAATATAATTTTTTTTAATTAAAGCCTGGTGAATCAATAACATCAGTGTATGATAGATTCAATGATTTGCTGAATGACCTAAAAATACTTGGAAATTCCTATGAAAATGAAGATATTAATACCAAATTCATGAGGGCTCTCCCACAAAGCTGGGTTCCAAAAACTACTACAGTAAGGGAAGCTCATGATTTGGATATTCTCACATTGACCAGGCTCTATGGAAATTTAAAGACTTATGAACTTGAAGTAAAGTAGAGACAAAAGATGCAAGGGAGGAACAAAGGAGCTGCATTAATAGTTGAGGCAAAGATGTCTCATGAGGAGCTTGATGATGAAACTTACACTGCAAGCTTGGCTGAAGAAGAATCTGAATCCAACACTGATGATGACATGGAGGAATTAATGGCCTTCACGGTGAAGCAGTTCAAGAAATTTAGAGCTAGCAGGAAAGGGAGAAGATCATCAAGAAAACCTAACCAAAAACGAGAAGGTCAAACTGTGACCTTTGACAAAAAGAAAATAAGATGCTACAACTGTGATGGGTTAGGGCACTTTGTTAATGAGTGCAAGAAGCCTAGATCTATAGAGAGATCTAAGGATGAAAAGAACAGGAAATCAGGGAATGATCTTGCTGACAAAAAGTACAAATCAAAGAGCAAAGCCTTGATTACTAAAGGCAAAGATTGGATTGATAGTGATTCTGATGAAGAAATTGTCAACTTTGCTTTGATGGCTCGAACTGATGAGCCAAGTGATTCCACAAAGGTATGTGATGTAACTCAGAACTTTAATGTGCTTAATCTAATTGATACATCTAGTATAGAAAGCGTACAAAAAGATATGTCTGATTTGTATACTAGTTTTAGATCATTGACCATTGAACATGCCAGAGTTAAAGAATCACATGACCAACTCTTGAATATAAATAAATTTCTTGAAGAGAGACAAATACAATTTGATGCTATCAAGTCAGAGCTGGATAAAGCTCATCACATGATTGATGCTTTGAAAAAGAGGGAATATTACTTAGTCGAACAACTTGAACATGAATAGGATAAGTTAAAACAGTGGAACAAATCCTCTAAAAAGCTGTCAGACTTGGTAAAGTGTCAAATGGTAGGTCAAAAATTTGGTCTAGGTTATGATGAGTACCAAGGAAAGAAACTACAGATAGAGGAGAGTGAAGAAACTGCTAACTCCATGACTCATAAGCCAATTCTTATTAAAAGGATTAATTTTGTCTCACTAGTCAATAAACCTAAATTTATCAACACTAAAAGTTACCATGTCACAACTATGATAAGGAATAATCAAAAATCAGTGAATACTGATGAAAAGAGTGAAATCAAAAAATTGAATATAGGTTTTATGACCAAGACACAATTAAACAAGAAATTGGAAAATCTAACTAAGTCTAAGGATGAAAATCCAGTGGAGTCTAGCAGTGGAAGAAGGAATAGGAATGGAAAGATAAGCATTAATAAATATACCAATTATGCTAGAATGCCTGATGCTCCTAGAAAAACATGTCACATATGTGGTAATCCCAACCACATTATTATACATTATAGGAAGAAAAATAGAGTTCCTATAAGAGAGACTGAACCAACAAAGATAATTAAAGAAAAATAACCTATAAGAAGGTCTAACCATCTTTGCAACAATTGTGGAAATTCTAAACTTTGCAGTCTCTCACCTTTAACAAGCAAGACTATTGATTGTCTTATAAAAGTTGAAAATTCTAAAAGACAGTCAACTGCATCTGAGACAAGTCTTGATTCTAAAACTAGTGAGAAAGGACCCAAGAAAATATGGGCCCCAAAAAATTCTAACTAGTTATTCTTACTGTGTAGGGCAAAAAGAAGAAGTCATGGTTCTTAGATAGTGGATGTTCAAGGCACATGACAGGAAACAAGTCCCTGCTTATACAGTATGACAAAAAAAATGGTCCTAAGGTAACTTTTGGAGATGACAACAAAGGCCATACAAAGGGCTATAACAATTTTGAGCATGGAGATGTCATCTTCGCTAAAGTATCAGTAGTTGATGGCTTAAAGCACAATATGTTAAGTGTGAGTCAACTATGTGATAGAGGATTCTATGTCACCTTCAAAGAAGATCAATGTCAGGTGTGTGACAAGGAATCTGGAAATGTGATATTGACAAGGAAAAGGAAAGGAAATTTGTATACTGCAAATCTGATCTCTTCCACTGATCAAGTCACATGCCTTTATAGCAAAGCCTCAACTAATGAGAGCTGGCTTTGGCATAAGACGCTCTCCCACTTAAACTTCAAAAACATCAACTATTTGGTGAGAAAAGGCTTGGTAGCTGACAATCCTCAATTGGAGTTTACACAAGAAGGTTTGTGTGATTCATGCCAAAAAAGAAAGCAAAGAAGTGTGTCATTCAAGAGCAAACCAGCAACATCAATCACTGACCCTTTACAGTTATTACATATGGACTTATTTGGTCAAGTGAATGTGATGTCAATATCAAGGAACATATATGCCTTGGTTATAGTGGATGATCACACAAGGTATTCTTGGGTAAAATACCTTCACTCAAAGGATGAAGCTGCTTAGTTGATTATTGATCATATCAAGAAAGTAGAAACTGAGTCAGGAAAGAGAGTAAGGGTTATAAGGAGTGATAGAGGAACATAATTCAAAAATTCCCAAGTAAATGAATTCTGCACTGAAAAAGGAATAACCCATCAATTCTCAGCTCTAAGAACCCCTCAACAAAACGAAGTTGTTGAGAGGAAAAATAGAACCCTTATTGAAGAAGCAAGGACAATGCTAGAAGAGTCAAAGCTTCCAACCTATTTCTGGGAGGAAGCAATTAGTACTGCTTGCTTCACACAGAACAGGTCCTTAATCAACAAGACTTACAACAAAACACCTTATGAGTTAATGACTGGGAGAAAACCAACTCTCAAGTTTCTACATGTGTTTGGTTGTAAGTGCTTTGTTATAAGAGACAAGAGGAAAATTTGATAATAAGTCTGATGAGGCAATTTTCTTAGATTACTCTCTAACAAGTAAAGCATATAAAGTGTATAACCTGAGAACAAAGGTCATTGTGGAATCTATACAAATGGTATTTGATGATTGCAAGATTCTAGGAATGATTGGTCAAGGACTTCATTAAACTCTCAGATTTGACAATGAATTGGATGCATGGAAAGATCCATTAGAGACTAAAGAAACACCCCTATATGACTATGTTCCCTCAATAAGTGATGGGGAGTTGACGGTTGTGCATGAAATACCAATGACTAACACTCCATCAGAGACTAGAGTATTAACAATAAATGAAACACAAGAGACTGGTAATACAAGTGCACAATCGGAGACTAATGGGACACCAGAGACTACTGAAGTTAATAGTCAAGAAGAAACTAATAGCTCAAGGGAGCTAACAACGAAGAAGTCACTGGTGTAGGGGGAGCAGTCTCTGATCCAACAACTAGATTGAACAATGTTCATCTAGGTAATGAAGCCTCATCTTCAAGATTAAATCTGCCACCTGCAAGACCATGGTTGAGAGATCACACACCAGATTTAATTATTGGAGATATAGAGGAAGGAGTCAAGACAATAAGTGCAACACAAAATGAGTGTCTTTATCATAGTTTTCTGTCAAAAATTGAGCCAAAAAAAATTGAAAAGCACTTCAAGATCATGAATGGGTAATAGCCATGCAAGAACAATTAAACCAATTCACAAGGTATAAAGTCTGGAGATTGGTGCCCAAACCAAATAATAGACCAATAGTTGGTGTCAAGTGGGTCTTTAGAAACAAGTTAGGTGAAGTGGGTACAATCACAAGGAACAAAGCAAGACTGGTAGCAAATGGCTATTCTCAAGAAGAAGGAATTGATTATGAAGAAATCTTTGCACCAGTTACAAGGCTGGAAGCAATAAGGATTTTTTTGGCATATGCAGTCTATAAGAACTTCAAGGTGTACCAGATAGATGTCAAGAGTGTTTTCTTGAATGGAAAGTTGGAAGAAGAAGTCTATGTTGAACAACCACCAGGTTTTGCAGATCCCAAGTTTCCAAATTATGTCTACAGGTTAGATAAAACACTTTATGGCTTGAAACAAGAACCGAGGGCCAGGTATGATACACTTTCTCAGTTTCTAATTGAAAATAAATTTGTTAAAGGTATCATAGATAAAACACTTTTTTATAGAAAACTAGGTTTTGATTTAATACTTGTGCAAATATATGTGGATGATATTATATTTGGGTCTACAAATGAAAACCTATGTAAAAAATTTTCAAAATTAATGAAGTCTAGATATGAAATGAGTATGATGGGTGAGTTAACATTTTTTTTGGGATTACAAATAAAACAATCAACGATGGAATCTTCATTAGTCAGTCTAAGTACATAAAGGACTTACTAAGAAAATATGATCTGGTTAATTGTTCATCTACCAAAACACCCATGCCTACAACCACTAAGGTAGAGAAGGACACTAAAGGAAAGAAAGTTGATATAACTAGCTATAGGGGCATGATAGGCTCACTTTTATATCTAACTATAAGTAGACCTAATATAACGTTTGCTACATGCATATGTGCAAGATTTCAAGCTGATCCTAAAGATTCACATTTAATTGTTTTTAAAAGAATACTCAGATAGCTAAAGGGTACCCCAAACCTTGGACTTTGGTATCCTAAAGAATCTGATTTTAAACTAATTGGCTATTCAGATGCTGACTATGCAGGATGTAAGCTTGACAGAAAAAGCACAAGTGGAAGTGATCCATTGGAGTCACTGGATGCCAAACAAACAAATACAGCTTCAGGCAGAAGAATAAATCTTGCTTGGAAGGAAGTATCCTTAGATTTATTTTCTATTGATGCATTTGCGGGATGTTGGTTAGGAAGTACTTGTCAACCTATTATTACTTTACTTGTTAATATTGAGTTAAGCAACTTCGGGACTTAGCCAAGAGTTGGTTGTCAGAGACTGGCGTCAGGGATGTTTCTGGTGTCAGGGGATGTTTAGGCATCAGGGACTAAGGATGATGTCATCAGCAGATTTTTTATCGCATCAGAGAATACGGCTGACGTCATCCTCGGCAGATAATTCCTTTATACTTTCACAACTGATTTGTATTAGCTTGCGGGTGAATAAATTCTTTAAGTAAACTAATCAGTTCGATCCTTTAGTGTTGGTTTCCGGTGATTAATTTCTTTATGAAATCTTCCTAAAGTTATTTTTCCGCAACCTGTGTTTGTTCCTACCAGATCAAATACATCAGGAAGCTGCCAATTTCTTGGAGTCAGACTTGTTTCTTTGTTTAGCAAGAAACAAAATTTAGTTTCAACCTCAACTGCTGAAGCTAAATACATTGTAGTTAGGAGTTACTGTGCTTAGATCCTGTGGATCAAAAATCAACTCCTAAACTATGGTATGTCTTTATCCAAAATTCTTATTTACTGTGATAATACAAGTTTCATTGTAATAATTGAAAATCCAGTACAACATTCAAGAACATAATATAGACATTAGGCATCACTTCATCAGAGAACATGTTAGTGAAGGAACCATTGAATTGTGTTGGGTTACAACTGATAAACAACTTGCTGATGTATTCACAAAGTTTTTAGATGAACCTACATTCACAAGGATAGTCTATGAATTAGGTATGTTGAATTATGCTTCTAAAAATTGTGTAAAATCTCAGAAAGCAAGTTTTTAAGTTGTAAGAAGCTAGAATTTAATTTCTAGAATGTAGTTGTTATGTATGAACAGATCTTTTGAAGCTAACAGTCATTGTATTGATCGTAGTATAACATTGGAAACAAAGTTGTAGTAGAGACTATGTTAGGAATTGTAGCATTTGATGATGATGTATAACACTTAGAATTGTTAGATTTTGTAATTGTACAAATACCTGCAATAGTGTTCTATCAGAGACTACAAATACTGCATTTGGAGAGATCAACAAAAGTCAAAGTTGGTCAAGCAAAATTTAGTCATCGGAGACTAAGTTTTTATTCAATGGAGACTAAGTTTTTGTTCATCAGGACTAAGTTTTTGGTCATCCAGAGACTAAGTGTTTGTTCATCAGAAACTAAAGTTGAAGCAACCAGAGACTAAAGCAAAAACACTCCAATGCATTAAAATAGCCTTGAGAAGATTTGACCGTCGCCAAACTCAAAATAACTATTGCCAAAGTCGTCGGGCAAATCAATAATGTGACAGCCCCAAAAATCCTACACAGGACTCGGGCGCCGTCAGAGGAAGAAAACAGTCAACAACACATCCATACAACACTAATGTACTAAAGTGATAGATAGTATGTGCTTACAAATATTCAGAGTACAAATCTTGCAGCGAAAACTAAGCTATTACAACAGCTTTAATCATCATCCTTACATGAAGTTGTGACCCGTAGGTCTTACAGACTTAACACTTCAATTGTGCTCTTACATCTTCAATCCTCTGCTTCTCCTCATCTTAAACCTCAGTTAACACATCATAACCTTAAGCCTGTATATCTTTCCTTTACTTTATCACCTATAAAACATTTAACAATAACAAGGATGGGCGATTTACGCTCAGCAAGCATATAATCATGTATGGTGGGTTTGAAGCACAACAAGGGTTCAAACTGTTTGTGAGGTATGACGGATTCAATTGTCAAACCCTCTAGCACTTTAGAAAAAAATATCTTTGACTTTGAGGTTTCAAACTCTTCTTTCCTTCCTTAACCATTTTGCATGCCTTATTTAGCTTAGAGGATGCTTATAACTACGTACGATAACCATCTTACCTTCTCAAGACTAACATAAGCACTTGCTCAATGCCCAAGTGGAAACATTCTCATACATTAGCACAGATATAAGATTGAAAAAAATAACTGATAAATCAAAGCTTAGTTATATCCATGCACTTTCATTCATATCATGCTAGCAAAAATTAAAGCATGGCATTTTGATTCACAAGGAAATTTAAACATAAAAGTCATAACCTTGTACACATGTCGAATCGATTGATCATGCGCTTAACTGAAATAAGAATAAGAGTGAGAATATACTTACCTTGGTCCTTAGCTGAGCTAAATCTAATTCACTTGCTTGGTGAAATACCTCTGTAAAACATGCATGTTGACATAGCATGAGAATCTATGCTTAGAATATAAATGTGAGTATGTACAAATGTAATGTCTGTGATGTTCGTGCATTCCTATTCTCTTGACGTTTTAATTTAATCATTTGCTGCGTTGGAAAATTGAGACCTTTCATCCAAACATGCCTGAGGGATTTTCAGACTGTTACACATCCATCAGGAAATGAGTTCTGTTCGTCAGGGGATAGTCAAACATCAATGGGTAATAACTCGTCAGGGGATGTCTCACCCATCAGGGGATAACTACTCATCAGGGGATGTCTCACCCGTTTGGGGATAGTTTCTCGAGCATCAGGGGATAGCCTTTGACCATCAGGGAGTAATTCACCCGTCAGGGAATAGTCATCAGGGGATGACTTACCCATCATGGGATGGTCTTGTTCATCGCCAAACTCTTCGAGTGACAACTTGTTCAGCGCCGAACTCAATAAGTCATCACTGAACTCATCAGTGGATGAATTGTCTAGCGCTAAACTCTTCGGTGGATAATTTGTTCAACGCCAAACTTCATAAGTCAGTGCCAAACTCAGTTGGCTATCGCCAAACTCTTCGAGAACTAACATCTTTAGTCATCAGAGACTAACAACATTTCCTTCATCAAAGACTAAGAAATTTCCTTCATCGGGGACTAAGAAATTTCCTTCATCGGGGACTAAGAAATTTTTTTCATCGGGGACTAAGAAATTTCCTTCATCGGAGACTAAGAAATATCTCATCAGAGACTAACAAATATCTCATTAGAGACTAACAAATATCTCATCAGAGACTAACATTTATATTATCGGAGACTAACTTGGAATCTCCCAGGGACTAATTCCAAACTGTCGGAGACTAAGTTAGAAATTTTCTCAGATACAGTGGTGTCTTCCTCACTCCTCCATGGGTGGTGTTCTCAACCATAATCATACTTGGGTAACTCTCATCATCTCTTCTGCAGTGCGTACTGTTTATACTCACAATACACACCCACACACAGCATGGTGAAAACATTACTGAAAAACCCATGGCTTAGAGTTCAGTAGTTCTTTCAACCTTGTTCTACCCTTAGAGAGATTAGGAGGGAAAGCTTGAATCTCCCTCTTTATTTCTCATCTTATAGATGATGCCAAACTCAGGAAAACTCTGGTGGACTAAGACATAAGTATGGTGGCTTTACCGAATTCAACTATTGATATGCAAGTAGTTTGGAAGTTAACATAGCTTGAAAAGTTGATATTCTTGTTCCTTTCCTTGGATAACTTCTAGCATGCACAACTAATAACTTCTGATGTTATGTGTATTAAAGAACAAGGACAAAACAAAAAAGAGCATAAAATTGGTATAAAGCTCTTACCTCTTCAAGCTTTAAAGAAAGGATTAGAATAATCGTGCTACTTTTGAAGAAGACAACTGCTCTTGAGAAAAGAAAGAATGAAAATTATGAAGGTGGGACTAGGGTTGTACCAACACGATACATATATATCTCACTTGCCGAACCACGAGAGCGGTTGGATTATTTGATATTTGATTTCAACCGTTGGCTGGAAAAAAGGCAGTAACAAGCTTTAGAAAGAAGTGATTGGTGAGAAAGGGTGGATGCAACAGCTGCTAAAATCAGTCAATCATCAATCATAGCCAACAATCCAGTATACTGTTGGAGTAGATTAGCTGGTTGACGGGTCACGTGCTCTCAATCCTGATATAGTGCAATTAATACTCTTGTCTCACTGCCGTCTTTGGTTTAGAAATGGGTACTGTAGTCGTGTGTTGCCTTTCCCACGTGAGAAAAATATATGCTTACTTTTGGTAAGGGAAGTATGATAATAATAAAATAATCATTAAAGGGTTTGAGTTCAAAAATACATTTAAAAACTTTTGGACATCACATTGTCATATATCTCATGCATTAATATTCATACCTCATAGGAATTAATCCTATTAATATTTTATTCCTATTTCAAATTCTGGGTCCTTACAAACAACATCGCCAAACTCAAAATTACTCATCACCAAAGTCGTCAGGTAATTTACACTAGCGCCAAAGTGCTCGGGCATCAGTGGATAAAATGTGAAACACCAAAGTGCTTGGGCGTCAGGGGATAAATCTCTCGACATCAAGGGATGAGTTTCTCAGCATCAATGGATGAGTTTCTCGACATCAGGGGATGAGATTCTCGGCGTCAGTGGATGAGTGTCTCAACATCAAAAGATAGTTTCTCGTCATTAGGGGATGGACTTCTCGGTACCAGAGACTGTCCATCATAGGATAAATATCCACTGATGAACAAAACAACTCACCAGGGGATAAATATCCACTGATAAACAGAGACTGTCTATCAGGGGATAAAATAATTAGAGACTAAACATGACATATGGGATGATACATGGGTGAGTTCACAAATTCGCTAACTCAAGTTTAAAGGTGGTGGAATTAAAATATAGATGGTGGTCCAATAAGAAGAGATTGGCTACCAAAGAAGCTTCAAGGAGATAAGTTATACACTACAGGTGTGAACACTACTATGGAGAAAAGTCATACTTATACACTAGCATGCGTATATAGCTGCTGGAGTGAAAACTGCAGAGATAACTTATAGAAACTCGAATGAGGAAAATATGGAAGCTGGTGCAATCAAAAACCAGGAAGCTCATAGAGATAAGTTATTCATTGCAGAGATAACTTATCATGGTAAATCTAAGAGGAAAAGAGGGAGCTGGTGTGCTGATACACCAGAGATGTTACATAACAAGTCGGCGTGCAAGGAAGTTCATGCAAAAAGAAGAAGTTATGTGACAGAGTTACAATTACCAAAGAATATCAGAGATATTTTTGGAGGCAACTCACTGAAGAAGCTTGGAGAACAAGGTAGCTATGTCTATAAATAGAGACATGGAGCAATTAAGATAATACACATAGAGATATAACATCACACACCGAGATACACAAAAAAACACAAGTATTCTTATTATCTTAGAAAGAAGCAAGTTTTTCATAACTTAAGTGTAGGAAGTTTTCATAACTTGAGAGAAGCTAGAATTCATATTTTAGAATGCAGTTGTTATTTTAAACAGAGATTGTTTGCAGCTGGTAATCACTACCAGAAAGAATTGTAAAGATTCAAATTGATTTATAATAAATATACATATTGTAGATTAATATTCATATCTTGCAATTTTCTTTACTGTTTCATATGTTATATCTTTTCAGTAAAGTTGTTTTAACTGTTCTTAAGTTTTAAACTGTATTAAACAGTTTAATTCAAAGAAAAGTTAGTAATTGTATTTAGTCTCTGAGAGTTGTTTTTAATTAGTCTCTGACTAGTTAAAAATGAACTATCGGAGACTAGTTAAAATTAGTCTTTGAAAGATGTTTTAATTAGTCTCCGACTAAACAAAAATAAACTATCGGAGACTAACTTACTTTAGTCTCTGATGAGTGAACGTGGTAGAGACTAAGTCAGTCTCTGATGACTCATATTGAAGAGGGGTAAATTGGTAGTTGCACATCTACCCAAGATTTAAAACCATTCACTATCTTTTGAATTGCGAACGTTTTTATACTCTGTTAAAAGAAAAATCAAACACAACTGCAATTTCATTCACTTAAAGACCTTCTCTCTCATATATGTGTGATTTAACCTTTTGCAAAGAATCTCTTCAAGCTTTTCACAGATATCATCAATGGCATCCAAAACTGTTTGCTGCAAATTCGATGACTTTGACTTCATCAAGACCAACCATGCTGGAGTCGCGAGCAAGGACGAGTTTGAAGCACAATACCATCCTGTTGTAGATTTTCTACAAACATCTACATTCTCGTATGCCATATACGAAGCTCCCACACAGGCTGCCGAAGTCGTCACCATAATGTGGTTCACTACTGAAATCTAGGATGAGAGTGATGACTCTCGTCTGGTAAACTTTAAATATGATAATAATAATGATACTATTGATCATGTAGTAGTTAATACTGCATTGCATTTACCTGTTTATGATGCATATGACCTAACTGCCTCTGATGAGGAATTACAAGATATGTTCAAAAACATACATTATGATGAAGAAATTACATCAGTAGGTTCCATAACTGGACCCCATCTTAGGCAGGTGTGGTCTTTATTTTTTGATGTTATCATTAAAGCATTCACATCCAAATGCAGTGACTATGATGCCATCACTACACTTATATAACAGATTGCATATGGTGTATTGTATGATAGGCACATAAATTTAGGGCTGTTAATTCTGCATAACTTAATGGCTAAATTGAAAACTTGTGATAAAAATAAAATTTATTATGCTAGGTTTTTAATGATGATTGCAAATTATTTGATTCCTAACATAAATATCAGTAGTATGCAAGTTGTGCTTGAAGGTTTGCAGAGTAAACGCATATTCACTGATGTGAAGAGAAAGGCAACGAAGGTAAAGGTTCCTCTTTTCTTCCCTCCTATCATGAGATCAATTCTCATAGATAGGTTTCCTAACCTTTATTCTTTGTCTTATTTTGAGGATCTTGAGCAATAAACCAGAAACCCTGTTGATTCTCCAACAACATCTTCACAACAACAATCTTCAACCCCCTCTATAGTCTCTCAAAAGACTGTGGTTGTAAAAACAAAGAAAGCCACAATGTTACCCATTAAGAGAAAAACAAGAGTGGGTGACAGTGAGGCTGAGGGAGTAAAAGAAGTTGAGTTGGCTCCTCAGAGAAAGTAGAGATTAATAACCTTAAGCTAAAAGCAATCCATTGTCTCTCAAAAGACAGTGGAGGTTAAAAGGAAAAGCAACACTCTATTAACATCCTCCTAAAAGGATGCTAACATTGAAGAAAGTTCCCAAACAAGAACAATAGGTACAGAGTTTGCACAAACCCTTGTACATACATAGGGGTCAACCCAAATAGAGAAAAGAATAAAAAGAAAGAGTGATACAAGGAGTGCACACACATAGTCTATACAAATTGATGCTCCTAAAATTTCTGTTCTTCAGGAGCAGTCAACACTCCAATTTGTACATTCTCCTATCCCTTCTCCTATTCTTGATTCTTTAGAACTTGATAGTTCAAATTTTCTTTATTTTTTCCAAGAAGAGCCAACACTCTAGGTGGTTCAAGCTAAACCATTAGAGACTAGTTCTCCCTTGGACTGGTTGGAGACTAGTCAACCACTAGAGACTAGCTCTCCACCAGAGACTGACACACAAGAACCACTTGTTCAAAGTACAAGTGCAGTCAATTCTCAAGCATTTCCCATGGAGAAATCCCTAACCACTTCCATACAAAGGGAACCCCCTTTCCTTGGTCCTTCAACTACTTCTTTTTTACCCCCTCCTTTTGTAGGACAGAGAGACACTATCCAAATGAGTGAGCCAGTGAGAGTAGTTAGTGAGAGTTAAGCTCCTGACATAGAAAAAGGAGAGATATAACCAACACAAGAGAGTCAAGCTTTAGATAGTTTGGAAAAAGGAGAGATAGAGAAGCTGGATGTCCAACTCCAGTCAGAAGGAGAGGAAATGAGCAAGGATGAGATCCTTGAACAAAATAACAAAGAGGAAACTTCATTCTTAGTAGGTGACTTTTTCTAACTTGTTGGGCCCTCCACCTTCGAAGCATAGATGTTAAGTATAAATGATGATGATGATTTTAGTTTTGATTGTGCATCTGTACATACTCAGGGTGTTCTATAAACCTAAGTATTTGCACACATTTTGCATCTACTGATGATCAACTTAGTCATCAGGAGATGAAGTATAACTCACTAGGCAAGTCACCAGCTGAAACTACTAAAGGACTTGATAGTGAAGAGGGATGTCTGTTGTTACTCAAAAACACTTAAGTATTCTGCACATCAGACATTCCAAATGAAATCAACAAAGCTTCAGTGATTAAGACCATCAGGGGAATCCGTCAGGGGAACCCATTAAGGGATGACAAAGGCAGGCCAACCCGTTAGGGGAATGCGTCAGGATATGGCAGTGGCAAGCCAAACTCATCAGGGGGAACGAGTCAGGGTATGATAGTGACATGTCAACCTGTCAGGGGAATACATCAGGGTATGACAGTGTCAAGCTAACCCGTCAAGGAAACCCGTCAGGGGGAATGCTCAGCACTGCATCAATGGAAGCCATCAGTGGATGCTTTGAGTCTTAACGTCAAGGGATCAATTAGCACTTAGATAACTCAAGTGAAATTTGAAGCACTGATCTAGTCTTAGACATGACTTGTCATCAGGGGATCCAGAAGCACTGATCAAGTTCACATTAGGGCTTGTCATTAATGGACAGTTATGACTGCATACATTCGTCATCAGGTCTTACACGCAAATCAATAAAGCTTGTTACAGAAGCAAGAGATATAAATTGGAAAGATATTTCTTGAAGTTTGGTGGTCCAATGACAACTCTCGATCATTAAATGCACGCAGATCAGGGGAAGAAGAAAATGCAACAAAAGCAACAGCAGTTTGACACATCATTCCTAAAGGACATCGATGTGACATATATGCGGCTAAGTTGAAAAGAACAGCATATCCAAGCATGTGGGTTCAACTATTGATCTTCTATATATGCAAAAGAGTTCTCATTACACAGTATCAATCCAACGGATCAACCAACACATAGAAGCACACAAAAACACTAGAGAAGCTTTGAAATATTCTTGTGAAGAAATATTCAAAGAAGTATTGTAGCTAGTGAGTGTGAAAAAGAAACTGTAACTCGTTACAGAATTTGTAGCTGATTAATCACATTTGTCATTAACCAGATTTCCAGAAAAACCTCAAGTTTTAATACAACTATTTTAACTTGAATGCTTGTGTGTTCTTTTTAAAGTCAATATAGTTTTTCTGATAGTATAACTATTTCCATCTGTGCTTAACAAAGTTCTTAAAGATTAAAAAGATTTGAGTGTTTGCATTCATCCCCCCCCCCTCTACAAACACTTGAGCCTGTTTTGTTCTAATAATTGGTATCAAAGCCAACTAGCAGATTACACTTACTAGACGATCGTTGAAAATGACTAACAAAGCTGGAAATAGCAAAGTCCCCATGTTGGAAAAGGGAAAGTACTTTTTTTGGAAATAAAGAATGATAGTTCATCTAAGAGCAATCGATGATGAATACTTGAAAATTCTAGAAGAAGGCCTTCACGTTCCAAAGAAACTCATTCCTCAAGAGGTTGTCAATGGAGCCAGTGTTCCAGAAAAATTAGTTCCAAAGACTACTGAAGAAATGACTCCAAAGGAAAGAGAGAAAGTTAAAAAGGATCTAAAAGTCACAGGCATCCTATATAATGGTTTAGACGATGATATGCTGAACAGTATCATGAGTCTTACAATGTCTAAGCCAATATGGGATACCATCCAGATCCTATGTGATGGAACTAAATAAGTTATGGAAAATAAACTGTAGTTGTTAACATAACAGTATGAGTGGTTCACAATGAAAAATGGTGAAACACTCACTAAAATGTTTGACAGATTTAACAGGTTGGTAAATGACCTGAGGTTATATGGGAAGACTTATGCTAATAAAGATGTGAACAGAAAGTTCATGAGAGCATTTCCCATATCATGGGATCCTAAAACGACAGCCAGCAGGGAATCCAAAGATATGAATCTTGTAGACTTGGACAAGCTCTATATATGGTACCCTAAAGACATATGAACTAGAAGTTCAACAAATATCTAAAATGTCAGGGGATACCAGAAAGCTTAAGTCTGTAGCCTTGATGGCTGCCAAGAAGGATAAAGAAGAAGCAAGACCAAATGTCTTGATGAAGCAGCAGTCATGGGATGCTGAGAAAGAAGGGGACAATGAAGCTGACTCAAAGGAGGATGAGTACACTCCTGAAGAGTTAGAAGAACTGGATGAAACCATGACTTTTCTTGCAAAGAGGTTTTTCAAGCTAAAATTTCAAAAATCATCTAGATCAAAAAGATTTTCAGCAAGGAAACCTAGTAGCACTAAAAACTTTATTGACAAATCAAGAATAAAGTGCTACAAATGCAATGAGAAGGGTCATTTTGCAAATGAGTGCTGCAAGGCCACAGAGGAAGGTGAATCCAGGGGAAAGGAAGCTGATGTGGATTACAAGAAGAAATACTTTGACCTTCTATATGCCAACAAGAAGGGAAAAGCTTACATTGTAGAGGGAAATGACTGGGTTGACTCAGATGAAGAAGATAATGAAGAATATGTCAACCTAGCCCTGATGGCCTCATCCACTGACAGCAGTAGCTCACAAGTAAGTCTAGAAATTTCCTCTAACATGTCTAAAAATGATTGTGTTAAGGAAATGGCTTGTGAGATAAAAGATCTTTACGACACCCTAAGGAGTTCTGTAGCTGAGACTGAGAGAGTGCAAAAAATAAATGAACATTTGACTGCTAGAAATACTTTTTTAGAATCAGAACTCTCTAGAATTGAGAGTCTTAAAAAAGAACTCTCAAAGACTAAAAATCTCCTTGACAATGTTGTTAAAAGAGAGGAATGGACCTCCAATCTTCTAAATCAAGAAAGGGAAGTCATAAAGAAATGGAATGAGTCTAGCAAAAAACTGGATGATCAATTAAACTGTCAGAAATCTAATCCCAAGCCTGGTTTAGGCTATGCAGAGACTCTTGTGAAGCAACCTCCTATTGAGGTTGAAAATGCAGCTAGCTTTGGAAAAAGACCAATACAACCTATCAAATTTGTAAAGGTTGTAACAAAGTTAGAAAAAAGGAATGTTTTCCTAATGAGTGAAGCTTCCACAAGTGGTGGGAGAGGCAAGATCCCTATTCTTGCCAAAACACTCAAACCCCCAGTCAAGAAAGAACTAGACTGTGCATTAGTGGATACACAGTCATCAGGGGATAAAAGTGCATCAGGCCTTTGTAGCCCTTCAAGGGATAATGGCCTGTCAGGGGATAGTAAAAAGAATAGGAATGGGAAGTTAGGTGTAAACAAAGCTAGGAATTACACCTTTAGTCTTGAAGCCCCTAGGAAAGTGTGCTGGAATTGTGGTAACAATAATCACTTATCTTTTTAGTGTAAAGAAAAACCACAGATTCTTTCTAGCACAATATTATATGCTGATGATTTACCAACTTCTCAAGCATGCACCCCTAAGTGTAAAGATAATAAAATTGTTGTTAAATCAGACGTGTATAATGTAGCTCCTAAAAAGGAGAAAGTCTTTAATTTGCCAAAACCAAAAGTCACACATAATGAAAAAGTTGTTTTACCATTAACTATGACTAAACCTAGAGGACCCAAAGCCACTTGGGTACCAAAAACAAATTAAATGTTATTTGTGTGCAGGGAAAAGTCAGAAGCAGTCAAATCTGGTTTTTAGACAGCAACTGCTGAAGACACATGATAGGAAATAAGGCCCTGCTCATAGAGTTCCAAGAAAAGGTTGGTCCAGTGATCTCTTTTGGTGATAAGATCAAAGGATTAACTGTTGGTTATGGCAAAACAACAAATGGGGATGTCTCATTTGAAAATGTAGCACTAGTTGATGGGCTTAAACACAACTTATTAAGCATAAGTCAACTATGTGACAAGGGCTACATCATTTCTTTCAAAAGGGATCAGTGCTTGATCTTAAATGAAGATG
The DNA here is from genome assembly GCA_014636745.2 of Centella asiatica. Lineage (NCBI taxonomy): Eukaryota > Viridiplantae > Streptophyta > Magnoliopsida > Apiales > Apiaceae > Centella > Centella asiatica. Next base: position 38,490,234 of record CM025783.1, on the reverse strand, counting down.
ATGGGAAGCTAGTCTTATCAGGGATAAGGAAAGGAGATCTCTACATTGCTGATTTCAACTCAGTAAGTGGAAAATCATGCTTCTATAGTAAGGCAACCCCTAATGAGAGCAGACTGTGGCATAAGAAGCTCTCTTACCTGAACTACAAAGCTATCAATGATTTGGTGAAAAGAGAGTTGGTAACTGGACTACCTCAAGTGGAATTCATTCAAGAAGGATTATGTTCAGCTTGTCAATAAGGGAAGCAAAGGAAATCATCCTTTGTCAGCAAGGAAGCCACAATGATCAAGGATCCAATTCAATTGCTTCATATTGATCTCTTTGACCCTGTCAACATAATGTCAGTGTCAAAGAAAAGATTTGTAATGGTTATTGTGGATGACTACACCAGATACACTTGGGTTAAGTTTCAAAATGCTAAATCAGAAGTACCTCAACAAATCATTGATCATACAAAGAAAGTGGAAATTGAGTCAGGGTCAGTGGTTAGAATATTGAGGACAGATAATGGAACTGAATTCAAGAATGCAGCTGTTGATGGATTCAGTGTGGAGAAAGGCATCAATAATACATTTTCTGATCCAAAGACTCCTCAACAGAATGGTGTAGTGGAAAGGAAAAATAGAACCCTGATAGAAGCTTCTAGAATAATGCTAGCAGAGGCAAGGATTCCTACTTATTTTTGGGCTGAGGCAATTTCCACTGCTTGCTTCACTCAAAATAGGTCTTTGATCAACAAGGCTAACAACAAGACACCATACTAGCTAATGACAGGGAGAAAACCAAACATCAAGTTCCTATATGTTTTTGGATGCAAATGCTTTGTATTAAGGAACTTTGGTGAGAACTTAGGGAAATTTGATCCAAAGGCTGATGAAGCAATTTTCCTAGGTTACTCTCTGACATCTAAGGCCTTCAGGGTTTACAACAAGATACTTCAGGTAGTGATGGAGTCTATAAATGTAGCTTTTGATGATCATGATATTTTTGGACTTGAAGACCCTGGTTTTCATGAAGAGCTCATATTTGAAAATGAATATGATTCTGATTATCAAGAGAATGAAGCTGATGAGTGCAAACAAATAGAAAATTCACTACAAAAAAAATGGCCTTCAGTGACGATCGATTTTTGGTCACTAAAAGGACTTTTGGTGACCAAATCTTGTCACTAAAGACCTTTGGTGACCAGAAAATTTTTCGTCACCTGCCGTCAGTAAAGCTCAGTCACTAAAGGCTTTGGTGACTATGATTTTGAAGGTGGTCACTAAGTTGCTCTAAGGAAAGTTGGTCACTAAAAATATTAAGTCAAACCGTGGGTTGGATCCGGGTCGGACCGACCCGTCTTCTTTAGCACGTTTCTGCAGCACGTCGTCGGCAGCTGGCGCCGTTTCTGGCCGGCCCTAGCCTTAGCAGCTCGATTCACGTGCACACACATAACGAAACAAGGTAGAGGCACCGCCATGACAATCACCATAGGCGATTACCCCGTTTCCCCTCACGCCGTCGCCTGAAAATCACTGGAACACCCATTCGAAGCTCGCCGCCGTTGCCGAGCTGCCATTAACGGTCGAGCTCCCAAACCACGATTCTTCACCATTTTTGACGAATCAAATATGGATTTGAATCTAGAGACTTCCAGAAACTCATTCACACAATCAATTTCATGTTTTAACAACTAAATCGCAAGAAAAATGGAAATCTTTCTTTCGGGTCTTGAAACTTTTGTCCGAAGAAGAAATCCAAAAATACTTTATAATTTTTCAAATTGTTTGAGGCAAAACAATCGGATTAAGTGCAGAAACAATTTGGTAAAATCAATTTGGACAAACAACATGTAATCCGGCCAGAATTTGAATCTGAAATTTTCGAGTTCTATGTTCATACGAATTATTTCTTGAATTTTTTTTTTATTAAACTTTAAAAATCAATAACTCTCAAACCATAAATGCTATAAACTTGTGCTATATATGAAAATGATACTGAAAATTATTATCTACACAATGGTATAAACAGAAATGATAATAAATGTAAAAATAAAAATAGTAAAAAAAAAATAACTCTTTAAAGCTTCAATGTAAAAAAAAAGTAAAAAAAAATATAAAGTACAAAAAATAGTAAAAAAAATATAAAGTAAAAAAAATATAAAGTAAAAAAAAAAAGAAATGATAATATAAAGTAGAAATATAAAGTTAAAACAAAAATGATAATAAATTGCTTAATATGGATAGTTATAGTAAAAAAAAAGTACCTTTTTTTTTTATAAAAATGTTATCACTAATATGACACAACAAATAAATAATATATCATAAAATTGTATGTTATTATAAAGTAAAAAGAAAATTACTATACATTATTATATCATAAAATTATATAGAGTGAAAATCCATTTTTTCACCAAAAAATTTAGTGACCAACATCTCTATGGTTAAGAAGTTTAGTGACCAAGATCTCTAGTCACTAAAGAAAAATTTATTGACGATACCAATGTGTGGTCACCAAATTCGGTCACTAAAGGAAATTTATTGATCACTTTCTTGTCTTGGTCACTAAATTTGTTTGTTTACTAAAATTTGGTGACCAAAAAAAAATTAAGTCACAAAAGGTTACTTTTGGTGACCAAAATTTTGTTCGTCACTAAAATTTTCATCACTAAAGGCCATTTTTTTTTTGTAGTGATTTAACTGTCTCTGATGTCAATCCAAACACAATAGAAGCCCCTTCATCAGATAGAGTTAATCTTCTAGACAACAGGTCAGGGAATACTCCATTAGGGGATCATCCATCAGGGCATGCACCATTAGCGGATAACTTTAACCCTGATTTAAACATTAATTCAGGGGGAGTTTTCTTAGAAGATGGGAGCACAAACTTAGGGGGAGGAGATGATAATCAAGCAAGCTCATCAAGATACATCTCTAATCCCAAATTCTCTAGGAGTCACACAACAGATTTAATTATTGGTGATCCAAACAAGAAAGTGCAAACCAGAAAAACAACATTTAATGAATGCCTATATGCTTGTTTTCTTTCACAATTAGAGACAAAGAAATTTGAAGAAGCCATTCAAGATGCAGATTGGATAATGGCTATGCAAGAAGAGCTGAATCAATTTGAAAGAAATCAAGTATGGAAGCTAGTGCCTAAACCCAAAGTTAGAATTATAATAGGTACCAAGTGGGTATTCAGAAACAAGATGGATAAAGCTGGCATTGTTATAAGGAACAAAGCACGACTGGTTACAAAGGGTTATCTTCAAGAGGAAGGGATTGACTTTGATGAAACTTTTGCACCAGTAGCCAAACTTGAGGCTATAAGAATCTTCTTAGCCTATGTAGCACATTCAAACTTCAAAGTTTATCAAATGGATGTGAAAAGTGCTTTTCTCAATGGGAAATTAGAACAGGAAGTGTATGTCCAACAACCTCTAGGGTTTGAATGTTCAAAACTCCCAAATCATGTATACAAATTAGAGAAAGCACTTTATGGACTGAAGTAAGCTCCTAGAGCTTGGTATGACACACTGTCTAAGTTTCTGGTGGAAAACAAGTTCACAAGAGGTATCATTGACAAGACATTGTTCTTTAGACAACACCAAGGTCATCTGATCCTGGTTCAAAAATATGTTGATGATATTATCTTTGGATCCATAGACACTAGATTGTGTGAAAAGTTCGCCAAGCTCGTGCAAAGCAAGTATGAAATGAGTTTGATGGGTGAATCATCTTATTTCTTGGGATTGCAGATCAAATAGGTCACTGATGGGATTTATATCCATCGGGCAAAGTATGCTAAAGAACTTCTCAAAAAATTTGACATGGAGGACTTAAAAGTAGCAAAGACTCCAATGGCCATAACAACTAAGATTGACCATGATAAGAATGGAAAGAAAGTTGATCTAAAGATTTATAGGGGAATGATTGGATCATTTCTGTATTTAACAGCAAGTAGGCCTAACATTATGTTTGCAACATATCTTTGTGCAAGATATCAAGCTGATCCAAGGGAGTCTCATCTCATTGCAGTAAAAAGAATCTTGAGATATATTAAGGGCACTATAGAGTTGGGACTTTCGTATCCAAAGGAGTCTGGATTTGAATTACTGGGATATTTTGATGCTGACTTTGGAGGATGCAGAATTGACAGAAAAAGTACAATAGGAAGCTATCAGTTTCTAGGAGGAAGGCTTGTATCTTGGTTTAGCAAAAAGCAACACTCAATTTTAACATCAACTGTTGAAGCTGAATATATTGTAGCTGGAAGTTGCTGTGCACAAATCCTATGGATGAAAAATTAGTTAATGGACTATGGACTGAACTTCAACAAAATTCCAATAAGGTATGATAACACTAGTGCCATTGCCATTGCTGAAAATCCGGTGCAACATTCCAGAACCAAACATATAGAAATCAGATATCACTTTATCAGGGAACATGTTATGAATGGAACCATTGAACTACATTTTGTACTAACATACAAGCAGCTGACAGACATATTCACCAAGGCTCTTGATGAAGCCACTTTTTCCAATCTTGTAGGAGAGCTGGGTATGGTGAATTATGCAAAATGAAATTCAATTTTCTTGCTAAAGACCTGTCAGAAAGGTTGTTTGAACAACACAAACTATCAAATGCGTAAGTTCTGGTACTCCTAACTCATCTCATGAATTCCTAATAAAATTAGTTGATATGTGACTATGTATGTTAAAAATGTAGATATGTACATATATTTTCGGTTGTTTTGCTTGTGTTTGTTTGTTTTTGTCTGATGCATCAGGATCAGGGTGTCTGTCGAGAAGCATCAGGGTCAGGGTATCCGACTCGTGCATCAGGGTCAAGGTATTAGACTCAAGCATCAGGGTCAAGGTATTCGATCCGTGCATCAGGGTCAGGGTATGTATATACAATGAACATCAGGGTCTGGTAAAAGGCTTTTGACTGTATCAGGGGATTGTGTCGAGTATGTGATAATAATTCATCAGGGAATTCTTTTGTCCCCGATGACGTGTCACCATAGAATTGATGCGACACCCTAATAGCGTGTTTTCAGGAGCGATTTTCAAATGTCAAAAGGCGGGTATTTATACTCTCTCTCTTTCTCTTTCTGAAATACCTCAAAACATTTAATTTGAAACTGATATTCGCTCGAGCTTTCTATTTCTCTCTCTCTCATATTCATAGAAACCCTAGATGTGATGACCCCAAAATCCCTTACTGGACCAGGGCCTCGTCAAAAGAAGGAAAAGATAACAACACATCCATTCATAATATATATACTGATACAAGGAAATAGTAAAGAGTTATTACAACCCAAAATATTACATTCCTAGTGGAAGCTATTCTATCTCTATGTTATAGTACATAACATCTCAACTTCAAAACATCCTCCTTCCTTCCTCAGCGACTAACTCAGTAGCCAAACATCTTTGTTTTCCCCTTGTCAGAGGGTTCAGCCTTTGGACCATGCCCTGTGTGAAGACCCGGATTTGTAAATAAATTCCGTTATGAAATTTAATTATTTTAGCTTATTTTTCTTCATGAAAATTATTTTCTTATAAGTTGTGAATATTGAAATTATATTTTCTTATGAAAAATTTATCTGCAATGTGATGTCCAAAAGATTTTTAAAATGATTTTGTAAAGCTCATGAGGTTATGAGTTGTTCTACCCTTAAAGGAGTGTTTCGCGGGAATGCCTCGGGTAGCTACAGTACCCGTCTTCTTTTTAAATACTCCACTGCTAGGGGGAACAGCAACATTAAATGCTCATCATCCTTATCATTACCCTAGAGTCAGCTATGAAAGATGACCGATGGACACAGCAGCCGTTTCAACTACTCTTTCCTTCTTCAGTCATTTCCTTTCTTTTCATAGCCAACGGCTGAGATCAAGTTGATCCGACGGTCCGTGTTGTTCAATCAAGGGATATATATATACACATCACGCTGTTGTAACCCTGATTCTACCTTTCTAAACTTCCATCAAACTTAAATTTAATTTTCGAGACAGCAGTTCTTCTTGAAGGATAAACCGGAGCATTTATTTCCTTCCTACAGTAAGGAGGTAAGAGCATCTCATTTAAGTCTTGCTATATTTCTTGCATCTCTGCTCTACCTACCACATTTAATACCATGTTCATTCATTTTCAAAAGTATGACTTAATGCATATTCTAACGATCGGAGTTAATGTCATCTATTTCAAGTTGTCTAAGATGGGTGTAGTGTTGTTGACAACCTCCTGGTGGACAAACCTTTAACTACCAAACATTCTTTTGTCAGTAGTTGCAACCCCATGCTTGAGTATTCTTTAACCTGATTTTTAACCCTAAACCGTGTTTAGGATGGCATGCAGACCATAGGAAATGTTACGTATCACTGAGAGAATGATGAGTTTTGACCTAAGTGTGGTTATGGTTGAGGGCACCACATATGGAGGAGTGAGGAAGACGACCCTGTATCTGAGTTAGACCATAACCTAGTCCCTGACGGGTTTGAATTAGTCTCTGATCTTGTAAAATAATCCCCGATGGGTTGATAATCCCCGATGGGTTGATAATCCCCGATGGGTTATTAATCCCCGAT
>CM025783.1:38398933-38483647 GCA_014636745.2 Centella asiatica | reverse complement strand
AATCCCCGATGGGTTATTAATCCCCGATGGGTTGATAATCCCCGATGAGTTATTAATCCCCGATGGGTTATTAGTCTCCGATGAATTAAAGCGTAGTAATTCCCTGGTGCGCAGTTTGTTTTAAAACTATAAAATGATATTTTCTTAAATTATTTTAAGATGTTTAAATTGATTTCTTAACCTCAATAGTTTTTATATCAGATTGAGACGTTAAAAGTTAAGGACATCACATGTGCATTTTCCCTCATATTTTAACCCAGATATTAAATTCATCTTGTGATATGTATATTCTTACAGAATTTTCCACTCACGAGTAAATTAAATTTTGGTCGTGAGCAAAGGACTGAGGCAAGTATATTCACAGTCTCATGCTTATTTCAGTTTAACGCATTATCATTTGTTTCGATATGCGTAGAGGGTTGGATTTATACTTTAATTGTTCTGATGAATGAGCATGCTATGCTTTTGATTCTGCTAGCATAATATGAATGATGATGCATGGATATAAATTAGCTTTGAATTTCAGCTATGTTTTCAATCTTATATCTGTGCAATGAGAATGTGAATGATGCCCCTTATGGGGGTTATGCCAGATGGTTGGCAAGAGGAAAGGAAAGGTGCTGATGTGTTCTTCACCTGACTAAGAGGAAATGTTATTTGACTACGTAGTCACTCAGAGGGATCATGCGGTCCAGCCTGGCCAGCAGGGTTTTGTATGGTTAGCAGATCCACAGGTGTAGCCCCCGTTGGATATTTGAGAAAATTATGATCAGGTGTATACCTGACTTTCTTCAAGGGAGGATCACAATTTGTATATCATCAGTGAATCCTCAAGGATATTTGAAGGTTTCAGAGGTCTTGGCATTGCTTCACCAAGCCTCACAAACAAAATTTGAATTTCTCTCCTTTGATTCCAGATGAAATTCGTTGAATTATTCATATTTTCCTCAATGTGTATATACTTGCTGGGCGTAAAACGCTCACCCATGTTGAATGTTAATGTCTTGCAGGACAGAAAGCTAAAGCTGAACCCTCTGATAAGGGGAAAGCAAAGATGATAAGCTACTAAGTGTTTATCCTTTTAATAGAACTGATGAAGGAAAGAAAGGAATGAAGGAAGGAAAGAAGGAAGACGTTTGAAGAGTTAACGAGATTTATTTTGTTATTAAGAAATGATGTAATAGTTTCCGCTGTAATTACGTAATTCTTGGGTTGTAATAACTCTTAAATGCTGTTTTTATTCAGTATTTATTTATGGATGGATGGATGGTTATCTTTACCTTCTTATGATGATGCCCTAGTCCGGTATGGGATTATGGGGTCGTCACACCCTGCAAGACATTAAGTTCAACAAGAATGAGCGATTAATGCCCAGCAAGTATATAAACAAATCAGAGAAACAAATCTGGAAATGTTGATGGAAGTTCAATTCTGTTTAAGAGGCTTAGTGAAACAATACTAATGCCTCGGAAATCTTTGAAGAGTCTTTAGGATCACTGATGATAGACAACGTATAATCCTCCTTAAAGAAAGGTAGGTATTCACCTGTGCACAAATTTCTCAAAATATCCATTTGGGGCTAAACCCATTGGATCTGCAACCATACGGTTTACAGCTAGCCTAACTGTGACCGCATGATCCCTCCTTGTGTGAACGTACGTAGTCACTTATAATTTCTCTAGGTCAGGTGAAGAACAAATCAGCACCTTTCCTTTCCTCTAGACAACCATGTGGCATAACCCATTTAAGGGACATATCATTCTCATTTAATAGCACAGATATAAGATTGAAAATAACTGATAAATTAAATCTCAGTTATATCCATGCACTATCATTCATATCATGCGAGCGAAATTAAAGCATATCATTCTGATTCATAAGGAAATTTAAACATAAAAGTCATAACCTTATACGCATGTCGAATCAATTTATCATGAGCTTAACTAAAATAAGCATAAGAGTGAGAATATACTTGCCTCAGTCCTTTTCACAAAATCAAATTTAATTTACTCGTGAGTGAAAGATTCTGTAAAATATGCATATCACATGATAAATTTAATACCTTAATAAGAATTATGAAAGAAAATGCATATGTGATGTCCTTAAACTTTTAATGTTTCAAATCTGACAAAAGAACCGTTGAGGTTAAAGGAATAACATCCTCAAATAATTTAAGGAAAAATAATGTTTTATAGCTTTTGAAGAGAGACCATGCATCAGGGGATAACTAGTCATCAGGGGATGACTGGACATCAGTGGGAAAACTACCTGTCAGGGAATGTTTCGCCCGTCAGGGGATGTCTCTCGATCATTAGAGGATAGCCTCTCGGCCATCAAGGGATAGTCATCAGGGAATGACTTACCCATCAGGGGATAATTTCCCCACCGCCAAACTCATCGGGTGATAACTTTGACTATCGCCAAACTTTTTTTTAGCTGTTAGGGAATGATTTCTTCATCGCCAAACTTAGTTAGCTATCGCCAAACTCCTCGGGAACTAATATCTTTAGCCATCAGAGACTAACATATTTTGCCCATCAGAGACTACGGATGACGTCATCAGGGATTAAACTTAGCCTGTCGGAGACTAAGGATGACGTCATCAGAGACTAATTTAAACTTCCTTCATCAGAAACTAACAACATTTCCTCCATCGGAGACTAAGAAAATCCTTCGTCAGAGACTAACATCTATCTCATCAGAGACTAACAAATATCTCATCAGAGACTGATGACGCCATCTCAACCCACGGAGACTAAGGTTGACGTCATCAGGGACTAATATTATCTCGTCAGAGATTAACTTTATCTCATCAGAGACTAATATTAGAGCTTGTCTTTGCTACGATGGAAGACCTAACATGAACAAATCAAGCTAGGATGCCTCATAAACATGAAAATGCAAAAGAATATAATCCTTTAAAGTTTTTATTCCTTCTTGAAAACTTAGCATACATGGTTAATAAATCTTTAATGCTATATACAAAAGAAACTGAGTAGAGTACCAGGTTCTTACCTCTTCGTCTTTAAGGGAGAAATTTAAAGCTTATCTGAGAATAATTTTTTGAGAGAAAGACTTGGAAATTTATGAAGATGGTAAGTTTTAGAGAAGAACTTTAGAAGAAAAAATTTTAGAAAAGAGATTAAAATTTTACCTCCGAATGAGATATTTATAGCAGACTAAGATTAAGCCTTGAGATAAGATGATTGGTTAATCTGGACAGTAAAACGGCTGCTTATCATTACTCTTTAACAGCTAACAGCATAATAAGCAGTTGCTGTCACACATGCACATAAGCTTCATCAACTAATGACACACAAGCAGCTTATTAACCCAAACATCATACGTACATATGAGATCGTTTCCCTTACGTAAGCCATTCAAGTTGTTTTGAATGAAGCTTCTAACCTCCACACTCATATTCCATAACATCAGTCTTTGTTCATGCTTGATTAAACTAATCTCATACAAGATTTTGAGATTACTGTATTCGAATCCCTTTGATGATTTTACAAAGGAAATTAATGTTATAGAATTTTGGACATGACATAGACATAATACTCAAGCATTTAAAATTCATACCTCATACCTCATACCTCATAGGAAATCATCTCATAAACATTTTATTCCTATTTATTTAAGAAAATAAAATTCTGAGTCGTCTCACTAGAACATCAGATCTCAAACAGCATCAATGGCAACCAACAATGTTCAACAACTTCCAAGAAATCTGATGGTTCCACCCATAAACTATGTGGGTTTCTCTGACATTAATGAGGTTGTTACAAATTATAGCATTTGATGATGATGTATAAACACTTAGAATTGATAAATTTTGTAAATGTACAAGTATCTGCAATAATGCACTATGAGAATTTACTATTAAGAAACTGCAGGAAAGCATCAGAGACTACAATGAATGCACTTGGAGAATTCAACAAATGTCAAAGTTGATCAAGCAAAATTAGCCTGTCGGAGACTAAGATTTTGGCTATTGGAGACTAAGTTTTTTGGCTGTCGGAGACTAAGTTTTTTTTTGGCTGTCGGAGACTAAGATTTTGGCTATCGGAGACTATGTTTTTTGTCTATTAGAGACTAAGTTTTTTGGCTGTCGGAGACTAAGTTTTTTGTGTATCAGAGACTAAGTTTTGAACTGTCAGAGACTAAGTTTTTGGTCTATCAGAGACTAAGTGTTTGTTCATCAGAGACTAATGTTGAAGCAACCAGAGACCATCCATCAGAGAATAAATTTCCACTAACATAAGGGATGACATATGACTAAAGACGGTGGAAATAAAGATAAGGATGGTTGTCCAATAAGGAGAGATTGGCTACCAAGGAAGCTTCAAGGAAATAAGTTATACATACACACACACATCAAGTTGCAAGTATGAAACCTGCAAAGCCGCAAGCATGAAACCTGCAAAACAACAAGTTGAAATACTGCAGAGACAACTTATAACAACTTGAAACAAGAAGATTCATTGAAGCTGGACTAATTATGTCCAGAGAAGCCCACAAAGATAAACATATATTTGCTGATATCTTATCTTGGGAACTCCAAGAAGAAAAATGGAAGCTGGTGCAGTGAATATACACCAGAAAAGTCACATAAACAGGCTGGCATCAAAGGGAGGCTGAATAATGAAGAAAGTTGTGTGACAGAGCTACAAGTACCAATAAACTACAGAGATATTTTTGATAAACAGCTCAGTATAGAAGCTTGGAGTACATGGAAGCTGTGTCTATAAATAGACATAGAGCAGCCGAGGTAAATATATCTGAGAGCTGAGAAACAACTGAAAAGCAAAAAAAAGATATCTTATCTTAGATCACATATCTCTCAGAACAACACTTCCATACACATAGAGAGTTAGCAGCTGTAATTATTTTTACAGAAAAAGAGAAACAAGTTTTCATAACTTGAGAGAAGCTAGAAATCATATTCAAGTGAGCAACTGTTGTTTTCAACAGAATTGTTAGAAGCTGGTTATTCAAACCAGTGAGCTTTTGTAATATTTCACTCTTTTATAAAAGTTCAGAAACACTTGTGATATATTGTATTCTTTCATTTCCGCAACCTGTTATACAGTATATTCACTAAACTCACAAAATTCGAAAGAATTTTTTGTTTTTTTTTCCCCCCCCCCCCCCCCCCCCCCCCCTATAAACCATCTTGTGGGACAAACAATTGGTATCAAAGCCTATTGATTAATACACCAATCAATAAATCAAAAGATGGGGCAGAAGGATAGAAATGTCAAAATTCCAATGCTTAAAAGGGAAGAACACTTCTTGTGGAAGAAGAGAATGTTTTTGCATTTGGAATCAACTGATTCTCAATATGCTGACATCCTTAATGATGGACCTGTTATTCCCACTAAAGTTGTGCCACAAGGTATTGTTGATGGCATTCCAACTCCAGAAACATTTGTGCCTAAAAAGCCAAATGAGCTCAGCAAAGAAGAAAAAGAGGAACTCTTAAAAGACAGAAAAATCATGAACATCCTCTACAATGGGTTGGATAATGATATGTTCAATAGTGTCATCAACTGCCAAAGTTCCAAGGAGATATGAGAAACCATTCAAATATTATGTGAAGGAACTGAAGAACAACGGTCCAACAAAAGATCATTACTCATTCAACAATATGAGTATTTGTGGCGCCCCCGGAAATCCCCCGAGCCGGGCCTCGGACACTGTCAGCAATTTGGGTGACAGTCCCCGAGATCCCCAGGCTGGAACTTCGGGCTACACCAGCAAACTACAACACAACATCATAATAGCAAAACAAATAACACAGCCAAGCTTTAACAACATACCTGTGGGGAAATATATTCCCAAATACATCAATAAAACTTAAGGTCCACATCATCTTACAAAATCTCAAAGCTTGAAAAGGAACAAGCTGCAGCGGAAACAAAACTTAAGATGGCTCATATGGCCTTACAACTATAACACCCTTAAGCCATTCTCTCCTTCCCTTTCTTAGGGGACTCAGCCTTCGCGACATAACTTGAAAAACATTCATAGCATTCCACATGAGCGTTTACGCTCAGCAAATATATATTCATAGGCTGGAAGAGAAGATAATTCAAAAGCATTCATTGAGGTTGGGCGAAGCAATGCCAACACCTCCTGAATAATCAATCAACATGTGTTATTTAGGGTTCCCGAGTGATATCAATGGGTTATCCCTCTTTAACAAATAAACCTTGATTCGCCCTCTCTTCATCAGATAATGCATCACCTGACCAGACTGATCATTATCTGACTTCCATATATAATCAAATTTCATCCCAGTTGGTTAGCCTGGTCATTTGATTCATCATTTGACATACGTAGTCCTTCGCATAAAGCATATGGTCTGCCGAAAGAACCACATTACCGATGCCTTGCCTCGGTTTAACATTCTTTATCATCATTGGCTAGAATACCAGGTGAAAGTATTCAACAGCCCCTTAACTTTCCATATGGATACATCTTCTTGTAAACATTTTCCCAATTTTGAATAGCCTTGACGTGCTAATCAATTAAAAGTAGCGACTGCCAACAACACATATTGGTGTGCTCAACAATTAAAAGACAGTGATCATCACAGGCGGAACTATATATATCCATACAGAAGTTACTTGGGTGTGCATACAAGTCCATGACTTGCAACACCCAAACATCATCTTTATCATCATTTGGTGTGCTAGGAAATTTAAACAGCTAGCTACCACCCAATAACATATAGTTCAATCATCAACATCTTTTCACGTACATCGGATTCAATGATCGTACGTTACTTAATCATAAAAGAATTCATCATCATGCATAAGCATTAACATCATTTATTAACGTAAATCGAATTAATGATTTTACGTAATCAGTAAGAAAGAAAGTGGAATGAATATATACTTGCCTTGGTCCTTAGCTAAAATTCACTATATCGGTTGAAAAAGGTTTCTGCATAACATCATTGTGGGTATATCATGAGAAATCCAAACTTAATAGATGGCTATTCATATAGAAAATGGTTATCAGGGCATGAGGTTGCCTTATCGGGGAAAAATTTCACTCATCAGAGACTATTTAACCCATCAGGGACTGATGACGTCATCTTAACTCTATCGGAGACTAAGGATGACGTCATCGGGGACTAATTATCTCATCAGGGACTGATGACGTCATCTTAACTCTATCGGAGACTAAGCCTGATGTCATCGGGGACTAATTATCTCATCAGGGACTGATGACGTCATCTTAACTCTATCGGAGACTAAGCCTGACGTCATCGGGGACTAACATCAACACAGTCAGGGACTAATGGTGACGTCATCAGAGACTAACATCAACACAGTTAGGGACTAATGCTGACGTCATCAGAGACTAACATCAACACAGTCGGGGACTAACTTTAGAAGCTGTCTCAGATACAGGGTCGTCTTCCTCACTTCTCTAAGGGTGGTGATCTCAACTACGACTCCATAATCAACTCTCAACATGCTTTATGCTATGAGCAACACTTCTAGACACAAAAGGATATAATCTTTTCTTTCTTAAAGACTTATTCCTATAACTATACTTCTCGGATACCAAGCAAAGGGAAAGGCAAATGAGAACTTAAGATTCTTACTTCCTGGGTTGACGAAAGAGATCAAAGCTTGTTTGAAAGTTAGTGTCCAAAAGAGAGAACTTGAAACTAAACGGAGATGGTAGGTTTAAAGAAGAGCTTTGGGAAAGGAATCTTTAGAAAAGAGTCTGAAATGTTCCTCCGAATGAGGTATTTATAGTAGGCTGAGATTAAGCTTTGAAATAAAATGATTGGTTAATCTGGACGGTAAAACGGCTGTTCATCATGATTCTTAGCAGCTAAGCATCGTAATAAGCCTGTTGTCCTTCATGCATATACGTTTAATCCACTTGATGACACACAAGCAGCTTATTAATCAAATTAACAAACGTAAGCACTGATGTCATCAAACTTAAGCTCTTAAGTCCTTCAGAGGACTTAACCAACAAACACAAACTTCTTTTAAGAGCTTACAATACGGCACTGCATGTATATATAAACATCATTTGTTTATTCTTGCAACCAACAATCAAACAAAAATAACCCCTTTTAATGGGTCCAAAAATATTCATACAACCAAAAGCGTCATATAATAACCATATTCCCATTAATAAGAAAATATAATAACATAAAGTAAAATAAAATGAGTGAATAAATTATTTATAGATAAACAAATTTTTTGGGTCGTCACAGTATTTCACTGCCAAATCTGGAGAATCTATTACTTAGCTATATGATAGATTCAACAGACTCATCAATGATCTTAAATTGCATGGGAAAGTCTATGAGAATATAGACATAAATATCAAATTCATACGGTCACTTCCACAGTCTTGGGATGCCAAGACAACTGCTGTAAGAGAAGCTAAGGACATGAATATCATGTCTTTGGACAAGCTCTATGGGAATCTCAAAACTTATGAGCTTGAAGTGCAACAAAGAAGCATGCTGAATCCTAACTTCAAGAAAGAGAAGTCTGTTGCTTTTACAGCAGACACAAGTAGAATGAAGCTTGATGGGAAAAGAATTCTCATTAAAGAATCAGATTCTGATCAAGAATCTGAAAAAGAAGCTAAAGATGCAGAGGAAGAGGAAGAACTCTGCACACCTGAAGATTTAGAATACATTGATGAAGTTCTTGCTCTAATAGCAAGAAAATTCAAAAAGTTGAAATTTGCCAAAAGAAAGCTTGGATTCACCAATGTCTTTTCATCAAAGAAAGAAAGTTAATCAGGAAAGGTTGATAAATCTAAGTTCAGGTGCTTCAACTGTGATGCTCTTGGACACTTTGCTAGTGAGTGCAGGAAACCCAAGTCTGACAAAAAGGCAAGGGAGCCCAGGGATATTGCAAGAGATGAGGATTACTATAAAAAGAAATACTATGATCTCCTCAACAGCAGCAAGGGTAAGGGAAAGGCACTGATCATAGAAGGCAAAGATTGGGCTGATTAAGAATCAGAGGATGAAGAATTTGTCAACATGGCACTGATGGCCAACTCCTCTGATAGCAGTAACACTTCTAGAAGTCCAAATTCCAAGAACTCCAAGGAAACTGACTTAACTATTTCTTCTACTATGTCATTATCTAATTGCCAAGAAAGCTTAACTGACATGTGTAAAGAAATGTACCATTTAAAAGGAACACTTAGATGCTCAGTAAAAGAAAATGCTAGACTCATTGAAACCATTGATCAGTTAAAAAAATAGAAATTCTTTCTTAGAGTCTGAACTAGGTGTTCTTGAACAAGTCAGAAAAGAGTGCAAAAAGGCACAAGATGATCTTGCATGTGCTAAAAAAATAGAAGAATGAATAAGAGCACAACTTAAGAAAGAGTAGGACATCATAAAAGAATGGACCAACTCCTCTAAAATTGTTAAGGAGACAATAGAAAAATATAGCACCAGTCAAAATAAAGGGCTAGGCTATAATAGTAAGGTCCAGGGTAAGCAGCCTGTGATTGAGGAATTGCCAATCACTGGAAATGATAAAACTAGCACAAGTAAAAGTACTCCAGTAGCTACTGCTCCTATCTTTAAAAAGATAAAATTTGTTAAGGCAGGAGCTATTGAAGAAAAATCCAAGGAGGCTGTGCTAGAACAAAGAGTTAGTGAACTTGAAAAGAAATTAATGACTTGAGGGCCAAAAGCTCTAATCCAAAGTTCACTCACTCATTAGAGGTTAAGCTAAAAAATAATAGGAATGGTAAGGAGGGAATTAACAAAGATACTGATTATATTCCTATTATTAATGCACCTAGGAAACATTGTTGGAAGTATAGAAATCCCAACCACCTTGCTTTTAAGCGTAAAAATATCCCTAGGAACTTGCATGCTAGAAACTTACCTTCTGATAAAAAGAAAAAGTTAATTGTTAAAAACCAATCAAATATTCAAAAGGTTAAAAATAGTTATCTGAAAACTCCTCTAAAGTTAAGGCAAAAATCTGAAACACCTAAGGCTAAGAAGAAAGTTATTTCTTCTAAGAAGTGGGTGATAAAGAAAGATAAAACTGAAAAATCCTTAACAACTACTAATTTAAACCTTAAAAATGACAATGGACCCAAGCAAGTCTGGGTTCCTAAATTAACTTAGTTGTTTACTGTGTGTAGGGTACAAAGAAACAGATTTGGTTCTTGGATAGTGGCTGTTCAAGACACATGACAGGAGACAAGACCTTGCTAACACAATTTGAGGAGAAAGCTGGCCCAAGTGTTTCTTTTGGAGATGACAGCAAAGGATATACATTGGGATATGGCAAAGTCACAAATGGAAATGTCATCTTGGATAATGTAGCACTAGTTGATGGTCTTAAGCACAACTTGCTTAGTATCAGCCAACTGTGTGACAGAGGTTACAATGTTGCTTTCAAGGATGAACATTGCTTGATAAGTAACAGTAAAGATGGAAAAATAGCTCTATCTAGAGTTAGAAAAGCTAGCCTCTACATAGCTGACTTTTGTTCTTCAAATAATTATCAATTCACATGCTTTTACAGTAAAGCATCAGTGGATGAAAGTTGGCTATGGCATAAGAAGCTTTCTCACCTAAATTTTAAGACAATCAACACTTTGGTGAAGAAAGAATTAGTGACAGGTCTTCCACAACTGGAATTCACTCAAGATGGCTTATGTGGAGCTTGTCAAAAAGGGAAGCAAAAGAAGACTTCCTTTAGGAGCAAAGAGATATCATCAATTACAAGTCCAATACAACTACTTCACATGGATCTATTTGGACCTGTAAACATTATGTCTATCTCAAAGAAAAGGTATGTTCTGGTGATAGTTGATAATTTCACCAGATACACATGGGTAAAATTTCAGCATACCAAAGATGAAGCAGCTCAGTTGGTGATTGATCATATCAAGAAAGTATAAACTGAATCTGGGCTGACTGTCAGAGTTCTAAGAACTGATAATAGAATAGAATTCAAGAACTCCAAAGTTGAATGTTTTTGTGTGAACAAAGGAATATCTCACACATTTTCTGCTCCAAGAACCCCTCAACAGAATGGAGTAGTTGAGAGGAAAAACAGAACTCTAATTGAAGCTGCTAGAACCATGCTTGAAGAAGCTAAGCTACCTACCTACTTCTAGGTTGAAGCTATCTCTTATGCTTGCTTCACTCAGAACATATCAATTATTGTAAAAGCTCATCAAAAGACTCCTTATGAGCTCATGACAAGTAGAAAACCCACACTTAAGTTTATTCATGTGTTTGGTTGCAGATGCTTTGTTCTCAAAAGTCAAGGAGGAAACTTAGGAAAATTTGATGCCAAAGCTGATGAAGCAATTTTCCTAGGTTATTCTCTAACAAGCAAAGCATACAGAGTCTACAACCTTAGACTGAACATTGTTATGGAATCAGTACATATAGCTTTTGATGATAAAAAGATTGAAGGAATTTTAGATGAAGGAATGCATGAGGTTCTAAGGTTTGAAAATGAAGATGAGTCAGAAAATGCTGAAAATGACTCATCAGATGATGAAGCTGATGTGTGCAAATCAATGGAAAATCTAGTAATCCCTGATGACAATTCAAGTCATCTAGAAGCTTCATCAGGGAATACACCATCAGGGGAAAACTTAAACCCTGATCTGAGCACTAATTCAGGGGGAGTTTTCAATGAAGCTGAGAGCACTGAACATGGTATGATACCCTATCTCAGTTTATAGGTTAGACAAAGCACTCTACGGACTTAAACAAAGCACTGAACATGGCTTTGAAGATCAGAAGTTTCAAAATCATGTCTACAGGTTACACAAAGCACTCTATGGACTGAAACAAGCACCAAGAGCATGGTATGATACCCTATCTCAGTTTTTAATTGATAATAAATTTTCTAGAGGTATCATAGATAAAACTTTATTTTTCAGAAAACATGTTGGTCACATTATACTTGTTCAAATCTATGTTAATGATATTATATTTGGTTCTACAAATGAGAGCTTATGTTCTAAGTTTTCTAAGCTCATGCAAAGTAGATATGAGATGAGCATGATGTGAGAATTAACTTTCTTTTTAGGTTTACAGGTTAAACAAACCACTGATGGAATTTTCATCAGTTAAACAAAATATTTAAAAGACCTTTTAAAGAAATTTAATTTACAAGATGTTGCAATTTCTAAAACTCCCATGGCAACAACCACTAAACGTGACAAAGACTCAATTGGTAAAAAAGGTTGATGTTTCAAGTTATAGAGGCATGATAGGCTCTCTTTTATATCTCACTGCAAGTAGACCTGATATAATGTTTTCAACTTGTTTATGTGCAAGATTCCAATCAGATCCTAGAGAATATCATCTGATTACAATTAAAAGAATATTTAGATATCTTAAGGGTTCTCCAAATCTTGGAATTTGGTATCCTAGAGATTCTGGATTTGATCTAATAGGCTATTCAGATGCAGATTATGCAGGTTGCAAATTAGACAGGAAAAGCACAACAGGAAGCTGTCAATTTCTTGGAAGCAAACTAGTGTCATGGTTTAGCAAGAAACAACATTCTGTGTCAACCTCAACAGCTGAAGTAGAATACATTGCTACTGGGAGTTGCTGTGCTTAAATCTTATGGATGAAAAATCAACTGATGGACTATGGTATGGTGTACAATCATATTCCTATTTATTGTGACAACACAAGTGCCATTTCCATTATAGAGAATCCTGTGCAACACTCTAGAACAAAGCACATAGACATCAGAGAACATGTGATGAATGGTACAGTGGAACTTCATTTTGTTCCAACTGAGAAGCATCTTGCAGACATATTCACCAAACCATTGGATGAAGCCACCTTTAATAGGTTGGTAAGTGAGCTGGGTATGCTCAATTTTGGTGAATAAGATTATTTGAAAATTTTGTGCAAGACTGATTTTGCAGCAGCAGTTAATTATTTTCTGATGACTTAGTTACCAGAGACTAATTAATAGCTGATTGAAGCAGTTGTAATTATCTTTTGACAAAATTAATTGTTCATAAAGATAATAACATTGAAAAGCATTAGTCAATAATTATTCTTTTTAAAGGATAATTTTTACCTAATGATATTGCAGCAGTGGCTAATTATCCTACAATTGTTTAATTGTTAGTAGATAATTAACTACTGATTATATATATATAGTAGAGAAACTAATATTCTATGCAGGATTCCCTATGTTTAATATTCTTCATCTATTTAAGGATCTTGTCATAGCTGATTCAGGTATTGTCTTAACTCTCTACTATATTATTCTTTATTTCTTCTAATTCTGCTACAATGAAGGATGTTAGTAATGAACCAACTCCTTTTACCCAAGTAGCAAAACCCTCTAAACACAAGTCTATATCAAAAGCCACCTCCTCTATCTCTCAAAAGAGAAAGGTTGTAAAATCAAAACAATCACCACCAGCATTAACTGAGGAGGAGGGTGAGCATTTAGAGAAAGTTATGAGGAAGAAATAAGGAACAATGAGAACCCTTGGAGACTGCTTAATATACTCTCAAAAGGATATTAAGTTCTAAAAGGAACTGGTTTGTGGTTTTCCTTCCTCTTGTTTCACCATGACCGAACTGGTTTGTGGTTTTCCTTGTCCTCCAATTCTTTGATTAAGATTGTTATTAAAATAACTCCCTTTCCTTTTTCCTTCCTTACGTTTCTCCCAATTAAATTCCCGAAGTAGCTTGCCACTCTTCTCTGCTACCTTTGACCTTTGAACAACTTCAGCATAGTTGTTTAGACATAAAATAGCAATCTTATCATGCAACCATGGATTCAAACCATACTCAAACCTTATTGTCTTTCTTCTCTCAGTATCTACCAAATGCGGGGCATACCTTTGTAGTTCATTAAACTTCTTTTCATATTCTTCCACAGTCATGTTTCCTTGTCTTAATTCTAGAAATTGCTTTTGTAGCTCATCTGCAGCACTGGTTTGAAAATACTGGTTATAGAAAAATTCTTTAAACTGGGACCAGGTGAAGACTTGATCAACTTCAGGAACTGCTTGTTCACTCCTACTTGCCAATCTCCTAGTCATTTCTAATCGTTCAGTATTTTCCCACCAATAACTAGCTTCTTCTTTCAATAAATATGTAGCATATTCCATCTTAAGGTCATCAGTTACTCCAGCAATACGAAAAGCTTTTTCTATCTCCTTGATCCAAATTTGAGCGGCAGTGGGACCTCCATCACCATTAAAAGTAGGTGGACAACTATTGGTAAAATCTTTAAATGTTACCCTCCTAGGTTGTACTTGTGGTGGAAGTGCTCGGTTGTTGTTACTTTGTGAGGCTTCTTTAATCATATTTACTAATAAGGCAATAGGATTCTCCTGATTATTATTTTCTTGATTGTTGTTCAGGTTGTGGTTCTCTTGATCAGGTTGGTTGGTGGATTGACGGGTTCGGGGTCTTCATTTTGGAGCCATTTCCTATAACTTAAAGAAATACAAATTTACTATTGAAAGTTCTCTCTCTTTTTTTTTTAAAGAA
Source organism: Centella asiatica (assembly GCA_014636745.2). NCBI lineage: Eukaryota > Viridiplantae > Streptophyta > Magnoliopsida > Apiales > Apiaceae > Centella > Centella asiatica. The sequence continues at coordinate 38,469,120 of CM025783.1, read as the reverse complement.
TAACATATAAGAAAAGAAGAGGAAATTCTAAATCAAGCAATCAAAATATATATATTACGTAACAAAAGTTACATTATAACAAATTTGTACAACAAGCTTCCTTACTACAAAATTCAACAAAACATAACAACACTGACTACAACCTGTGCCTAGTACAGGGGTTGGGAATCATGTTCACTCATTGCTCTGCGTGCAAAATGACACGCTCCCTCAACCTTCTCTAAAAGGTTATAGATAAATTGATCTCGATCTATCATAGAAGGCTGCGCAAGCCTGAGATAATTACTAACTGAGATCACAACTTCTGTCAAAGTCTCAGTGAGGACTAAGGTCACATCCTGAAATGATATTCTCCAAAGATCCAACAGTCTACTAGTCCTTTGATAGGCCGACGACTGACGCATCATGGTGGTATTACCCATCGCCAACTCTGCTTGTGTCATACGGATTCTGTGTTGAAGGTAATAACAGAATCCATTAGGGAATGGCAAGGGTACTGTATTTTCTGGTGGTGGTACAACGGGCACAACATTTGATAAGGTAATTGGTGTGGAGACAACATGAGGAGTGGCTGACATCGAAGGTAGTGTGTGCCTATCTGTAGGGGAACTTCTTATTTGAGAAGGACCCAAGGATGGAGAATTTGTTTGATCATGGGGTGAGGAAGGACTCTTCATATGAACTGAGAAACTTGACCCCTCAAACGGATTGGTTAGGTTCTGTTTATTTCCTTCAGGGTCTGCAAACTTTTCATCATTTTTATCAGAACCTCGGGGTATTTCAAAACGGAAAACCTGAGTTGGTTTATTCACCCTTTTGCGAGGAGTCACTCGCTAACATGCACTTGACCTCCCACGGTTGATATTTAAAAGATGGTGTCTACCAGACTTGAAAGATTGAGCATCAATACTATTTGGGGTATGCTCCTTCTCTAAACTTTTAATCATAGGTGCCTTTCCATTATCTACATGTCCTGGAGTAGGTGGGTTCATCTATAAAGGAAACATAACTTAAATTAATATCAACTTAAAATTTATAATAAAGATTTAACATACATACTAATACTGTAGCAGGGTGTACAATATATTCAAAGTGAATTGTCCTATCTCATAAACTTATATCTTATTTAATTTAATAACCTACAAACAGCCGAGGATTAGCCTAGACATTTGTTTCCTATTTTTCATACAATCATTTCCTTATCCTACTAAATCCTAAATTCTATTTTCCAGTAGAGAACATGTCTCATAACTGGTGCTTGGCTCTGATACCAACTATGGCGGGCCCCCTAGAGAAGTCCCTCGAGCCGGGCCTCGGGCACTGTCAACAATTTGGGTGACAACCCCAAGATCCCCAGGCTGGAACCCCCGGGCCCCACCGAAAAACAAAGATAACTCCTCAAAAAAATGACAAAAATATCATAGCCAAGCATTTACATTAATCGTACAAGAGGTACATTCTCAAAAACATCATAACAACATCTTAATGTTCACATCTTCTTACAAAACCTCGAAGTTTGGAAATAAGCAAGCTGTAGCGGAAACTAAACTTTAGATGACCCATTTGGCTTTACAACCTAAACATTTCTATGATGGCCTTCTGTTTCACATTCCTTTTAAAAGTCATCCATAAGAGAGAAATTAAGAAGCTCTCACTATGCCATTTTCTCTTTTCCTTTATAAGGCGACTCGGCCTTTTTAACATAACCTGAAAACATTTCATAACATTCCACATGAGTGTTTACGCTCAACAAGTATATATTCATAAGCAAGAAGAACAGATATTTCAAAAGCTTTAATATTCATTGAGGATGGGCGAAGCAATGCCAAACCTTATGATAAACCAATAAATATGTATCATTTAGGGTTCCCAAGTGATATCAAAGGGGTTAACCCTCTTTAAGAATAAATCTTGATTCGCCCTCTCTTCATCAGATAATGCATCACCTGACTAGACTAATCATTATCTGACTTCCTTTAATAATCAAATTTCATCCCAGTTGGTCAGCCTGATCGTTTGATTCCATCCTTTGACATACGTAGTCACTTGCAGAAACCAATTAATCTGCGAGGGTCTGATTACTGATGTCTCGGTCTCTCATTCCCTATCATCATTGGCCAGAATACCAGGCGAAAGCATTCAACAGCCCCTTAACTTCCCATATGGATATATCTTCTTGAAAACATTTTCTCATTTTGAATAGCCTTGGCATGCTTGACAATTAAAAGAAGTGACTGCCAACAATATTGGCGCGCTCAACAAATAAAAGCAGTGATGGCCAATAGCGTAACTATATATCCATACAGGAGTTGCTCGGGTGTGCATACAAGATCATGACTTGCAACACCCTTACATCATCTTCATCATCTTTTAGTGTGCTAGCGACTTTAAACAACTAGCAAACACCCAAAAACACATAGCTCAATAATCAACATCTTTTCACGTACATCGGATCAATGATCGTACGTTACTTAATCATAAAAGAGATCATCATCATGCATAGGCATTAACATAATTCATTTATGTAAATCAAAATAGTGATTCTACGTAATCAATAAGAAAGAAAGTGGAATGAGTATATACTTGCCTTGGTCCTTAGCTAAAATTCACTATACTAGTTGCAAAAGGATTCTGTAAAATATCATTGTTGGTATAACATGAGAAATCCATACTTTGAAAGATGACTATTCAGAATAGAGAATGGTTATCAGGGCACAAAGTTGCCCATTAGGGAAAATTTTACTCGTCAGGGGATGGTTCACCCGTCAGGGGATACATTACCCATCAGGGGATGTATGTCTGTCAGGGGATAATTCATCCATCATGGGATATATTGTCCGTCAAGGGATAATTCATCCATCAAGGAATATTTTGCCCGTCAGGAGATAATTTATCCATCAGGGAATATTTTACCCATCAGGGGATGTTCTTGTTCATCGCCAAACTCATCGGGTGCCAACTTGTTCAGCGCTGAACTCCCCAAGTAATCACTGAACTCATCAGTGGATGATTTGTCCAGCGCCAAACTCCTCGGTGGATAAATGTTCAGCGCCATACTCACTTGTTCAGCACCAAACCAGTCGGAAACAAAACATAGATGCTCATCAGAGACTAACATCATTAGTCATCAGAGACTAAGTTTTACCCATCAGAGACTATGGGTGACATCATCGGAGATTAACGTTAACTTATTAGAGACTGATGACGTCATTTTAACCCATCAGAGACTAAAGGTGACGTCGTCGGAGACTAACGTTAACTTATTAGAGACTAATGATGTCATCTTAACCTATCAGAGACTAAAGGTGACGTCATCAGAGACTAACGTTAACTCATCAGAGACTAACATTATCTAATCAGAGACTAATCATAGAACTTGTCTCTAATAAAAGGAAGTCTTCCATGATCACGAATGATATCTAGTGATAAACAAACTCAATCTAAGATGCATAATCGTCCTTTCATTAACTCAAAACACCATACTCTTAACAACTTTATTCGTTCCTAAAGTCTTAGCATACCCAGTGACTAGTTTCAGATACAACGTAAAAAAAAATGAAAAGTAGAGGAGAACATAAAATTCTTACCTCTTAGCTTGACGGGAGAAATACAAAGCTTGTCTGGAAGTAATAACCCAGAAAGGAGAACTTGAAATTATATGGGGATGGTAGGTTTAAAGAAGAACTTTAGGAGAGAGAATTTTTAGAAAAGAGATTGAAATGTTACCTCCAAATGAGGTATTTATAGTAAGCTGAGATTAAGCTTTGAGATAAAATTATTGGTTAATAAAACGGCTACTCATTATGATTCTTAACAGCTAATACATGTAACAAGCAGCCGGTGTCCTTCATGCACATAAGCTAGTCACTTAAGCAGCTTACTAATCTAATTAATATACATACACATGATGTAGTCATTCTTATGTAAGCTATTCTTCTTCATGGGACTTACTAAACTGGACGCGTGGCTCCTTCAAGCAATAACAAATGTTACCAAACATATAAACATAATTTGCTTGTCCTTATAACCAACATCCAAACAGATTATTACCCTTTAGTGGGTCCAAAAATATTTAGACACTCAAAAACATCATATATTAATTATACACATTAATAAAAAAATAATTATGAGTGAATAAATTATTTATAGATAAACAAAATTTTCAGGTCGTCACAGAGATTAAGGGAGATAATGTAACTACCCGAAAAATTTATTTATTTATAAATAATTTATTTATTCATATTATTTTTCTTTATATATATTAACGTGTATAGTTAATATATGATGTTTTTGAATGTCTAATTATTTCTGGATCCATTAAAGGATTATGTTTGTTTGATATTGGATTATAAGATCAAGCAATTTATGTTGATATTGCTTGAAGGAGCTCACTTTTCTAGTAAGTTCCCTGAGGAATGTAATAATTTACGTAAGGGAATGACATCATGAGTACGTATGTAAATTTGATTAGTAAGCTGCTTTAGTAGCTGGCTTATTTGCATGAAGGACAAAAGGCTTATTACGTTGCTTAGCTGCTAACAATCATGATGAGTAGCTGTTTTACCATCTAGATTAACCAATCATTTTATTTCAAGGCTTAATCTCAGCCTACTATAAATACCTCATTCGGAGGAACATTTCAGTCTCTTTTCTAAAGATTTCCATTTTCAAAGTTCTTCTTTAAACCTACCATTTTCGTTTAATTTCAAGTTCTTTCTTTTGGACTATCACTTTCAAATAGGCTTTGATCTCTTTGTCAACCCAGGAGATAAGAATCTCAAGTTCTTCTCTGTGTGTTTCTTTTTGTATGTCGTCCGAGTATATTAGCCGTGCATACTAGGTTTTCAAGGAGGAATAAAACTTTGAAAGAAAGGCTGCGTTCTCCTACATATTCATGTTCATGAGGTATCCTAGGTTGAGTTTCTTATTGTAAGGTCTTCCATGGAAACAGAGAAAAGCTCTAATATTAGTCTCTGATGATGACGTCACCCTTAGTCTCCGATGGGGTTAAGATGACGTCATCAGTCCCTGATGAGATAATTAGTCTCTGATGATGTCATCCTTAGTCTCCGACAGGCTAAAATTTAGTCCCCGATGACGTCATCCGTAGTCTCTAATGAAGGAATAATTAGTCTCTGATGATGACGTCATCCTTAGTCTCCGATGGGGTTAAGATGACGTCATCAGTCCCTGATGAGATTATTAGTCCCTGATGATGTCATCCTTAGTCTCCGAAGGCTAAGTTTAGTCCTTGATGATGTCATCCATAGTCTCTGATGAGATATATGTTAGTCTCCGATGATGACGTCAGCCTTAGTCTCCAATGAGTTAAGATGACGTCATCAGTCTCTTATGGGTTTAATAGTCTCCGATGACATCAGCCTTAGTCTTTGATGAGTAAAGATGACGTTAGCAGTCTCTGATGAGTTAAATAGTCTCTGATGAGTGAAATTTTCCCCGACGGGCAACCTCATGCCCTGATAACCATTTTCTAATATGAGTAGCCATCTTTTAAGTATGGATTTCTCATGTTGTACCAACAATGATGTTTTACAGAAACCTTTTTCAACCAGTATAGTGAATCTAGCTAAAGACTAAGGCAAGTATATCCGCATTCCACTCTCTTTTCTACTGATTACGTAGAATCACTATTTTGATTTACGAAAATGAAGAATGTTAAAGCTTACACATGATGATGATTTTATCCATGATTAAGTAACGTACAATCATTAATCTGATGTACGTGAAAAGATGTTATTGATTGAGCTTTATGTTATTGGGTGATTGCTAGCTGTCTAAATTTCCTAGCACACCAAATGATGATGTTTGGGTGTTGTAAGTCACGAACTTGTATGCACACCCAAGTAACTTCTGTATGGATATATAGTTCCGCTTTTGATGATCACTGTCTTTTAATAGTTGAGCACGCAAATATGTGTTGCTGGCAGTCGCTGCTTTTAATTGTTCAGCATGTCAGGGCTATTCAAAAATGAGAATAATGTTTACAAGAAAATATATCCATATGGAAAGTTAAGGGGCTGTTGAATGCTTTTGCCTAGTATTCTGGCCAATAATGATAAAGAATGATAGACCGAGGCAAGGCTTCGGTAATGAGACTTTTCACAGACCATATGCTTTCTTCAAGTGACTACGTATGTCAAATGATGAATCAAACGACCAGGTTGACCAGCTGGGATGAAATTTGAATATGTAAGGTTGTCAGATAATGATCAGTCTGGTCAGGTGATGCATTATCTGATGAGTAAAGGGCGAATCATGATTTATTAAAAGAGGGTTAACCTATGATATCACTCGGGCACCCTAGATGATGTATGTTTATTGGTTATCATGAGGTGTTGGCATTGCTTTGCCCAACCTCAAAGAATATTAAAGCTTTTGAATTATCTGTTCTTCTTGCTTATGATTATATACTTGCTGAGCATAAATGCTCATGTGGAATGCTATGAATGTTTTTTAGGTTATGTTGTGAAGGATGAGTCGCCTAAGAGAGGAAAGGAGAGAATGGCATAAGAATGTTTAAGTTGTAAGGCCTTATGAGCCATCTAAAGTTTTGTTTCCGCTGCAGCTTGTTTATTTTTTAGCTTTGAGGTTTTGTAAGATGATGTGGACCTTAAGATTTTGTAATGATGTTTTGAGAATGTGTTTCTCACAGAAATGTTGTTAATGCTTGGCTTTGTTGTTGTTGTGATGTTGTGTGGTTGTTTTTTGGTGCAGCCCAGGGTTCCAACCTAGGGATCTCAGAGACTGTCACCCAAATCGCTGATAGTGTCCGGGGCCCGGCTCGGGGGTTTTTCGGTGGTGCCACAAATAAGGATGAGATCCTTGTAAGTAAAGAACATAGAGAAAATTTTGATACTGATACTGTAAATACCGCATCCTCTTCTGATAGTGATGAAGATGACACTCCTATGGATGATTTTTTACCAATCATGGGAGTTGATTTATTTCTTCAGAACAATGAGATGACAGAGATAATAAGGTTACTAAAACAGGAGCTTTCTAGGACTACGGATCCAGTTTTGTCAAAGATGCTCAAATCACAAATATTGATTAGGAAATCTATAGATGTAGAAAATCAGAAGCTCTATACACATTTTACCAACAAAATAAACAATGCACAACAAGTTGTTGACTCTCTTGTCACCAGCCAAACCTTGCTCCAGATGAAGAAACTTGCTGACCATGTTAACAAACAAATCTCTGACTTCTCCACCAAACTGGCCAGCATGGAAACTCTACAACTATCAATGGCTGACACTCTACAACAAGTTCTTCAAGTCACATCCCGATTCTCAACTTCCACTGATGATGTTGTCAAAAAGGGGGAGAAATTTTCAGGGCCATCGTCAGGGGATGTTGTAGAGAAGCCCTTAAATGCTCAACCATCAGGGGATGTGACTGCTCATACTCCAAAAATCAAGGATAAGGGCAAAGGCATCCTGATTGAGGAACCCAAAAAGAAATCACAAACTCAATCAGGGTCTAAGCTACTTGGAGATGCCATGAAGACAGCCCACTTTCCAACACCCGTTGAAGTAATAATTGATGGGTAAGTAGAGCTTGTCTTCCCTCAAGATAAGAAGCTTGTGGAAGCTAATGCGCTATATGCACAACAACTTCAAGAGGAAGAAGATAGGGAAATGGCAAAGGAGAAAGAAAAGGAAGAAAAGAAGAAAAAGAGTGTCAGGCCAATATCCTCCAGGAAACCTCAGCCAAAGAAATCTCAACCTCCCAAGGGTGAATCAGGGGATCAAGACAAAGAAAAACCTAAATCCCCTGATGCCACCAAACCCAAGTCATCTGAAGCCAAGGATCAAGCACATTCTCCTATAACAATTGGACCACCCACATTAGCTGAATCCCTAAAAGATGAAAGGCGCAAGAATCTGACATTTATGTTTTCCATAAATAGCATAAATGTCAGGACTAACAATAAGAGGGAAAAACTAATCAACATTCAATTGAAAAATGGGTCGTAGTTCACAGTCACTCTGGACTGGTTTAGGAGAATGGATGCTGAGCAACTAGGATTGATCCTGGACTTAATTTCAAAGACATCAATGCTAAACAGAGGCTTGAGAGGGATGATCGAGAGGTTGAGGAAAGCCATCAACGATGAAAGAAGCCTGCCCACAGGATTAGAGAGACCATTAAAGCTATTCTACAGATCAACTGATGGGTAGGAGAAGAGTATAAGAATCAAAGATGGTGATGGGATTGACCTGGGGGAAGCGATGCATGTTCTAAGCCAAATTGCTTATCACAAGAATGAACATGTCATCAAGTTCAGAATCTTGCTGATACAGAGAGTGTTAAAGGAGATGGAAGAAACCAGAGTTGATGATGGGAATACAACAGCAGTAAGGGATGTGCCCCCAGTAAAAGGATTTAAAGAATATCCTAAGATGATCACAAACCCCATGGGTGTAGAGTTCAAAAATTGAAAAGGGGAGATCATCACCTTTTACTAGTCACAACTTGTTGCAACCAACTTACCAGAGATCAGATCAGTCCTTGAAGCTCTGGAATCAAGCACAAATGTCAAAATTGTCAACTTCAGAAGACTTCTTTAGAAGGAGCTGGAATAGCTTGTAGCAAGAGGAGAAGACAATAGACTTAGGATTCCAAATCAAAACCCAGATCAAAGAAGACAAGGCCTTGGAAGTGACTCTCAACCAATTGAATCAAGTCATCCATTGCCCTTTGTTTCAACTCAAAAGAGAAGGGGATCCTGATGTCTAAAATGCATACTTTTGTAATAGTTATAGGAAATACTTGTACAGTTTTTTGTTGTTGTTTTGTTGTTCATACAAATACAATAAAATAGATCAATACAATTTTGTACAATTTCTATTAGATTATAGTTTTGGTTTTGACATCATCATTAGTGCATCAAGTAGATTTTTGGTTATCAAATTGATAATCATAAATAAGGGGAGGTTGTTAAGTATAAATGATGATGATGATTTTAGTTTTGATTGTGCATCTGTACATACTTAGGGTATTATATAAACCTAAGTATTTGCATACATTTTGAATCCACTGATGGTCAACTTAGTTGTCAGGGGATGAAGTATAACTCACTAGGTAAGTGACCAGCTGAAACTACTAAAGGACTTGATAGTGAAGAGGGATGTCTGTTGTTACTCAAAAATACTTAAGTATTCCGTACATCAGACATTCCAAATGAAATCAACAAAGCTTCAGTGATTAAGACCATTAGGGGAACCCATAAGGGGATGACAAAGGCAGGACAACCCGTTAGGGGAATGCATTAGGATATGGCAGTGGCAAGCCAAACGGATCAACCAACACATAGAAGCACACAAAAACACTAGAGAAGCTTTGAATATTCTTGTGAAGAAATATTCAAAGAAGTATTGCAGCTAGTGAGTGTGAAAGAGAAGCTATAACTCGTTACAGAATTTGTAGTTGATTAATCACATTTGTGATTAACCAAATTTCCAGAAAAACCTCAAGTTTTAATATAACTATTTTAACTTGAATGCTTGTGTATTCTTTTTAAAGTCAATATAGTTTTTCTGATAGTATAACTATTTCCATCTGTGCTTAACAAAGTTCTTAAAGATTGAAAAGATTTGAGTGTTTGCATTCATCCCCCCCCCCCCCCCCTCTACAAACACTTGAGCCTGTTTGTTCTAACAATAGATTTCCTCTGCCCCAACAACAACTATACAATCAGAGGGAACTGAGAGCAGCTCACAACCAAGGAATGCAACTCTACAATTACTTGCAGAAATGTCCAATGCTAATTTTGAAATCTTATATGGACTTCAATAACAACAAGATCAAATATCAGTATTGAAGACAAGAGTTGCCCTTGAACCTGTGTCTATTGAGATAGAAGAAGAAAATGTGGATGCTTGCCTGGATGCAAGCTACACAAACACGCTAGATGAAGCATCTGCTCAACTTTGATAAGATTACTTGACCACATTAGGTTCTGGAGCAGCTGAACTAACACCAAGTGTAGTCTATAAGGAATTGATCAAAACTGACAAGAAACACATGAAGTTCAAGCACTTCTTGATCAATGGTCTCAAGGCTGCACTCCGAAATGTTGAGACCAGAATGGAGCTGGAGACAGACAAGATCAGATAGTGCTATGAAGGTCATCTTCCACGGAGGATGCTCAATTCAATTGATATGCATCTACGAGAGCAGTCCACTACTGAGAACAAACTTCAAGCATTGGAATCCAATGTCCAGACCATTATGCACAAACAAGATAAATTATCCACCAACATTCAAAACCTTACACAACTTCTACATACGGTCATTCCTACACTGGCAACTGCTTCTCCTATAGTTGTTGATTCTGATGTCAAAAAGGGGAAGAGTAGTCTGAGGCCTTTAATCCAAGTTACACCAAAAGAAGTTGTCACTGAGGATACACAATTGGCTAGTTTGATGGTTGAACTAACAAAAATTCAAGATGCGAACAGAGAACTTGATGCGGCCATCAAGTCTAGTCTTCCAACAACAACAACAGTAGTGCCAACAACAACAACAACAACAACAATAGCAGTAGTTCCTCCTTCCAATGCAATGGCCCCAAGCACTAAACAAGACAAGGGCAAGGGCATCCTGATTGAAGAACCAAAGAAGAAAAAGTCTACTCAACCTCAATCAAGATAGCCTAAGCTACTAGGGGATGCCATGAAGACTGCTCACTTCCCCACTCCAGTGGAGATGATAGTGGATGGGAAAGTAGAGTTAGTTTTTCCTCAGGAGCAGAAATTAATTGAAGCTGATGCATTGTATGCTCAAAAATTACAAGAGGAAGAGGAAATGGCAGCACCACGAGAGGAGGAAGAAGCAAAGAGAAAGTCCTTGGCAATTCGAAAGTCTAAAGCTCAAAAGTCTATAGAGACTAAAAGGAGAAATAAGGAGATGGAGCAGGTTGAGAGAAGTGCTAGGAGGAAACTAGTGATGAGTGAACCTCAGGAAAAACCTGAAACTGCTCTGGTGACTTTATTTAAACCTCGACAATCTACATTAGTCCCAAGTAGTAAAATCTCCAGGATTGGAATGGCTAACACTTCTGAATTAAAGGAAGCATTCAAGAAGAGTGTTGAGTCCATCAATCTTGAAAAGAATAAAAAGGACAAGAAGTATCTCAAAGTCATTCAAAAAGATGGAGAGACTCTACATCTAGTTAAACCAAGCCTGAGGATGAGGTCATTCAAAGATCTGGAGTGGCTACTAACTGTTATACCTGAAAATTCTGTTACCAATTTGGAATTTAGGAGGCAAATTCAGAAGGAGCTTGAAGAGATGGCGAAGTTATTTAAACTGGCACGAGTAGATATTCCTCCACTTCCTTATAGATTATCGTATGAGAATTTTCACGAAGATGTGATTTTCTTACCACTTGACAATAGTAGGCTAGAGCTATCTCACTGTGGTCTGCTATCTACTTACGTAAGACATTTAGTAGATTTAATTACATCTACAATCTCTAAGGCCCGATAGAATAGAGTATCCCATTCTCACATCCGGGTTGGTTCCCTTCTCTTGCTTATTAAGTGGATAAATCTTGACACCTCAGTGAAGATTACCAAGGCATTCACACAGCTGACCTTATAATTTTCAATAAGGGTCACAAGGTATTCACACAACTAACCTTGTAAAAGACATTAGATAAGTTAATACTTAATTGAATAGTTTCAAATGTGAAGTGTTGACATGAAACAGATAGAATACTTGTAAGCCACATACAAGTAGTCAGGCATTTAGCAATAAGATTTAGCTCAAGTTGAACAAGTAACAATCATTTTCAATCAGTATGTATACGAAGCAACTATGTATACAAAAGAAAAAAGTCGAGTATTTGCACAACATGTCTTATCGCTGATTGAGTTAATGGATCAGACGTTTAATTGCAATAAGCATCATATCATATGTATGCCTGTATAAACAGCTTTGTTATATGCTGAAGAATAGTAAATACATCACTTACAAAATTATGTATAACAAAACAACTGAGTTATACGTTGGAAGAATAACAAATATATTACTTGTCTTGATCGGAGTGACATTGTATAACAGGTTTATGTGTTCCTGTGATACGTTATTAAAGAAAATTAAAATTATAGCTATGTTTAGGTAATAGGGTTCTTATTATTTAGATCATGTTAAGTCTGCATCAAGGGATGAATTATACTTGTCAGGGGCTAAGCTTTAGGCTATCAGGGGATAGCTATTAGGGGATAACTACCCGTCAGGGGATAATTTACTTATCAGGGGATAACAACCCGTAGGGGAGTAATTTACTCATCAGGGGATAAATACCCATCAGGGGATAATTTACTCATTAGGGGATAACTTCCGGCCATCAGAGAATGATTCTCGGTCATTAGGGGATGATTCTCGACCATCAGGGGGTGATTCTCGACCATCAAGGGGTGATTCTCGGCCATCAAGAGGTGACTCTCGGCCATTAGGGGGTGACTCTCTTCATCGCCAAACATGTCGGTAATCTATTTAACTACCGCTAAACTCATTAGCGGATAAATTATTCAGTGCCAAACTCCTCGGGGAATAAATTGTTCATCATCGAACTCATTAAGTCAGTGCCAAACTCCTCAGTGAATAATTATTGTTTGATAGCTAACATAACCCATCAATGGATATTTATCCTCTGATAGCTAAAATAACACATTAGTGGATATTTATCCTTTGATAGCTAACATAACCCATCAGTGGTTATTTATCCTTTAATAGCTAAAATAACCCATCAGTGGATATTTATTCTTCGATAGTTAACAGTCAAATTTTTGTATATTTGTTTCATAATTCATTTTAACCTTTCTAAGCAATTTTTTATGAAGAACGTGGCTATCAAAAGACAAGTTATCATAAAAAAGTCCTAGCTCAAGGTACATAACAAAATTTTCAAAAATAAAGAAAGGTGAGGTTTAAATATATGTAGAGAGTTCTTTCTTAAGAGGATAAAGATTACCCTTGTGGTTTATCTCTATGAGACGACTATTGTTTTGATTATCCAGGGTTCCATGTAAATTCTTCTTCAGGTTAAATAACTATATAGTTAAAATAAATAACTCTATTAAAGCTTTAAAAATTGTAAGTTTCTTCTTTTATCGTACACGTTGTAGGGATATTTTTTTTTCTAAATTTAAGAGTGTTTTAAAGATGAAGAGTAGTAGGCAAGGGTCCTCCTATTTATAGGAGAGTCAAGGGAAAACAAAATATCTGATGTGAGATATTTCTCACCTTAGATTAACATCAGATGTGAAATTTACTAAATCACTAAAATATGCTAACAATTACATAACCATTATATTTACACGTAAGTAGGAACTACTAATAGGTGTCAAGTGGTAGTACACCACACTACTAATGACTCAGCTTGTGACGACTTGGAAAATTTGTTTATTTATAAATAATTTATTCACTCATTATTTTTATTTTATTTTATTTTCTTATTGAAATGTATTATATGATGTTTTTGGATGTCTATATATTTTTGGATCCATTAAAGGATTATGTTTGATTGGATGTTGGATTATAAGATCAAGCAATTTATGTTGACATTGCTTGAAGGAATTAAGTGTTCAGATCAGTAAATCTCTTGCAGAACAGAATGACATACATAAGGATGATGACATCATTGTGTACGTATGATAATTTGATTAGTAAGCTGCTTTAGTAGCTGGTTTATTTGCATGAAGGATAGCAGGCTTATTACATGCTTAGCTGCTAAGAATCATGATGAGCAGTCGTTTTACCGTCCAGATTATCCAATCATTTTATCTCAAAGCTAAATTTTAGCCTGCTATAAATACCTCATTCGGAGGAACATTTCAGTCTCTTTTCTAAAGATTTTCTCTTCCGAAGTTCTTCTTTAAGCCTACCATCTTCGTATAATTTCAAGTTCCCTTTTCTGGGTGATTACTTTCATTCAGGCTTTGATATGTTTTGTCAACCCAGGAGGTAAGAATTTGAAGTTCTCCTTTGTTGTTCCTTTTTGCTTAGCATCCGAGAATATTAGCCATGCATACTAGATTTTCAAGGAAGAACAAAGCTTTAAAAGAAAGGCTACATTCTGTTGCATATTTATGTTCATGAGGCATCCTAGGTTGAGTTTGTTCATGTAAGGCCTTTCATCGAATCGGAGACAAGCTCTAAAGTTAGTCTCTGACGAGTTAACATTAGTCTCTGACAAGTTAACATTACTCTCTGATGAGTTAATGTTAGTCTCTGATGATGACGTCATCCTTAGTCTCCGATGAGTTAAGATGACGTCATCAGTCCCTGATGAGTAAATGCTAGTCTCTGACGAGGTAACCTTAGTCTCTGATGATGACGTCAGCCTTAGTCTCTGATGAGTTAAGATGACGTCTTCAGTCTCTTATGGGTTAAATAGTCTTTCATGATGTCATCCTTAGTCTCCGATAGGTTAAGATGACGTCAGCAGTCTCTGATGAGATATTTGCTAGTCTCTGACGAGTGAATTTTTCCTCATCGGGCAACCTCATGCCCTGATCACCATTTTCTAATCTGAATGGTCATCTTTTAAGTATGGATTTCTCATGTTATACCAACAATGATGTTTTACAGAACCCTTTTGCAACCAGTATAGTGATTTTAACTAAGGACCAAGGCAAGTATATACTCATTCCACTTTCTTTCTTACTGATTACGTAGAATCACTATTTCGATTTACGTAAATGAATGATGTTAAAGCTTACGCATGATGATGATTTTATTCATGATTAAGTAACGTACAATCATTGATCCGATGTACGTGAAAAGATGTTATTGATTGAGCTATATGTTATTGGGTGATTGCTGGCTATTTAAAGTCGCTAGCACACCAAAAGATGATAATGATGATGATACAAGGGTGTTGCAGTCGTGAACTTGTATACGCATCTAAGCAACTTCCATATGGGTATATAGAAAAATCATCGGTAGTCCACTTTTATCTGTTAAGCACGCCAATGTGTCTGGCAGTCGCTGCTTTTAATTGTTGATCATGCCAATTTAAAATGAGAAAATGTTTTCAAAAAGATATATTCCATATGGGAAGTTAAAGGGGCTGTTGAATGCTTTCGCCTGGTATTCTGGCCAGTGATGATAAAGAATGATAGACCGAGGCAAGGCATCGGTAATCAGACTTTTCGCAAACCATATGCTTTCTGCAAGTGACTACGTATGTCCAATGATGAATCAAACGACTAGGCTGACCAGCTGGGATGAAATTTGGTTGTTAAAGGAAGTCAGATAATGATCAGTCTAGTCAGGCGATGCATTATCTGATGAACAGAGGGCGAATCATGATTTATTGAAAGAGGGTTAATCCTTGATATCACTCGGGCACCCTAGATGATATATGTTCATTGATTATCATGAGGTGTTGGCATTGCTTCGCCCAACCTCGAAGAGTATAAAAGCTTTTGAATTATCTGTTTCTCTTGCTTATGAATATGTACTTGTTGAGCGTAAACGCTCATGTGGAATGTTATGGAATGTTTTACAGGTTATGTCTTAAAAGCTGAGTCGCCTAATAAAGGGAAAGAGAGAATGACATAAGAATGTTTAAGCTGTAAGGCCATACGAGCCATCTGAAGTTTTTTTTCTGCTGCAGCTTGTTTATTTTCAAGCTTTGAGGTTTTGTAAGATGATGTGGACCTTAAGATTTTATAATGATGTATTTGAGAATGTATTTCTCATAGGAATATTGTTAATGCTTGGCTGTGTTATTTGTTTTGTTGTTGTGATGCTGTGTTGTAGTTTTCTGGTGCAGCCCGGGGTTCCAGTCCGAGGATCTCGGGGACTGTCACCCACATTACTGACAGTGCCCGAGACCCGGCTCGGGGAATTTTCCGGGGGCGCTACACAACTTTTTAAACGCTTACTCATTATAAGGGATTACTACTCAGCCATCCCTCCCGTAAATTACTTTCATAATTATAGTAGTAGTAATTCCTATTAGTACTACATAAACTAATTTGGATACTATCTTATACTAAAATTTATTTCTTTTTGTATTTATAATTGAATAATTGCTCATGCTCGTAAATAAATTTGACTAAAATTTATTTATTAATAGTCTTAATATTATGATAATATTTACACAGCCTAGGGTATTACAATGAAGCTGTAGTTGTGTCATTTATTTTTGAAGCCATACTTATAGGATTTAAACCTGAGTCTTGGTGAAGCTAAATTTAGGATCAAAGATGTGACGACCACAAGATCCCTCACTGGATCAGGGCTTCATCAGAAGAAGGAAAAGATAACCACACATCCACAAAAGCCTTGAACGACTACTGTCAGTTAACAACTCTTTGATCAACACGTAAGTATAAAACTTACGTAATCCTCTCACCTTCTTCCAAGCTGAATAATAAAATCTTATATGGGATTTGCTAATCCCCTTTTGATACCTTTTTAAGGAACTTAACCTCATTATCCTGGATATCACATCATCATAAAAATTTTCATTGTAGATATGAATTTATCATTCATATTTAAAAAAAACTAACTCCATGCAAAAATATAATAACACAAAATAAAATTATTTCTTATCATATAATACATTTAAAATTCCAGTTGGTATCAAAGGCCAGTTACGGCCAGAAGTTATTCGTAAGGAAATACTGCCCGTAAACCACATCCAGGAGTAGGGAGTACTGCGGTATGTCCCAGGATTACTCCAGTAGAGAAATTTAAGGATTTGATGCTAGAATTGAAGTACTAGGATAGGTTAATCGGCTAAGGATGAAGACTTATGTTGGACATAAAGGTTGTTGAACACCTTAAGGGTAGAAACTGCTAAGAGAAGATAAGACTGAAATGAAGGCACCACCTCATTGATACATCGTTGCATGCACTGTTTATTAAGAAGTTCAGACTTACTGACTTGGATTGTTTGATGTAGATGGCCAGAGATCATTCTAGATCCCCCACACGTTCTCCTAGAATAAATCTCCCAGTTTATAACTTTTCATCTGAAGAGGGAGAGGAGCCTAGTGTGGAGTCTCCACTATTCACTTCTACATCATTGGACGAACATCCACCATCACCACTATACGAAGGCCCCAGCCTCGCCATGAAGCCAATGCAGGAGGTCGGACCTTCCACTGTTTGCCGCGGGCCGCGTATTCGCCACATAGCACGGAAAAGCACAATATGCCAACGTTTTGACCGCGACCATGTTGTGACACAAGCTATCCCTCGGATGAAATGTGATACTCCGAGGCCTGTTTTGTCCCGACCACAGGCAGCAGTGCCATTCTATGACGAGATGGTACGTAGTTATGACGTAGAAGTTCACCATCGTTTGGCAACTTGCACCATGACTATTCGACGACAGGCTGCCATTATTTCTAGGTTTCGCACAGCAGCATCAGCATGGCAATCCTCTTTTTGGTTGACTCAGAGCCTGTACCATCGGCTGGCATTAGAGATGCATGTGCAGATGGTCGCAGTAGCAAAGGCTAATCCCACGACGACATGTTTGGAGCAAATGAGCAACCACTCTGCGCGACGCATCGAGGAGACACGTATACAGTCTCGACATTGGGAAAGGGAGGCTGAACGTGAAGGATCCTTGGATACGGAAGATGAGGAGGATTAGTTATAGAAGTGGATGTAAAATTTAGGCAGAGGTTATTTTGTGTGTATTTTGAACTTTGCTTTGGACAGTTGCGACTATCTCAGATGCATTCAAATGTATTTTGATCTATGTGTGGCTTGGTTAAAGAATGTTAGAGAACGATGTTTATGATAGTCTTCTATGTACGTGAATGATAAATATTTTGACATATTTAAGTGCTTATGTGTTGCTTAATGCTCTTCACCTTATTGAGTTACAAATTCTTGAGCCATATAAAAATGGAATGTTTCGTGAAGGATGTTTAACTCTTTGCGTATATTATATTAGATTATGGTCAGAGGAAGCAGACAAGGAAGACCCGGGAAAAGTAATCTCCATAACAACCTGTCAAGGTCTGAGAATTTGGAACGTTTAGAAAAAGAAAACCAAGCTGATAATACTGACAAAGTGGTTGTAGAGGATGACAGCTCAGAGGAGGTAGTTGGGATGAATCGCAATACCCCACATGTTCCACCACCGACCCTTGTTAATAACAATGATTCTGCTAACAACAATGCTACAAGGAATGCAAATGACAACCCGCTAGCTTAATTTCTTCAAATTATTTGTGAAGCTGTAGCCGTGAATCAGCCAGCACCACCACCACCTCAAGCCCCAAGGCCTGTTGCCCGTGGGCTATGTATTCGAGAGTTCACTGGCATCAACCCACCGACCTTTGATGGAAAGGGAGGACCTACTGTAGCACAATATTGGTTGGAAGAGATCGAAAAAGCTTTCGACTTAGTAGATGTGCCAGAAGATGGCAGGACTAAGTATGCGGCTTTCTTGCTAAAAGAGGAAGCTAATCACTAGTGGAAAGGTGCCAAAAGAATGGAGTTAACAAAAAGGGAAGCTACAAGGGACACAAACACCATAATAACCTGGGAACTGTTCACCCAAAGGTTCAGGGAGAAATTTTACCCCACTAGTGTCTCCAATGCGATGGAACTAAGATTCTTAAATTTGAAGCAAGGGTCCATGACAGTGGACGAGTATGAGGCAAAGTTTAATGAACTGATGAGGTATGCCCCTCACCAGCTAAGCGATGAAGGGAGAAATGCCCGAAGATTTGAGCAAGGATTGAATCCTTGGATTTTGAGGCAAGTAGCAATTTTTCAACTAGGAAACTTTGATGCAGTTATGGAGAAAGCAAGAATTGTGGAATGGAGTAACAAGATAATATATGATTTCAATCGGGAAAATAAGAAGGGAGATAGGAGGAAGGGAGATGATAAGGGAAGCCATCAGTACCTTGGTGGTGTAAGTGTAAAGAAGGAACAGAGAAGCAATAACAATATTAATCTGAGCAATAGTGGAAAGAGGAAGTGGAGGGAGTAATCATCTGATGTCATTACAAGGAGGGCTACGGTGTGTGCAAACTGTGGAAGGAACCATGGCATAACCCCGTGCTTGAAAGGGAAGGATGTTTGCTTCAAGTGTCGTCAACCGGGGCACTTTCCCTCAAATTGTCCGAATTTAAACTCCACCGCTGCCCCGCTCCAAGGGAGACCACAGCAACCTCAGCAAAATAACAGACCGCTGACCGCAGTAAGAAGATGTTTCACATGCGGAATGGAAGGGCACATCTCTCCCAATTGCCCTCGAAAGAAAGGTGGCAAACCGATGCTGACGGGAGCCAACACTATACCGGTACGACCACAAGCAAGGACTTACAATATGACCGTACAAGATGTTGTGGCTTCCGATGACGTTGTTACAGGTACACTACTAGTGAACTCCTTACATGCTCATGTGTTGTTTGATTCGGGTGCTACTCGAAGTTTTATATCTGAACAGTTAGCTAGGAATATGCTAACTCGGCCTGAATTACTACTAAAGCCTTTAGATGTAGTAGTTGCCAATCGTGAGGTGATAAGCATTTCTCATATTTGCCTTAACTGTACTCTGAAGATAGATCAACATGAGTTTCTTGCTGATCTTATTCCTTTTCCTTTGGCAGAATTCGATGTAATATTGGGAATGGATTGGTTATTCAAATATCAGGCCAATATTGACTGTAAGAAGAAGAAAGTTGTCTTACGATCTCCCCAGAAGGTGAAGGTTTGGTTCCATGGCACTAAAATGGAGAAATCCTCGCCATTCTTGACCATGATCTTGACAAAGAAAATGATTCGCAAAGGTTGCGAAGCCTTTTTAGCTTATGTGCACTATGTCAACAAGAATGAAAGTAAGATAGAGGATGTCCCTGTGGTAAGGGAGTTTGTAGACGTATTTCCAGAGGAGTTACCTGGACTACCCCCAGATAGAGAAGTGGATTTTGAAATTAACTTGATCCCTGGTACTGTGCCAATATCTATGGCCCCATATCGAATGGCATCGTCCGAATTAAAGGAGCTGATGATGCAATTGCAAGAACTCTTGGAACGAGGATTGATCAGACCAAGTGTTTCACCTTGGGGAGCACCAGTGTTATTTGTTCGAAAGAAAGATGGATCGATGAGACTTTGCATTGATTATCGGGAACTAAATAAGGTCACGATCAAGAATAAGTACCCCTTGCCGAGGATAGACGATCTTTTTGATCAACATAAAGGAGGAAGGTATTTCTCTAAAATTGATCTACGCTCTGGGTACCAACAATTGAAGATCAAAGAAGGGGACATATCAAAGACAGCATTTCGAACACGCTATGGTCACTATGAGTTCTTGGTAATGCCATTTGGACTAACAAATGCACCCGCATCCTTCATGGACTTAATGAATCGTGTCTTCAAACCATTCTTGGATAGGTTTATTATCGTTTTCATTGATGATATTCTAATCTATTCAAAGACGATAAAAGAGCATGAGGAACATCTAAGGATAACGCTGGAAGTTCTATGAAAGGAGCAGTTATATGCCAAATTCTCCAAATGTGAAATTTGGCTAAAGGAAGTAAAATTTCTTGGCCATGTGATCAACAAAACTGGTATTGCAGTAGACCCTAATAAGATAGAAGCAATTACGAAATGGCCTCAGCCAACAAACCTAACTGAAGTAAAGAGTTTTTTAGGTTTGGCAGGCTATTATAGAAGATTCGTTAAAGACTTTTCGAAATTAGCTGTACCTTTGACGAACCTGACAAGAAAAGTTACAAAATTTGTTTGGACCCCTGATTGTGAGAAGAGTTTTTAGGAATTGAAAACAAGGTTGATTGTAGCCCCCATTCTGACGCTACTAGATGATAAGGGTGAATTCGTCATTTTTAGTGATGCGTCAAAACAAGGACTTGGAGCAGTTTTGATGCAGCATGGCAAGGTAATTGCTTATGCCTCGAGACAACTAAAGGATTGCGAAAAATGATACCCTACACATGACATAGAACTAGAAGCTATCGTTTTTGCATTAAAAATTTGGAGGCGTTACCTTTACGGTGAAAAGTGCGAGATATATACAGATCACAAAAGTTTGAAGTATATATTCACGCAAAAAGAACTCAACATGCGACAAAGGGGTTGGTTAGAATTGATTCAAGACTATGACTGTTCTATCAACTACCATCTCAGAAAGGCAAATGTGGTTGTTGATGCGCTCAGTCATTGTGAAAGACTGAATGTAATGACCATAAAGAGGAGATCAGAAAAGAATTCGAACGCTTACAACTTCATACCCTTACCACTGCTCAGAAGATAGATATGGAAGAAGAAATTCGAGTTCAGCCTCAATTGCACGACCTCATTAAAATCGCACAAGGAGAGCATTGCAAAGAAATGGACAGATTAATTAAGGGAGATAAAGGCAGATATCACATGCTTAGCGATGGATTGTTGCGATATGAAGGTCGGGTGTGGATTCCTGCAAAGGCTGAATTAAAGCACAAACTGTTGCACGAAGCTCATAACTCAAAGTTCTCTATTCATCCAGGAAGCACGGAAATGTTCCAAGACTTGAAACAAAGCTTTTGGTGGCCCAACATGAAGAAAGAAATAGCTGAATGGGTAAGTAGATGCTTAACATGTCAGAGGGTTAAAGCAGAACATCAAAAACCAAGTTGACTACTTCAACCATTGGAAATCCCCGAATGGAAATGGGAGTTTGTCACAATGGATTTCATAGTTGGAATACCAACCACGCTTGGAGGAATGAATGCCATTTGGGTCATAGTCGATAGACTGACCAAATCGGCACACTTTTTGGCCATCAAGTACACATACAAGATGGATCAAATGGTAAGGTTATATGTTAAAGAAATTGTGAGTCGACATGGAGTGCCAGTCTCCATCGTCTTTGATCGGGATCCGAGGTTTACCTCAAGATTTTGGAAGAGCTTCCAAGATTATCTCGAAACAAGACTAGATATGAGCACAGCCTATCACCCCCAGACCGATGGTCAATCTAAACGCAAGATTCAGACAATAGAAGATATGCTACGAGCTTGCGTTCTTGATTTCAAAGGTCATTGGGATAACCATCTACCACTAATAGAATTCGCGTACAATAATAGTTATCATGCTAGCATTGGCATGGCCCCCTTTGAAGCATTGTACGGTAGAAAATGCAGAACTCCACTTTACTGGAACGAAGTAGGAGAAAGGAAGCTAATTGGACCAGAGATAGTCCAACAGACTGAGGAGCAATTAGGATGATTAGAATGAGAATGAAGGCAACTCAAGACCGACAGAAACAATATGCTGATCAACATAGGAAGGATCAAATTTTGGAAGTTGGAAGTTATGCACTATTGAAAGTATCACCCTGGAAGGGCGTAATTCGTTTTGGTAAGAAAGGAAAGTTGAGTCCCCGCTATGCAGGACCTTTTGAAATATTGAGGAAGATTGGAGAAGTGGCCTATCAACTGGCACTGCCACCGACTTTAGGCCACATTCATGATGTATTTCACATATCAGTGTTACGTCCTTATAAGGTAGACCATGAAGGAGTAATTGATTATCAACCGATAGAGCTGCAATCGAATTTAAATTATGAAGAGGTCCCTGTCCAGATTTTGGATCGACAAGTTAAAATTCTTAGGAATAAAGAAATTCCTTATGTAAAAGTGTTATGGAGGAATCACAGTGTAGAGGAAGCTACTTGGGAGCTTGAAAGTGCTATGATTGACAAGTACCCCCATTTATTTCATAGATAAGTTTCGAGGACGAAACTTCTTTTAAGGAGGGAGGGATGTGAGAACCTGAAAAATTTTAAATGTATTATACGATAAGAAATAATTTTATTTTGTGTTATTATATTTTTGCATAGAGTTAGTTTTTTTTTAAAATATGAATGATACGTTCATATCTACAATGAAAATTTTTATGATGATGTGATATCCAGGATGATGAGGTTAAGTTCCTTAAAAAGGTATCAAAAGGGGATTAGCAAATCCCATATAAGATTTTATTGTTCGGCTTGGAAAAAGGTGAGAGGATTACGTAAGTTTTATACTTACGTGTTGATCAAAGAGTTGTTAAGTGACAGTAGTCGATCAAGGCTTTTGTGGATGTGTGGTTATCTTTTCCTTCTTCTGACGAAGCCCTGATCCAGTGAGGGATCTTGGGGTCATCACAAAAGATCTTAGGTCAGTTACATTTGTAGTTAACATATTCTTTAAATTTTTGATTCTAAGTTATTTCTATAATTTTTGAGTTTTGACATCATCATCAACCTTGATTTATGTTTATCACTTTGATAATCATAAATAGGGAGAGATTGTTAAGTTTTATAACATTTGATAATGATTGTACTTAGAATACTTAGATATAAAAATGTATAGTTAGTGCTAGTTTATAACATTTGAATTTTTGTAGCTGGTAGTTTACTCTCTGATTCATGTAATTTATTTTTATATGAGAGTAAGTTAATTTGTATTATAAGAGACTACCAAAACTACATTAGAGATTTCAACAAGTCAGAGATTATGTGTAGTCTATCAGAGACTAGGACAAAAGCTTATCAGAGACTAAGCTTAAAGCATTGGAGACTAAGCTTAAGTTGTCGGAGACTAACCATACTTGATCAGAGACTAAAGTTGAAGCAGTCAGAGACTAAAGTGAAGATTACTCTCTGATGTAGTACAAAGTTCTATTTGAATTAGAAGTTGACTTCGACATGGACATTGAAGATATGTTGAAGACGAAGATGGTTAGGAAACAAAAGGGAGTCGTAATTTATCATCATGGAATGAGATGAGTGAGCCTATTCCGATTGTCCATAGAAAAATCATGGTTGAATAGGATCAGAAGCTGAATTACGATTCAGATTTGGAAGTTGTAATTAAGTTTATAGAGTTGTAGTAGAAATTGTATGTTTTCATTGATTTGTATATATACAGTACAAAAATTAAAGATGACAATCGATTTGTTATTGTTAGAATTTGTAATCAATTATTAATCAACAAAAACAATTGTTTATAAATTTATCTTGTTCTTATTCTTTATTTTTTGCAAGTTAAATTACTTTAAAGAATAAGAATTTGAAAAAGATTTCAAGAACTTGTATTCAACCCCCCTTCAACAAGTTCTAGGCTATCTCACCAGGACAACAACATCCTCCCTCGCTTATAAAAATTTTGTCCCCGAAATTTACTTATAAAATAAGTAAGGATATTTTCCAATCATGTCTTTTTCTAGTTCCCACGTAGTTTCTTCTACATCGTGGTTTCTCCAATAAACATTTAGAGAGGAAACTTCCTTATTCCTCAATTTCTTAACTTGACGATCGACTATCTAGACTGGCTCCTCTTCATATGTTAGATCCTCATTGATTTCAGTAAGTTGATAATCTATTATTCTTTTGAAATTAGATTTATAAGGCTGTAGAACTGACACATGAAACACATTGTGAAGGTGACCTAACATTGGAGGTAATGCTAACTCGTATGCTATAGGTCCTATTTGTACATCATCCTCTACTAACAAAAATGTTGAGTTGTAAACGTTCTAAATCCTTGCACAACTCAATTTGTGTGGTTGTGATATTCAAACGTTTATGCTCAGTGCGTCTGCTGCTACGTTAGCTTTTTTAGGATGGTAATTTACTGTACAATCATAATCCTTAATTAATTCCAACCATCTACGTTGTCTCATATCTAGCTCCTTCTGTGTGAAGATATACTTTAAACTCTTATGATCCATGTATATCTCATATTTTCCCCATATAAATAGTTTCTCCAAATCTTAAGTGCAAAAACAATTGCTGCTAGTTCCAAGCCATGTGTTGGGTATTGTTTTTTTTTTCATATTCCTTTAATTGCCTTGAAGCATAGGCAATAACCTTTCCTTGTTGCATTAACACACAACCAAGACCTTGTAGAGATGCATCACTATAAATAATAAAATTTCCTATGTCATCAAGTAAAGTCAGGACTGGTGCCATTGTTAATCTCCTCTTTAATTCGTTGAAACTTCTCACACATTCCGAAGTCCATGACAACTTTACTATGTTCTTGGTAAGGTTGGTCAATGGTACGACTAGTTTTGAGAAGTCTTTTACAAATCGTCGGTAGTAACCAACTAATCCAAGAAAACTTCTCACTTTAGTTGGAGTAGTTGGTTGAGGCCATTTAATCACTGCCTCAATCTTCATTGGATCCACTGATTTTCAATTTTTATCAATGACATGACCAAGGAGTTGTACCCTTTGCAACCAAAAATCAAACTTAGAAAGCTTAGCATACAACCTATCTTTTCTCAGAAACTCCATAGTAAGTCGAAGATGTTCTTCATGCACTTTCTTTGTTTTGGAGTAAACCAAAATATCATCAATGAACACAATAATGAACTTATTAAGATGGGGTTTAAACACTAGGTTCATTAGATCCATAAATGTTGTAGGGGCATTTGTCAAACCAAATGACATTACAAGGAACTCGTAATTGTCCATATCGGGTACGAAATGTTGTTTTCAAAACATCATCAATCTTTACCCTTCATTGGTGGTAACCAGACCTTAAGTCAATCTTAGATAAGTAGGTTGCATCCTTCAATTGATCAAAGAGATCATCTATTCTTGATAAAGGGTATGTATTCTTAATGGTTACCTTATTCAATTCACGATAATCAATGCATAAACGCATTGATCCATCCTACTTCTTTACAAACAAAACATAGGCTCCCCAGGGTGAAACACTAGGACGAATAAAACCTTTATCCAATAATTCTTGCAATTGTATCATCAATTTCTTTAACTCTACTAGAGCCATACAGTATGGTGCTTTTGATATTGGTGCAGTACCATAAATTAATTCAATGCCAAATTCTATTATTCAGTCAGGAGGTAAAGCTGGTAATTCTTTAGGAAACACATCCCTAAATTCTTGTATTACTAGAATGTCATCTACTGTATGTTTCTCTTTAGTAATGTCTTGGACATAGGCTAGGAGAGTTTCACGTCCTTTCTTGATTAGTTTCCTAACTTGAATGTTAAAAAGGATATGACTAGAATTTGTTAGTTTGGTTCCACATAAAGTTATCTTATTGTTTTGAGGTGTATTGAGTAATACACGCTTCCTAAAACAATCAACCTTAACTTTATATGTGGCGGCCCTGGAAAATCCCCTGAGTCGGGCCTCTGGCACTATCAACAATTTGGGTGATAGCCCCAAGATCCCCATGCTGGAACCCCTGGGCCCCGCCCGAAAATAAAGATAACTCCACATAACAGTGACAAAAACATCATAGAAAAGCATTTACATTATTCGTATGAAACATACATTCTCAAAACATCATAACAAAATCTTAAGGTTCACATCTTCTTACATAACCTCAAAGCTTGGAAATAAACAAGCTACAGCAGAAACTAACTTTAGATGGCCCATCTGGCCTTACAACCTAAACATTTCTATGATGGCCTTTCGTTTCACTTTCCCTCTAAAGGCCATCCATAGGAAAGAAATCAAGAAGCTCTCACTATGCCATTTCCTCTTTTCCTTTATTAGGCGACTCGGCCTTCTTGACATAACCTGTAAAACATTTCATAACATTCCACATGAGCGTTTACGCTCATCAAGTATATATTCATAAGCAAGAAGAACAGATAATTCAAAAGCTTTAATATTCTTTGGGGTTGGGCGAAGCAATGCCAACACCTCCAGAAAATCAATAAACATGTATCATTTAGGGTTCCCGAGTGATTTCAAGGGGTTAACCCTTTTTTAAAAAAAAATAATTCTTGATTTGCCCTCTCTTCATCAGATAATGCATCACCTGACCAGATTGATCACTATCTGACTTCCTTTAACAATCAAATTTCATCCCAGCTGGTCAACCTGGTCGTTTGATTGCATCATTTGACATACGTACTCACTTGCAGAAAACATTGGTCGTCGAGGGTCTGATTATCGATGCCTCGGTCTTTCATTCCCTATCATCATTAGCTAGAATACTAGGCAAAAGCATTCAACAGCCCCTTAACTTCCCATACGGATATATCTTCTTGTAAACATTTTCTTGTTTTAAAAAAACTTTGGCGTGCTCAACAATTGAAAGCAGTGACTGCCAATAACCTTGGCTTGCTCAACAAATAAAAGCAGCGACTGCCAATAACGTAACTATATATCCATATGGGACATGCTCGGGTGTGCATACAAAATCACGACCTGCAACACCCTTACATCATCTTCATCATCATTTGGTGTGCTAGCAATTTTAAACAACTAGCAATCACCCAATAACATATAGCTCAATCATCAACATCTTTTCTCATACATCGGATCAATGATCATACGTTACTTAATCATAAAAAAAAATTATCATCTTGCATAGGCATTAACATCCTTTATTTACATAAATCGAAATAATGATTCTTTGTAATCAGTTAGAAAGAAAGTGGAATGAGTATATACTTGCCTTGGCCCTTAGCTAGATTCAATATATTGGTTGCAATAGGGTTCTGTAAAACATCATTGTTGGTATAACATGAGAAATCCATACTTTGGAAGATGATTATGCAAAATAGAGAATGATCATCAGGGCACGAAGTTGCCCGTCAGGGAATATTTTACCCGTTAGGGGATGCACTACCCATCAGGGAAAGATTCACCTATCAGAGGATAATTCACCTGTCAGGGGATAAGTCACCCTTCAGGGGATGCTTCACCCATCAGGGGATGATTAGCATAAGTGGATAACTACTCGTCAGAGACTAACTGATGATGTCATTTTAACCCATCGGAGACTAAGGGTGATGTCATCGGAGACTAACATTAATTCACCAGAGACTGATGACGTCATCTTAACCCATCAGAGACTAAGGGTGACGTCATCGGAGACTAACGTTAACTCACTAGAGACTGATGACGTCATCTTAACCCATCGGAGACTAAGGGTGACGTCATCGGAGATTAACGTTAACTTATCAGAGACTGATGACGTCATCTTAACCCATCGGAGAATAATGTTAACTTATTAGAAACTGATGACGTCATCTTAATCCATCGGAGACTAAGGGTGACGTCATCGGTGACTAATGTTAACTTATCAGAGACTGATATTATCTCATTAGAGACTAACATTATCTCATCAGAGACTAATCATAGAACTTGTCTCTGATAAAAGGAAGTCTTCTATGATCAAGAATGATATCTAGCGAAGAGTAAACTCAATCTAAGATACATAATCGTCCCTTTAATAACTCAAAACACCATACTCTTTAACAACTTTATTCTTTCCTAAAGACTTAGCATATACAGTGAATACTTTCGGATGCTACGTAAAAAAAAATGAAAAGTAGAGGAGAACATAAGATTCTTACCTCTTGGATTGACGAAAGAAATCAAAGCCTATTTGAAAGTAATCACCTAGAAGAGAGAACTTGAAATTATATGGAAATGGTAGGTTTAAAGAAGAACTTTAGGAGAGAAAATCTTTAAAAAAGAGATTGAAATGTTACCTCTGGATGAGGTATTTATAGTAAGCTGAGATTAAGCTTTGAGATAAAATCATTGGTTAATAAAACGGCTACTCATCATGATTCTTAACAGCTGATACATGTAATAAGCAACTGTTGTCCTTCATGCACATAAGCTAGTCACTTAAGCATTTTACTAATCTAATTAATATACGTACACACGATGTAATCATTCTTACATATGCCATCCTAATAAGCAAGAGACTTACTAGTTTAGATGCTTATATTCCTTCAAGCAATTACGATTGTTACCAGACATGTAAACATAATTTGCTTGTCCTTGTAACCATCATCCAAACAAATTATAATCCTTTAATGGGTCCAAAAATATTTAGACATTCAAAAACATCATATATTAACTCTACACGTTAATAAGAAAACAAATATGAGTGAATAAATTATTTATAGATAAACAAAATTTTTAGGTCGTCACATTATATTTTCCTAACCAATCCATACCCAAAATGACATCAAACTCTCCCAATGTAAAAGGTATCAAGTCTGCGGGAAACTCATGTTTTTCCTATTTGAATGATACATTGATTAAATACCATTGTAATGTAATACATCTCCTGATTGGCAATCGTAACCTCTACTGGATTGAGCATATCTTGTTGTTCTAGTTTTGATTTCTCAACTAGGTGCATAGAGATAAAAGATCTAGTTTCTCCCGAATTGAATAATACGCATGCTAGTATGGAATTAACTGGGAGCATAACTGTTACCACCTCAGCAAGTTGCAATGCATCATTAATAGTCATGTTATAGGTGCATGCCATAGGATGTGCAGAATTTGCATTAGGTCTAATTGATGGCTTTCTTTCTCCCTCAATGAGCTTCCTTGTTTTCTGGGGGCAGTTCGGGAAAATATGACCTGTCATGCCATAGGTGTAGCACGTGGTATAGGTAGGTCTTCCCAGGTTCTGAATTTGTGGTCTATTCTAGCTTATTATAGGAGAATTGGGGTAGTCTTGGAAAATATGCCTTGGCTGTTTACACCGATAACATCTAAGCAAATATGTTCACAAGCAACATAAATTGCACAACATCTAAGCAAATCTGGGACACCATCAAAGTCCTATGTGAAGGAACTGACCAAGTCCGAAAAAACAAAAGGTCATTGTTAACACAACAATACGAGTTCTTTCAAGCAAAGCCTGGTGAACGAATAACATCAGTTTATGATAGGTTCAACACTTTGCTCAACGACCTGAAAATACTTGGGAAGTCCTATGATAATGAGGATGTTAACACCAAGTTCATGAGATCTCTCCCAGCAAGTTGGGATCCAAAGACCACTATAATAAGAGAGGCCCATGACTTGGATATCCTCACACTGGACAGGCTCTACGGGTATTTAAAGACTTATGAACTCGAAGTAGAGCAACGACAACGCATGCATGGCAAGGACAAAGGAGCTACGTTGATGGTTAGGACAAGCAAGTCTCAAGAGAAGCTTGATGAGGAATCTTCCAATGCTAGCTCGACTGATCAGGAAGATGAACTGGATTCTGATGATGACATGGAGGAATTCATGGCATTCATGGTCAAACAGTTCAAGAAATTCAGGGCCAGTAGGAAAGAAAGAAAATCATCAAGGAAACCTAACCCTAAACGTGAAGGTTAAAAAGTCACCTTCAACTTAAAAAAGATAAGATGTTACAATTGTGACGGGTTAGGGCACTTTGCCAATGAGTGCAGGAAGCCGAGATCTAGTGATAGATATAAGGATGAAAAATCAAGGAAAGGGAATGACTTTGCTGACAAGAAAGCCAAATCAAAGAGCAAAGCCTTGATTACGGAGGGTAAAGATTGGATTGACAGCAACTCTGATGAAGAAGTTGTCAACTTTGCCTTGATGGCTCGAAGTGACGAGTCAAGTGATTCTACAAAGGTATGTGATGCAAATCAGAATTTTAATGTGCTTGATTTACTTGACACATCTAGCATTGAAAGCATACAAAAAGATATGTCTGATTTGCATGTTAGTTTTAGATCTTTAACTATCGAAAATCTAACTTAAACAAAGCTCATCATATGATTGATGCTTTGAAAAAGAGGGAATATTATTTAGTAGAGCAACTTGAAAATGCTCAAGCTAAGATTAAACAATGGAATACTTCCTCTAAAAAGTTGACAGACTTGGTAGAGTGTCAAACAATAGGTCAAAAATTTGGACTAGGTTATGATGAAAATCTAGACAAGAGTTCAAATTTAAATGATCTATTTGAAGCTGCAAACTCCTCAACTAGTAAGCTAGATATTTTAAAAAGAATTAATTTTGTCTCTCCTGTTATTGAACCCAAAATTATCAACACTCAATATCAACAAGTAACTGCAATATCAGAAATTGATCAAAAGACAGTAAATGTTGTTGATAAGAGTAAAAATAAAAGATTAAATATTGGGTTCATGACAAAGACACAGTTAAGTAAAAAATTGGAAAATCTTCCAGATAAAATGGCTGAAAAATCAGTGGAGTTAAGCAGAAATAAGAAAAATAGGAATGGAAAAATTGGCATTAATAAATATACAAATTATGCTAGAATGCCTGATGCTCCTAGAAAGACATGTCATGTATGTGGTAACCCCAACCACATAACTGTTAACTGTAGGAGTAAAAATAAAATTCCTATTACTGAGACTACATCTTCAAAGAGAATAAAAGATAAATCACCTGTAAAAAGGTTAAATAATCTTTGCATTAACAATGAAAACCCTAAGCTTGGCAGTCTCTCACAAACAAGTAGCAAGACTAATGATTGTCCAATTAAAGTCAAAACTGCTAAAAGACAATCAACTAAATCTGAGTCAAGTCTTGAGTCTACAACTAGTGAGAAAGGACCCAAGAAAGTCTAGGTTCCAAAATTCTCAAGCTAGTTACTCTCTACTGTGCAGGGCAAAAAGAAGAAAACATGGTACTTGGATAGTGGCTGTTCAAGGCATATGACTGGAGATAAGTCCCTACTAAAACAGTATGAAGAGAAAAGTGGCCCAAAAGTCACTTTTGGAGATGACAACAAAGGCCATATGAGGGGATATGGCAGTGTTGAACATGGAGATGTCATCTTCACTGAAGTAGCACTTGTTGATGGCTTAAAGCACAATTTACTATGTGTGAGTCAACTATGTGATAAGGGATTCAATGTCACCTTCAAAGAAGATCAATGCTTAGTGTGTGACAAAGAATCTGATAATGTGATATTGACAGGGAAAAGAAAAGGAAATTTGTATGTTGCAAATCTTATTTCTTTTACTGATCAAATCACATGTCTCTATAGTAAAGCTTCAACTGATGAAAGTTGGCTTTGGCATAAGAAGCTTTCCCACTTGAATTTCAAGAACATCAACAAGCTTGTGAGGAAAGGACTGGTAGCTGGCATTCCACAATTAGAATTTACACAAGATGGATTGTGTGATTCATGCCAGAAAGGGAAAAAAAGAAGTGTGTCATTCAAAAGCAAACCAGCTACATCAATCACTGACCCTTTATAGTTGCTGCACATGGATTTATTTGGTCAAGTGAATGTGATGTCAGTCTTAAGAAATAGATATGCTTTGGTTATTGTGGATGATCACACGAGGTATACTTGGGTAAAATACCTCCATACAAAAGATGAAGCTGCTCAGTTGATAATTGATCATATCAAGAAGATAGAAACTGAGTCAGGAGAAACAGTAAGGGTGATAAGGAGTGATAGAGGAACATAATGCAAGAATTCCCAAGTTACTGAATTCTGCACTGAAAAAGGAATAACTCATCAATTCTCAACTCCAAGAACCCCCCAACAAAATGGAGTTGTTGAGAGGAAAAATAGAACCCTTATTGAAGCAGCAAGGACTATGTTACAAGAGTCCAAGATTCCCACATATTTTTGGGAGGAAGCTATAAGCACTGCTTGCTTTACACAAAATAGATCCTTGACAAACAAAGCATACAATAAAACACCTTATGAATTAATGACTGGGAGAAAACCAACTCTCAAGTTTTTACATGTGTTTGGTTGTAAGTGCTTTATACTGAGAGACTCATCAGAAACAAGAGGAAAATTTGACAATAAGTCTGATGAGGCAATCTTCTTAGGTTATTCTTTGTCAAGTAAAGCATACAGAGTATATAATCTAAAAACAAAGGTCATTGTGGAATCAATACAAGTCGTGTTTGATGATAAAAAGATTCCAGGAATGATTAGACAAGGATTGCATGAACCTCTCAGTTTTGAGAATGAATTGGATGCATGGGAATATCCATTAGAGACTATTGAAAAACCCCAAGATAGCAATGATCCCTACATAATTGAGGGGGAGTTAACTATTGTGCATAAAGTACCAAGAACTAATACTGTATCAGAGACTAGAGTATTAGATGAAACTCAAGAGACTGGTGACATTAGTATTTCATCGGAGACTAATGGTTCACCAGAGACTAAAGTCACTGATGCACAATCAGGGACTATATTGACACCAGAGACTATAGAGATAAATAGCTCAGGGGGAGCTAATAATGAAGAAGTCAATGGTTTTGGGGGAGCAGTCTCTGATCACGAAGCTAGATTGAATATCATCAATCTAGAAAATGAAGCCTCCATTTCAAGGTCAAATCTGCCACGTGCAATTCCATGGTTGAGAGACCACACACCAGATTTGATTATTGGAAGTCTAGAGGATGGAGTCAAGACTAGAAGTGCAACTCAAAATGAATGTTTATATCTCAGTTTTCTCTCAAAGATTGAGCCAAAGAAAATTGAGGAAGCACTTCAAGATCCTGACTGGATAATTGTCATGCAAGAGGAGTTAAGCCAATTCACTCGAAACAAAGTCTGGAGACTGGTACCCAAACCAAGGAATAGATCAATAATTGGTGCCAAGTGGGTCTTCAAAAATAAATTGGATGAAACTGGTACAATTACAAGAAATAAAGCAATACTGGTTGCAAAAGAATATTCTCAAGAAGAAGGAATAGATTATGATGAAACTTTTGCACCAGTAGCAAGACTTGAAGCAATCAGAATCTTCTTGGCTTTTGCATCCTACAAGAACTTCAAGGTGTACCAGATGGATGTCAAAAGTGCTTTCTTGAATGGAAAATTGGAAGAGGAAGTCTATGTTTGCCAATCCCCAGGTTTTGTGGACTCCAAATTTCCAAATCATGTCTACAGGTTAGACAAAGCACTTTATGGCTTAAAACAAGCACCAAGAGCCTGGTATGATACTCTATCCCAATTTTTACTTGAAAATAAATTTGTTAGAGGTATCATAAATAAAACTTTATTTTATAGAAAGCAAGGCTCTAACATTATATTGGTGCAAATATATGTAGATGATATTATATTTGGGTCTACAAATGAGAAACTTTGTGAAAAATTTTCAAAACTAATGCAGTCTAGATATTAAATAAGTATGATGAGAGAATTAACATTTTTCTTAGGATTGCAAATAAAACAATCAACTATTGGAATTTTTATTAGTCAGTCTAAGTATATCAAAGATTTATTGAGAAAATATGATTTGGTTGATCGTGCATCTACAAAAACACCCATGCCTACTGCCACTACACTAGATAAAGATTTAAAAGGAAAGAAAATTGATATTACTAGCTATAGAGGCATGATAGGCTCTCTTTTATATCTAACTACAAGTAGACCTGATATAATGTTTGCTACATGTTAATGTGCTAGATTTCAAACTGACCCTAGAGAGTCACATTTGATTGCTGTAAAAAGAATACTCATATATCTAAAGGGTACCCCAAACCTTGGTTTATGGTATCCCAAAGAATCTGATTTTAAACTAATTGGTTATTCAGATGCTGACTATGCAGGTTGCAAGCTTAATAGGAAAAGCACAAGTGGAAGCTGCCAACTTCTTGGAGGCAGACTTGTTTCTTGGTTTAGCAAGAAACAAAATTCAGTTTCTACTACAACAGCAGAAGCTGAATACATCGCAGCTGGGAGTTGTTGTGCTCAAATCCTATGGATCAAGAATCAACTCCTAGACTATGGTATGTCATTATCCAAAATTCCTATCTATTGTGATAATACTAGTGCCATAGCAATAACAGAAAATCCAGTGCAACATTCAAGAACAAAACACATAGATATTAGATATCACTTCATAAGAGAACATGTAAATGAAGGTAATATTGAATTACACTGGGTAACAACTGATAAACAACTTGCAGACATATTCATAAAACCTTTAGATGAATCTACTTTTTCTAGATTAGTTTCTGAATTAGGAATGTTGAATTATGCCTCTAAAAATTGATTAAATTTTGAAAACAAGTTGTTTAGTTGTGAGAATCTAGAAATTTTATTTTTGGAATTCAAGCTGTTTTTTTTAATTAAATAGAATTTTAGAAGCTACAATTAAATTTCTGGAATGTAGCTGTTATCAAATAACAGAATTCTTGAAGCTAATAATCATTAAACTTGATTGTTGGAAATATTTTTGAAAGCTTAAGAGAAAGAGACTATCTTAGTCCCTAATAGTGTTTTTAATTAGTCCCCGACTGAATTAAAAAATTGAACTATCAGAGACTAACTAGTCTCCGATAGTTGTTTTTAATTAGTCCCCGGCTGAATTAAAAATTGAACTATCGGAGACTAACTAGTCCCCGACAGTTGTTTTTAATTAGTCCTCGACTAAATTAAAAAATTGAACTATCGGAGACTAACTAGTCCCCGATAGTTGTTTTTAATTAGTCCCCGACTGAATTAAAAATTGAACTATCAGAGACTACCTTAGTCCCCAACGTCGTTTTTGGTTAGTCTCTGACTCAATCAAAATGAACTATCGGGGACTCATTGGGTCTAGTCTCTTATGAGTGAACTTATCAGAGATTAGGGCAATCTCTGATCGAGGGTAATCTGGTAGTTATCCTACCCACGATTAAAAACGGTTCACTATCTTTAGAATTGCAAACGTTTCTAATACTTTGCTAAAAGTAAAATCAAACACATCTGCAATCACAATTTCTCAAAGCTTTGAAATTATTTTCTCTCTGCAAATTCTCTACAATTTAACCCTTTTTTCAAAGTTTCTTCAAAGTTCACAGATCTCTTCCAATGGCCGCTAAAACAGTCTGTTTCCAGTTTGGAGATTTCAATTTCATTAAGACTAGCCATGCAGGGGGTGGCTAACAAGCATGAATTTGGAGCTTAGTATCACCCCTTCGTGAATTTTTTTCAAAACTCCACACTAACCTATGCCATTTATGAAGCTCCCGTCCAAGCCGCTGAAGTCATCACAGCTATGTGGACCACTGCAACAATCCAGGATGAGAATACTAAATCTCCTATGGTAAGTTTCAGGTATGATAATACTGTTTATAATATCGACCATACCATTATTGTTAATAATGCTTTAATTACCAATGTATGAAAACTTTGACTCCCCTGCCTCTGATGAAGAACTTCTTTCTATGTTTAAAAACCTACATTATTCTGCTGAAATTAGTTCTATTAGGTCTATTACACGACCCCATCTAAGGCAAGAGTGGTCGTTGTTCTTTGATATAATAACTAAAGCATTTACTTCAAAATGCAGTGGCTATGATGCTATCACTACACTCATACAACAAATCGCTTTTAGTGTGTTGTATGATAGACATCTAAACATTGGGCTTTTAATTCTGCAAAACCTTTTGGTAAAACTGAAATCTGATACTAAAAATAAAATTTATTATGCTAGGTTTTTTATGATGATTGCTGATTATCTAATCCCTAACCTTAATATTACTGGATTGCAAGTTGTACCAACTATTTTGCAGAGTGAAAGAATTTTTACTGATGTGAAGCATAAATCTGCAAAGGTAAAGGTTCCCTTATTTTCCCCTCCTGTCATGAGATCTATTCTCATTGACAGGCTTCCAAATCTTTATTCTTTGCAATTCTTTGAGGATATTGAAAGCCAAAACCCCATTAATCCTCCAACCACTTCACAACATCAATCCATAGCCCCCTCCACAGTTTCCCAAAAGACTGTGGTTGTAAAAACAAAGACAGCTAAGAAGCTCCCAATAAAAAGAAAAATAATTGAGGGAGTAAGTGAGGATAAGGGAGAACAAGAAGCTGAAGTACCACTTCAGAGAAAGAAGAGATTAATAACCCTTAGCCAAAAGCAATCCATTGCTTCCCAACAAGCAATGGAGGTTATAAGGAAAAACAGTGAACTGTCACCATCCTCCCAAAAGGATGTTGACATTGAAGAAAGTTCCCAACCAGGAACACACTGTACAGAGTCTACACAACCTCTTGTTCACCAACAAGAGAAACCAGAAAGAGAGACAATAAAAGAAAAGAGTGACACAAGGAGTGCACACACAGAGTCATCAATTGATGTTCCTCAATTTTCAATGTCTGAGGAACAACCAACACTCCACACTGTACATTCTTCTCCTTCTTCTCCCATACTTGATTCTTTTGATATTACACATTTAAATTCTCTTGATTTTTCCCAAGAGGAGCCCATAATCGAGACAAGCTCTCACACATATTCCATGGATAGATCCCTAGCCCCAGATACACAAAGGGAACCCCTTATCTATGCAGTCACAAGTACTTCTCAAACCCCCACTTCTGTAGGACAGAGTGCACCTATCCATATGAGTGAGGATGTGAGAATAAATAGTGAGAGTCAGGCACCTGACCTAGAAAAAGGAGAGGATATACACAAACAAGAGAGTCAAGCTTTAGAAAGCTTGGAAAAAGGAGAGCAAGAGAAGCTGAGTGCCCAATCCCAGTCAAAAGGAGAGGGTGTGAGCAAGGATGAGATCCTTGAAGAAAATAAAAGAGAGAAATTCTCAGCAGGTGACTTTTTGAAACCTGTTGAGACATCCACCACACATGAAGCCCAAATTTCCTCTGCTCCACCATCAGCACTAACAGAGAACATTGGGGGAAGCCCCGGGACAGGGGATGTCACATTACAAGTAATATCTGAAATGTCAAATGCAGACTTTGAGACACTCTATGGCTTACAACAGTCTCAAGATCACATCTCTACATTAAAGACATCTCTGGCAAATGAACCTATCCTTGGAGAACCTGAAGAAGAGAATGTGGATGTGTGGCTTGATGCACAGTTCACCAATTCTCTGGAGGATGCAGCTGCTCAACTCAGGCAGGATTATGTGACCAACATAGGGTCAACAACAGCTGCACCATCTCCTAAGGACTTACTTGAAGAAATAACCAAAGTGAACAAGAAACATACCAAGTTTCACCACTTTTTGGTTATTGGCATAAATGCGGCAGTCAAGGAGATGAAGTAGCAAATGGAGATTGAGACTGATAAGATTAGAAGGAGCTATGAAGGACACTTGCCAAGGAGGACTGTCACTGCAATTGATTTTCTCATCAACAACAAGTCCAAGACTGACAGTAAAATTCAAGCCCTTGAAGCCAAAATCAATCTCCTTCTCCAAAAGCAAGATCAAATGGAACAGCTCTTGATGCAGGCACTACCACATTTGGCTACCTCCTCCATACCCCAAGATGCTGATATCAAAAAGGGGGAGAGTGGTCAATTCAAACAACCTGTACAAATATCCAAACCAAACACTGTTCCAGGTTCAACAAATGCTTCCTTGCATATGGAGTTGCAGGCATTGAAAGAAAACACAATGAAAGAAAATGTTGCACTGCAAGCCTACAAAGAAAAAAATACTAAAGTAGCATGCTGATCTTGAAACAACAACAGCAATAACAACATCATCAACAACAACAACACCAGCAGCAACAACAATTCCTCTTTCTTCCAAACCAACTGCAGAAGCCCCAACTTCATCAAAAGACAAAGGCAAAGGTGTCATGGTTGAAGATACAAAGAAACATACTCTTACTCAACCAGGATAGCCTAAGCTATTGGGGGATGCTATGAAGACTACTCACTTTCCCACCCCTATTGAACTTGAATTAGGAGGGAAAGTTGAGTTAGTTAATCCTCGAGATCCAAGATTAATAAATGCTGATGCAATGCTTGCTCAGAAACTTCAACAAGGGGAAGACATGGCTGCAGAACAAGAAAAGAAGGAGGAGGAGACTAAGAAGAAGAAATACTCAACAAAGAAGACAAGTGCAAAGAAGGTAGTCATGACCAAGAAAAGAACTTCAAGAATAAAACCTACACATCAAGAACCCCCAAGGTCAACTGAGACTACATTGGTGGCTGTAAGTGGACCAACAAAGCCACTAACAGCTCCATCAAGGAAGTCTTATAAAGTTGATATGGCCAGCACAAGTGAAATGATCAAAGCCTTAAAAAAGAATACAAGGTATATTAATCTGGTCAAGGGTATAAACGACAAAGATTTACTTTATATCTTTTTCAAAAATGGAGACTCTGTGAAGTATACTAAGCCAGACTTGGAGGGGTAATCAAAAGAAGATTTGGAATGGTTGCTGTCTACAGTACTTGTAACTACAAAGCTCAACATGGAATTTCGAAGTCAGATCAAGAAGGCAATAAAGGAGATAAAGAGTATGGACAAAGTGCCAACCGATCTTCCTAAACCAGTACCTCTTGGATTGTGGTATAAGACTTTCCATGGTGATAAAGTATTCTTTGACTACAACAGAGACATCAATAAAGTGAGTGAAAATCATCTTGAAAGATTCGTTAAACTTCTCAGATGCAAAAGAAGCAACTGAAGTTGTTCTCAAAAAGCGGCTGATGGAAAGATTAGAACGACCAAGGGAAAACAGAAGGAAAGAGAAAAGTTGTTGAGCTAAAGGTATGTTGTTTGCTGTAAAAGTTGTAATCTTTATTTTTGAAGCTAGACTTATAGGATTTAAATCTGAGTCTAGGTGGAAGCTGAACAACAGATCAAAGATCTTAGTTCAGAATACATTTGTAGTTAGCAATTATTTATTCTTTTTCTAAGTAATTGTAATGTTGAGTTTTGACATCATCATCAACCTTGAAATTATGTTTATCATTCTGATATTCATAATTAGGGGGATATTGTTAGGTTTTAGAACATTTGATGATAATTGTCTTTAGATTACTTAGAGTACAAATGTATAGAAAGTGTTAATTAGTAACACTAAAGTTTTGTAGCCAGTAGTTATCTCTTTGTTTGTAATTCATTTATTCTTTGTAAAGAGATATAATTATTTCTTATTTGTAAGTAACTGCTGGAATGGAGTATCAAAGCTTCAGCAAGTCAAAATGTGTACTTGATCCATTGGAGTTTACAAAAAAGCTTGTCGGAGACTAGGAAAACTTGTCAGAGACTAAAGATTTTATCTATCAAAGACTAGTTTTGCCTATCGAAGACTAAGGCTTACGTCATCAGAGACTAAAGATTTTATCTATCAGAGACTAGTTTTGCCTATCGGAGACTAAGGCTTACGTCATCAGAGACTAAGTTTAAAAGAGTCGGAGACTAAAGCTTACGTCATCGGAGACTAAAGTTAAAAGCATTAGAGAGTAAGCTGACGTCATCGGAGACAAAGCCTTAAAGCATCAGAGACTAAATAACTCTATCGGAGACTACACAATCTGACGTCATCAGGGACTAAAAGCACCAGAGACTAGTGATGACGTCACCAGAGACTAAAGATGAAACATCAGGGACTAATCGTGATTTATTTCTTGAGAGATACAGAGTTTGAATTAAAATGGAATATCTTCCACGTAGTTCGAGATATTATTGAAGACGTAGCTGGTAAGGAAACTAACCAGAAATCTCTTCCTAATCAAAAAGGAAAGATTGTATTTGATTCGAATAAGGAAGCTGAATCAATATTGATTTAGAATAGGAAAACTGAAAAATCAGTTTTAGAGAAGTTGTAATTAGTTTTACAGAATTGTAATTTGAATTGTAATTCGAATTGTAATTCGAAGTTGTATAGGTTTTTCATAGTTTGTATCCTTTTCTATACAAAATAGAAAAGAAGCTGAATCATATTATTGTGATTGTTAGAATTTGTATTCAGTTGTTAAAATCAATTCAAGCAATTGTTTATAAATTGATTCATGTTCTTGTTCTTTATTTCTGC
Organism: Centella asiatica; assembly: GCA_014636745.2. Lineage (NCBI taxonomy): Eukaryota > Viridiplantae > Streptophyta > Magnoliopsida > Apiales > Apiaceae > Centella > Centella asiatica. Next base: position 38,428,602 of record CM025783.1, on the reverse strand, counting down.
AAGTAATTATTAATTTCTTGAAGAACAAGTAATCGAAAAGAATTCAAAGAACTTGTATTCAACCCCCCCCCCCCCCTTCTACAAGTTCTCGACTATCTCATTGGGAAAACAACAATTCACGTTGAAGTTATTGTATATTCTGTAGTATGCATGTTGAAACTTTATTATAAATATTAAGTTGATATTGATTTAAGCTATGTTTCCTTTATAGATGAATCCACCTACTCCAGGACCTGTAGATAAGGGCAAGGCACCTATGGTTAAAAGTTCAGAGAAGGAGCATATCCCTAGTAGTAATGTTGCTCGACCTTTTAAGCCTGGTAGACACCATCTGTTAGATAGCAATCGTGGGAGGACAGGTGCATGTTGGTGAGTGACACCTCGCAAAAGAGTGAATAAACCAACTCAGGTTTTTCATTTAAGATGCCGAGAGGTTCTGATAAACATGTTAAGGGGTCTGCAGAACCTGAGGGAACTAAGCAAAACCCAACGAATCCGTTTGAGGGGTCAAGTTTTTCAGTTCATATGAAGACTCCTTCCTCACCCCATGATCAAACAGATTCTCCAACCTTGGATCCTTCCCAAATAAGAGGTTCTCCTGCTGATAAGCATACACAACCTACGGTGTCAGCCACTCCACACGTTGTTTCTACATCAGTTACCTTATCAAATGTTGCACCTGCAGTACCACCACAAAAAAATCCAGTACCCTTGCCTTTTCCAAATGGATTCTGTTATTATCTTCAACGCAGAATCCGTATGACACAATCAGAATTGGCAACACGTAATACCACCATGCTGCGTCAGTCAATGGCTCATCAAAGAACTAGCAGACTGTTAGACCTTTGGAGGGAATCATTTCAAGATGTGTCCTTAGTTCTCACTGAGACTCTGACAGAAGTTGTGATCTCGATTAGTAATTATCTTAGGCTGCGCCAGCCTACTGTAGCAGATCTAAACCAGTTGATGTATAATCTTATAGAGAAGGTTGAGGGAGCGTGTCATTTTGCACATAAGGCAATGAGTGAACTTGATTCCCAACCCTTGTATTAGGCTCTGGTAGTAGCCAATGTTGTCATGTTTTTGTTTAATGTTGCAGCAAGGAAGCTTTGTTGTACAAATTTGATATAATGAGTGAACTTGATTCCCAACCCTTGTATTAGGCATCGGTAGTAGTCAATTTTGTTATGTTTTTGTATAATGTTGTAACAAGGAAGGTTTATTGTACAAATTTGCTATGATGTAATTTTCGTTACTTAATATATATATTTTGATGGTTTAATTTGGAATTCTTTCTTTCCTTTTTGTATATATGTTATTCTTTAAAAGAGAAAAGGAACTTTTGATGGTAAGTTTATATTTTCCTTAATTTATAGGAAAATGGCCCAAAGAGGAAGACCTCGAACTCGTCAAGCTACCAACCAAGCTGACCAAGAGAACCCCAACCTGAACAACAATCAAGGAAGTAATAATCAGGAGAATCCCATTGCCTTATTGGTAAACATGATTAAGGAAGCCTCCCAAAATAACAATAACCAAGCACTTCCATCACAACCTAGAAGGGTGGCAATTAAGGATTTTACCAATAGTTGCCCACCTACTTTTAATGGTGATGGAGGTCCCACTGCCGCTCAAATTTGGATTAAGGAGATAGAAAAAGCTTTTCGTATTGCTGAAGTAACTGATGATTTTAAGACGGAATATGCTACGTATTTATTGAAAGAGGAAGCTAGTTATTGGTTGGAAAATACTGAACGTTTAGAGATGACTAGGAGATTGGCAAGTAGGAATGAACAAATAGTCCCTGAAGTTGATCTAGTTGTCACCTGGTCCCAGTTTAAAGAATTTTTCTATAGCCAGTATTTTCCAACCAGTGTTGCGGATGAGCTAGAAAAACAATTTCTAGATTTGAGACAAGGGAGCATGACTGTGGAAGTGTATGAGAAGAAGTTTAATGAATTACAGAGATTTGCGCCGCATTTGGTAGATACTGAGAGAAGAAAGATGAAAAGGTTTGAGCATGGTTTTAATCCATGGTTGCAGGATAAGATTGCTATTTTGTGTCTGAACAACTATGCTGAAGTGGTCCAAAGGTCAAAAGTAGCAGAGAAAAGTGGCAAGCTACTTCGGGAATTCAATTGGGAAAAACGTAAGGAAGGACAGAGAAAAGGGAGTTATTATGACAATCTTAATCAAAGGATTGGAGGACAAGGAAAACCACAAACCAGTTTGGTCGTGATGAAACAAGGGGAAAGAAATAGGTATAATGATAATAATAGGAAAATAAATTTCAGTGCGGATTTAAGTGAGAATAAAAAGAGGATCGTTATTTGTGGCAAATGTGGAAGGAACCATGAAACTTCACAGTGTTTAATGGGAATCGATTTGTGTTTCAAATGTCGTCGATCTGGACATACTGCCAGTAATTGCCCAAAACAAGCACCGATCGTTTCCCAACCGAGATTTCCTCCGCAGCAATATCAACCACAAAGTGCTATTCGTGTAGTTGGAACTACGAGGAGATGCTTTAGTTGTGGTCAGGTAGGCCACATCTCCACTTCTTGTCATCAGAAAAAGAGTTAGGGTAAACCCCCATTAGTAGGACCTAGCATGACAGTCTACCGACCCCAAGCTAGAACTTACAATATGACTGCGCAGGACGCACTGTTGTCTGATAATGTGGTTTCAGGTATGATTTTGGTTATTTCAATTGAAGTATATGCTTTATTTGATTTTGGCGTGACTAGATCCTTCATATCTGAATGTTTTCTTAAGAATAGAAATTTTACTCTTGAATGTTTAGAAACACCTCTAGAAGTTGTAGTAGCTAATCAAGAGGTGTACATTGCCAAGAGTATACTACTTGATTGTAGTATATGAATAGGAAAGCATGACTTCCCTGCAAATCTAATACCTTTTCCATTGGGATTAGCGGGATACCTTTTCCCTGCAAATCTAATTGGCCACAACCAAAGACACCTACTGAAGTGCAAAGTTTTCTAGGATTAGCGGGATACTATCGTCGATTCGTCAAGATTTCTCTAAGATAGCAGTTCCATTAACGAATCTGACAAGGAAGACAGAAAAGTATGTTTGGACCCCAACTTGCGAGAAGAGTTTTCAAGAATTAAAGAAAAGGTTAACCACCGCCCCAGTACTAAGTTTACTTGATAACAAAGGAGATTTTGTGATTTATAGTGATGCCTCGATGAATGGACTAGGAGCTGTGCTAATGCAGCATGGAAAAGTTATTGCCTATGCATCTCGGCAACTTAAGGATTGTGAAAAATGATACCCAACACATGACTTGGAATTGGCCGCGATCGTTTTTGCATTAAAGATTTGGAGGCATTATTTGTTTGGAGAGAAGTGTGAAATTTACACAGACCATAAGAGCTTAAAGTACATATTCACCCAAAAGGAACTGAACATGAGGCAAAGACGGTGGTTGGAACTAATTAAAGACTATGATTGCTCGATCAACTATCACCCTAGTAAAGCTAATATTGTGGCTGATGCATTAAGTAGATGTGAAAGGCTAAATGTGATGACAAGTCAAGAAGAGGTACGGATGGATTTGGAGAGATTACAAATAAATGTCATCACAACTCATCAAAAGAAAAAGATAGAGCAAGGGGTTGGTGTAAAACCAAGCTTACTGACTATTATCAAGGAAACTCAAGAGGAGTATGTGGAAAATAAGGAGAAATTGCTAAACAGAGAGAAAGGAAAATGTCGGATCCATGATGATGGGTTGATAAGATTTGAGAATAGAATTTGGATTCCGACAAAGTGGAATTAAGAAGAAATTTACTACAGAAGGCCCATAACTCTAAATTTTCAATACATCCAGGTGGAACCAAAATGTATCAGGATTTGAAACAAAATTTTTGGTGGCCTAACATGAAGAAGGAAATAGCTGAATGGGTAAATACATGTCTCACCTGTCAACAAGTTAAAGCAGAAAACCAAAAGCCTAGTGGTTTGTTGCAATCTTTGGATATCCTAGAATGGAAGTGGGAATATATCACAATGGATTTTGTGGTTGGATTGCTAGTAACTCAAAAAGGATTAAACACAATTTGGGTAGTAGTGGACAGATTGACTAAATCTGCGCACTTCCTACCTATTAAGGACACCTATAAGATGGACCAATTGGTCAGATTGTATGTGAAGGAAATCCTTAGCCGTCATGGAGTGCCACTTTTAATTGTATCTGATCGTGACCCTCGTTTCACGTATAGGTTCTGGCGGAGCTTTCAAGAGTATTTAGGAACAAGATTGGACATGAGTACCGCTTTCCACCCGCAAACTGACGGGCAATTTGAAAGAACAATCCAAACCTTAGAAGATATGTTGAGAACGTGTTCTTTGGATTTTGGAGGATGATGGGATGAACATCTACCACTCATTGAGTTTGCTTATAATAATAGTTATCAGGCCAGCATAAGAATGGCTCCATTTGAAGATTTGTATGGAAGAAAGTGTAGGACACCAATGTTTTGGAATGAAGTTGGAGAAAGGAAGCTAAAAGGACTTGAAATAGTCCAACAAACTGAGAATGCAATCCGAATGATCCGGGCCAAGTTAAGCGCAGCTTAAGATCGACAAAAGCAATACGCAAACCAACATCGAAAAGATCAAGCACTAAAAGTAGGAGGTTATGCATTGCTTAAAATCTCACCTTGGAAAGGCATATTGCGTCTTGGACGAAAAGGAAAGTTAAGTCCTCGTTTTATAGGACCTTTTGAAATACTCCGCCGTATTGGTGAAGTGGCTTATTAGCTAGCATTACCCCCAGCCCTAGGCCATGTTCATGACATTTTTCATGTCTCAACGCTACGACCTTATAGAGGAAATCATTTTGGCATTATTGACTACCAGCCCATTGAGTTACAACCAAATTTCCATTATGAAGAAACTCCAATACAAATTTTGGATCGTCAAGTAAAGGTTTTGAGAAATAAAGAGATTGTATCTGTAAAAGTTTTATGGAGAAACAACAATGTTGAAGAAGTAACATGGGAACTAGAAGAAATGATGATGCAAAAGTACCCTCAACTGTTTCAACAATAAAGTTTCGAGGACGAAACTTATTGTAAGGAGGGGAGAATGTAACGACTCGAAAAATTTGTTTATCTATAAATAATTTATTTATTCATATTGTTCTTTTTATATATTAACGTGAATAGTAAATATATGATGTTTTTGGAATGTCTAAATATTTTCGGACCCATTAAAGGGGTTATATATATATATATATATATATATATATTTTGGTCGTTGGTTGCAAGGGAAAACAAATGATATTTATATTTGGTGACCTCCGTAATTGCTTGAAGAAGCTTTGCGTCTAGACTGGTTAAACCTCATGAAGGACTTAAGAGCCTAAGTATGATGACATCATTGTGTACGTATGTTAATTTGATTAATAAGCTGCTTGTGTGTCATCAAGTGGATTAAACGTATGTGCATGAAGGACAACAGGCTTATTACTTATGCTTAGCTGCTAAGAATCATGATGAGTAGCCGTTCTACCGTCCATATTAACCAATCATTTTATTTTACAACTTAATCTCAGCCTCCTATAAATACCTCATTCGGAGGAACATTTTAAACTTTTTTCTAAAAATTTCTCTTCCAAAGTTCTTCCTTAAACCAACCATCGCCATATAATTTTAAGTTCTCTTTTCTGGGTGATTACTTCTAAACCAGCTGTGATCTCTTTCGTCAAACCAAGAGGTAAGAATCTTATGTTCTTCTCTATTTTCTTCTTGCATAGCATTCGTGAGTATGGGTTGTGTGTGCTAAGTCTTAAGGAAAGAATAAAGCTTTTAAAGAATATGTTGTTTTATGAAAAGAAGCTTATGCACCACAGAACGGATGATTACGTATCCTAGGTTTGAGTTCGTTCATTCTGAATATCATTCTTGTTCTTGAAAGATTTTCCATCGTAGCAGAGACAAGCTCTAATGTTAGTCTCTGATGATGATGTCAGCCTTAGTCTCTGATGAGTTAAGATGACGTCATCAGTCTCTGATAAGTAAATGTTAGTCTCTGATGATGACGTCGGCCTTAGTCTCTGATGAGTTAAGATGACGTCATCAGTCTCTGATGAGTAAATGTTAGTCTCTGATGATGACGTCAGCCTTAGTCTCCGATGAGTTAAGATGACGTCATCAGTCTCTAGTGAGTAAATGTTAGTCTCTGATGATGACGTCAGCCTTAGTTTCCGATGAGTTAAGATGACATCAACAGTCTCTTATGAGTTAAATAGTCTTTGCGAGTGAAATTTTCCCCGATGGGCAACCTCATGCCCTGATAACCATTTTCTAATCTGAATAACCATCTTTTAAGTATGGATTTCTCATGTTGTACCAACAATGATGTTTTATAGAACCCTTTTTCAACCAGTATAGTGAATCTAGCTAAGGACCAAGGCAAGTATATACTCATTCCTCTTTCTTTCTTACTGATTACGTAGAATCACCATTTCGATTTACATAAATGAAGGATGTTAAAGCTTACACATGATGATGATTTTATTCATGATTAAGTAATGTACGATCATTGATCCGATGTACGTGAAAAGATGTTATTGATTGAGCTATATGTTATTGGGTGATTGCTAGCTGTTTAAAATCACTAGCACACCAAAAGATGATGATGATGGTGCAAGGGTGTTGTAGTCGTGAACTTATATGCACACCTGAGCAGCTTCCGTATGGGTATATAGAAAAATCATCAGCTGTCTACTTTTAATTGTGGAGCATGCCAATGTGTTTGGTAGTCGTTGGTTTTAATTGTAGAGGATGCCAATTTAAAATAAGAAAATGTTTTCAAGAAGATATACTCCATATGGGAAGTTAAAGGGCTGTTGAATGCTTTCGTCTGGTATTCTGGCCAATGATGATAGAGAATGATAGACCAAGGCAAGGCATCAGTAATTAGATTTTTTTTTCGTAGACCATATGCTTTCTGTAAGTGACTACGTATGTCAAATAATGAATCAAATGACCAGGCTGACCAGCTGGGATGAAATTTGATTAATGGAAGTCAGATAATGATCAGTCTGGTCAGGTGATGCATTATCTGATGAAGAGAGGGCGAATCATGAATTATTGAAAAAGGGTTAACCCTTGATATCACTCGGGTACCCTAGATGATATATGTTTATTGATTATCATGAGGTGTTGGCATTGCTTCAACCAACCTGGAAGAATATTAAAGCTTTTGAATTATATGTTCTTCTTGCATATGATTATATACTTGCTGAGCGTAAACGCTTATGTGGAATGCTATGAATGTTTTTCATGTTATATCGTGAAGGCTGAGTCGCCTAAGAAAGGGAAGGAGAGAATGACATAAGAATGTTTAAGTTGTAAGGCCTTATGAGCCATCTAAAGTTTTGTTTCCGCTGCAGCTTGTTTTTTTTCAAGCTTTGAGGTTTTGTAAGATGATGTGGAGCTTAATATTTATAATGATGTATTTGAGAATATATTTCTCGCATGTTGTAACTGCTTGGCTGTGTTGTTGTTATGATGTTGCGTGGTAGTTTTTCTGGTGCAGCCCGGGGTTCCAGCCTGGGGATCTCGGGGACTGTCACCCAAATCGCTGACAGTGTCCAGGGCCCAGCTCGAGGGTTTTTCGGGGGCGCCACAAAGAAGGCCGAGTTGCCTAATAACGGAAAAGAGAAAATGGCATAGTGAGAGCTTCTTGATTTCTCTCCTATGGGTGGCCTTTAAAGGGGAATTGAAATGAAAGGCCATCAGAGAAATGTTTAGGTTGTAAGGCCAGATGGGCCACCTAAAGTTAGTTTCCGCTGCACCTTGTTTAATTCCAAGCTTTGAGGTTTTGTAAGAAGATATGAACCTTAAGATTTTATTATGATGTTTTGAGAATGTATGTTTCATACAGTTATATAAATGTTTGGCTATGAAGTGTCTGTCTTAGTTGTGTTGTGGTTTTATATTTATTTTTTGGCGGGGCCCGGGGTTCTAGCCTGGGGATCTTGGGGGCTGCCATCCAAATTGTTGACAGTGCCTGAGGCCCGGCTCGGGGGATTTTCTGGGGGCCGCCCATGTTGGTATCAGAGCCAAACACCAGTTATGAGACATGTTCTCTACTGGAAAATAGAATTTGGGATTTAGTAAGGTAAGGAAATGACTGTATGTAGAATAGGAGATAGATGTCTAGGCTAATTCTCTGTTGATCACGAGTTATTAGACTAAGTGAAATATAAGGCTATGAGATAGAATAATTTACTTTGAATATATTGCACACCTTGTTGCAGTATTAGTATGTATGTTAAATCCTTATTATAAATTCTAAGTTGATATTAATTTAAGTTATGTTTCTTTTATAGATGAACCCACCTACTCCAGGACATCTAGATAAGGGCAAGGCACCTATGATTAAAAGCTTAGAAAATGAGCATACCCCTAATAGTAATGTTGCTCGATCTTTCAAGTCTGGTAGACACCATCTTTTAAATGTCAACTATGGGAGGTCAGGTGCATCTTGGCGAGTGACTCCTCGCAAAAGAGTGAATAAACCAACTCAGGTTTTTCATTTTGAAATACCCCGAGACTCTGACAAGAATGATAAGGACTCTGTAAACCCTGAAGGAAATAAACTGAACCCAACCAATCCATTTGAGGGGTCAAGTTTCTCAGTCCATATGAAAAGTCCTTCTTCACCCCATAATCAAACAGATTCTCCATCCTTGGGTCCTTCTTAAATAAGAGGTTCCCTTGCTGATAGGCACACACTACCTACGGTGTCAGCCACTACACATGTTGTCTCCACACCAATTACCTTATCAAATGTTGCCCCCTGCTATACCACCACCAGAAAATGCAACACCTTTGTCATTCCCTAATGGATTCTGTTATCACCTTCAACGCAGAATCCGTATGACACAAGCAGAGTTGGCAACACATAATACCACGATGATGCGTCAGTCGTTGACTCATCAAAGGTCTAGTAGACTGTTGGATCTTTGGAGAGTATCATTTCAGGATGTGTGCTTAGTTCTCACCGAAACCTTAGCGGAAGTTGTGATCTCAGTCAGTAACTATCTCAAGCTTGCGCAGCCCTCTATAGCAGATCGAGATCAACCACTCCACATGCTGTCTCTACCCCAGTTACCTTATCAAATGTTGCACCCGCTGTACCACCACCAGAAAATCCAGTACCCTTGTCATTCCCTAATGGATTCTGTTATTACATTCAACGCAGAATCTGTATGACACAAACAGAGTTGGCAATGCATAATACCACCATGATGCGCCAGTCGTTGGCTCATCAAAGGACTAGTAGACTGTTGGATCTTTGGAGAGTATCATTTCAGGATGTGTCCTTAGTTCTCACTGAAAATCTAACAGAAGTTGTGATCTCAGTTAGTAATTATCTCAGGCTTGTGCAGCCCTCTATGGCAGATTGAGATCAATTGATGTATAACCTTACAGAGAAGGTTGAGGGAGCGTGTCGTTTTGCACGCAGAACAATGAGTGAACTTGATTCCCAACCCCTGTACTAGGCACTGGTTGTAGTCAATGTTGTTATGTTTTGTTGAATTTTGTAGCAAGGAAGCTTTGTTGTACAAATTTGTCATGATGTAACTTTTGTTACTTAATATGTATTTTGATGGCTTAATTTGGAAATTCTCTCTCCTTTTTGTATATATTATTCTTTAAAAGAGAGAGGGAAGTTTCAATAGTAAATTTGTATTTTCTGTAATTTATAGGAAATGGCACCAAAAGGAAGACCCTGAATTCGTCAATCCACTAACCAAGCTGATCAAGAGAACCCTAACCTGAACAACAATCAAGAAAACAATAATCAGGAAAATCCTATTGCCTTATTGGTAAATATGATTAAGGAAGCCTCCCAAAGTAACAACAACTGAGCACTTCCACCACAAGTACAACCTAGGAGGGTAACTTTTAAAGATTTTACCAATAGTTGCCCACCTACTTTTAATGGTGATGGAGGTCCCACTGTCGCTCAAATTTGGATTAAGGAAGTAGAGAAAGCTTTTCGTATCTCGGGGGTAAGTGATGACCTTAAGACATAATATGCTACATATTTATTAAAAGGAGAAGCTAGCTATTAGTAGGAAAATACCGAACGATTAGGAATGACTAGGAGATTGGCAGTTAGGAATGAGCAAGCAGTCCCTGAAGTTAATCAAGTCTTCACCTGGTCCCAGTTCAAGGAATTTTTCTATAACCAGTATTTTCCCACTAGTGCTGCAGATGAGCTAGAAAAGCAATTTCTTGAATTAAGACAAGGGAGCATGCCTGTAGAAGAATATGAAAAGAAATTTAAGGAACTCCAAAGGTATGCCCCACATTTGGTAGATACCGAGAGAAGAAAGACAAGAAGATTTGAAAATGGTTTGAATCCATGGTTGCATGATAAAATTGCTATTTTATGTCTGAACAACTATGCTAAAGTTGTTCAAAGGTCAAAAGTAGCAGAGAAAAGTGGCAAGCTACTTCTGGAATTTAATTGGGAGAAACGCAAGGAAAGAAAGAAGAAAGGAAGTTATTTTAGCAATTTTAATCAAAGGATTGGAGGACAAGGAAAACCACAAACCAGTTCGGCCGTGGTGAAACAAGAGGAAGGAAATATGTATAATAATAATAAGAAAAAGAGTTTCAGCATGGACTTAAGTGAGAACAAAAGGAGGATAATAGTTTGTGGCAAATGTGGAAGGAACCATGAAACTTCTCAGTGTTTAGTAAGAACTAATTTGTTTTATAAATGTCGTCGATCTGGTCATACTGCCATTAATTGCCCAAGTCAGGCACCAATCATTTACCAACCGAGGTTTCCTCTACAACAATATCAACCACAAAGTGCTAGTTGTGTAGTTGGAGCTGCGAGCAGATGCTTTAGTTGTGGTCAGGAAGGCCACATCTCCACTTCATGCCCTCAGAAAAAGAGTCAGGGTAAACTCCCATTGGTAGTACCTAGCATGGTAGTCAATCGACCACATACTAGGACTTACAATATGACTGCGCAGGATGCACTATTGTCTGAAAACATAGTTTCAATTACGATATTGGTTAATTCAATTGAAGTGCATGCTTTGTTTGATTTGGGTGCGACTAGATCCTTCATTTCTGAACGTCTTCTTAAGGATAGGAATTTTGCTCCTGAATGTTTAGAAACATCTCTAGAAGTTGTAGCAACTAATCAAGAGGTGTTCATTGCCAAGTATATACTACTTAATTGTATTATAAGAATAGGAAAGCATAATTTCCCTGCAAACTTAATACCTTTTCCATTGGGAGAGTTTGATCTAGTACTAGGCATGGATTGGTTACATCAATACCAAGCTAACATAGATTACAGGAAAAAGAATGTGACGACCCAAAATTTTATTTTCTTAAATAAATAGGAATAAAATGTTTATGAGATGATTTCCTATGAGGTATGAGGTATGAATTTTAAATGCTTGAGTATTATGTCTATGTGATGTCCAAATTTCTATAACATTAATTTCCTTTGCAAAATCATCAAAGGGATTCGAATACAGTAATCTCAAAATCTTGTATGAGATTAGTTTAATCAAGCATGAACAAAGACTGATGTTATGGAATATGAATGTGGAGGTTAGCCAGTTTCATTCAAAACAACTTGAATGGCTTATGTAAGGGAAATTATCTCATATGTACTTATGATGTTCGGGTTAATAAGCTACTTGTGTGTCATTAGTTGATGAAGCTTATGTGCATGTGTGACAGCAGCTACTTATTATGTTGTTAGTTGTTAAAGAGTAATGATAAACAACCGTTTTACCGTCCAGATTACCCAATCATCTTATCTCAAGGCTTAATCTTAGTCTGCTATAAATATCTCATTCGGAGGTAAAATTTTAATCTCTTTTCTAAAATTTTTTCTTCTAAAGTTCTTCTCTAAAACTTACCATCTTCATAAATTCCCAAGTCTTTCTTTCAAAAAATTATTCTCAGACAAGCTTTAAATTTCTCCCTTAAAGATGAAGAGGTAAGAACCTGGAACTCTACTCAGTTTCTTTTGAACATAGCATCAAAGATTTATTAACCATGTATGCTAAGTTTTCAAGAAGGAATAAAAACTTTAAAGGATTATATTCTTTTGCATTTTCATGTTTATGAGGCATCCTAGGTTGAGTTGTTCATGTTAGGTCTTCCATCGTAGCAAAGACAAGCTCTAATATTAGTATCTGATAAGATAAAGTTAATCTCTGACGAGATAATATTAGTCTCTGATGACGTCAACCTTAGTCTTCGATGGGTTGAGATGGCGTCATCAGTCTCTGATGAGATATTTGTTAGTCTCTGATGAGATAGATGTTAGTCTCTAACGAAGGATTTTCTTAGTCTCCGATGGAGGAAATGTTGTTAGTCTCTAACGAAGGATTTTCTTAGTCTCCGATGGAGGAAATGTTGTTAGTCTCTAATGAAGGAAGTTTAAATTAGTCTCTAATGACGTCATCCTTAGTCTCTGACAGGCTAAGTTTAGTCCCTGATGACTTCATCCGTAGTCTCTGATGGGCAAAATATGTTAGTCTCTGATGGCTAAAGATATTAGTCCCCGAGGAGTTTGGCGATGAAAAAATCATTCCCTGACAGCCAAAAAAACGTTCTGCGATAGTCAAAGTTATCACCTGACGAGTTTGGCGGTGAGAAAATTATCCCCTGATGGGTAAGTCATTCCCTGATGACTATCCCCTGATGGCCAAGAGGCTATCCCCTGATGATCGAGAGACATCCCCTGATGGGCGAAACATTCCCTGACGGGTAGTTTTCCCACTGATGTCCAGTCATCCCCTGATGACTAGTTATCCCCTGTTGCGTAGTCTGTCATCAAAAGCTATAAAACATTATTTTTCCTTAAATTATTTGAGGATGTTATTCTTTTAACCTCAACAGTTCTTTTGTCAGATTTGAAACATTAAAAGTTTAAGGACATCACATATGCATTTTCTTTCATAATTCTTATTAAGGTATTAAATTTATCATGTGATATGCATATTTTACAGAATCTTTCACCCACGAGTAAATTGAATTTGATTTTGTGCAAAGGACTGAGGCAAGTATATTCTCACTCTTATGCTTATTTCAGTTAAGCGTGTGATCAGTTGATTCGACATGCTTATAAGGTTATGACTTTTATGTTTAAATTTCCTTGTGAATCAGAATGCTATGCTTTAATTTCGCTAGCATGATATGAATGATAGTGCATGGATATAACAGAGTTTTGATTTATCAGTTATTTTCAATCTTATATATGTGCTATTAAATGAGAATGATATGTCCCTTAAATGGGTTATGCCACATGGTTGGCTAGAGGAAAGGAAAGGTGTTGATTTGTTCTTCACCTGACCTAGAGGAATTATAAGTGACTACGTACGTTCACACAAGGAGGGATCATGCGGTCACAGTTAGGCCAGCTGTATACCGTATAGTTGCAGATCCAACGGGTTTAGCCCCCGATGGATATTTTGAGAAATTTGTGCACAGGTGAATACTTGCCTTTCTTCAAGGAGGATTAGATGTTGTTTATCATCAGTGATCCTAAAGACTCTTCAAAGATTTCCTAGGCACTAGTATTGTTTCATTGAGCCTCTTAAATAGAATTGAACTTCCATCAACATTTCCAGATTTGTTTCTCTGATATGTTTATATACTTGCTGGGCGTAAATCACTCATTCTTGTTGAACTTAATGTCTTGCAGGGCATGGTCCAAAGGTTGAACCCTTTGACAAGGGGAAAATAAAGATGTTTGGCTACTGAGTTAGCTGCTGAGGAAGGAAGGAGGATGTTTTGAAGTTGAGATGTTATGTACTATAACAAAGAGATAGAATAGCTTCTGCTGAGAGTGTAATATTTTGGGTTGTAACAACTCTTTACTATTTCCTTGTATCAGTATATATATTATGAATGGATGTGTTGTTATCTTTTCCTTCTTTTGACGAGGCCCTGGTCCAATAAGGGATTTTGGGGTTGTCACAAAGAAGGTTTCCCTAAGAACACCCTCAAATAGTAAAGTGTTATTCCATGGATGTAAGTCTACTGAACCCTCTCATCTTCTTACAATATTACAAGCTAATAAAATATTACGCAAAAGATGCGAAGCATTTTTAGCTCATGTTTGTGACAAGAGGGTAGAAGGATTAAAGATTTCAGATATTCCTGTAGTAAAGGAATTTGGACATGTTTTTCCTGAAGAATTACCAGGTATACCCCCAGATAGACAAGTTGAATTTGGAATCGAGCTAGTACCAGGAATGACTCCAATTTCCAAAGCTGCTTATAGGATGGCCCCTTCAGAATTAAGAGAGCTTATGGTACAACTACAAGAATTGTTGGACCAAGGATTCATTAGGCCAAGTGTTTCACCCTGGGGAGCACCTGTTTTATTCGTAAAGAAGAAAGATGGATCATTAAGGTTATGCATTGATTATCGAGAATTAAACAAGGTAACGGCGAAGAACCGATATCCTTTACCTAGGATTAATGACTTGTTCGACCAACTCAAAGGAGCAAAGTACTTTTCAAAGATTGACTTAAGATCAGGATATCATCAATTAAAGATTAAGATTGAAGATGTCCCTAAGTCAGCTTTTAGAACCCGTTATGGTCATTATGAATTTGTGGTAATGCCTTTTGGACTCACCAATGCCCCAACTTCTTTTATGGATTTGATGAATAGAGTTTTCAAGCCATATTTGGATAAGTTCATCATTGTATTCATAGATGACATTCTCATCTACTCTAAAACGAGAAAAGAACATGATGAACATTTGTTAATAACACTGGAGACATTGAGACAAGCACAACTCTATGCCAAATTTTCAAAGTGTGAATTTTGGTTAAGAGAAGTAAAATTTTTAGGATATGTGATCAATGAATCTTGAATTTTGGTTGATCCCATAAAAGTTGAAGCTATCATAAATTGGCCACAACCAAAGACACCTACCGAAGTGCGAAGTTTTCTAGGACTAGCAGGATACTATCGTCGATTCATTCAAGATTTCTCTAAGATAGCAGTTCCATTAACGAATTTAACTAGGAAGACAGAAAAGTATAATTGGACTCCAACTTGTGAGAAGAGTTTTCAGGAATTGAAGAAAAGATTAACCACCGCCCCCGTATTAAGTTTACCTGATGACAAAGGGGAATTTGTGACCTATAGTGATGCCTCAATGAGTCGATTAGGAGTTGTACTAATGCAGCATGGCAAAGTTATTGCCTATGCATCTCGACAACTCAAGGACTGCGAAAAACGATATCCAGCACATGACTTAGAGTTGGCTGCTATCGTTTTCGCATTAAAGATTTGGAAGCATTATTTGTATGGAGAGAAATGTGAGATTTACACTGACCACAAGAGTTTAAAGTACATTTTCACTCAAAAGGAATTGAACATGAGACAAAGACGGTGGTTGGACCTAATAAAAGACTATGATTGTTCGATCAACTATCACCCTGGTAAAGCAAATGTTATGGTTGATGCCTTAAATAGATGTGAAAGGTTAAATGTGATAACAGATGGATTTGGAGCGATTACAATTGAATGTTATCACAACCCAATAGAGGGAAGAGATAGAGCAAGACGTTGGTGTAAAACCGAGCTTATTGACTATCATCAAGGAAGCTCAAGGAGAACATGTAAAAGATAGGGAAAAGTTGCCAAAAAGGGAGAATGGAAAATGTCGAATCCATGATGATGGATTGATGAGATTTGAAAATAGAATTTGGATTCTGACAAAATTGGAATTAAGAAGAAGTCTACTACAGGAGGCTCACAACTCTAAATTCTCGATACATATAGGTGGAACAAAGATGTATCAAGATTTGAAACAAAATTTTTGGTGGCCTAACATGAAGAAGGAGATAGCTGAATGGGTAAGCACATGTTTCACCTGTCAGCAAGTTAAGGCAGAAAATCAGAAGCCAAGTGGCCTGCTACAATCTTTAGATATCGCAGAATAGAAATGGGAATATATTACAATGGATTTTGTGGTTGGATTGCCAGTAACTCAAAAGGGATTAAATACAATCTGGGTAGTAGTGAACAGATTGACTAAATCTGCACATTTCCTACCTATTAGGGATACCTATAAAATGGACCAATTGGTTAGATTGTATGTAAAAGAAATCCTTAGTCGTCATGGAGTACCTATAAAATCGTGATCCCTATTTCACGTCTAGATTCTGGTGAAGCTTTCAAGATTATTTAGGAACAAGATTGGACATGAGTACTACTTTTCACCTGCAAACTGACAGGCAATCCAAAAGAACAATCCAAACCTTAGAAGATATGTTGAGAGCGTGTTCTTTGGATTTTGAAGGACAATGGGATGAACATCTACCACTCGTCGAGTTTGCTTATAATAATAGTTATCATGCAAGCATAGGGATGGCTCCATTTGAAGCTTTGTATGGAAGAAAGTGCAGAACACCATTATATTGGAATGAAGTTGTAGAAAGAAAAGTTGGAGAGACCTGAAGTAGTCCAACAAACTGAAAATGCAATCCGGACGATCCGAGCCAAAATAAAATCAACTCAAGATAGACAAAAGCAATATGCAAACCAACACCGAAAATATCAAGCATTGGAAGTAGGAGGTTATGCTTTGCTTAAGATCTCACTTTGGAAAGGCATATTGCATTTCAGACAAAAAGGAAACATAAGTCCTCGTTTTATTGGACCTTTTGAAGTACTCCACCGCATTGGCGAAGTGGCTTATTAACTAGCACTATCCCCAGTTCTAGGTCATGTTCATGATATTTTCCACATCTCAATGCTACGACCTTATAGAGGGAATCATTCTGGCATTATTGACTACCAGCTCATTGACGTACAACCAAATTTACATTATGAAGAAACGCCAATACAAATTTT
Organism: Centella asiatica; assembly: GCA_014636745.2. Lineage (NCBI taxonomy): Eukaryota > Viridiplantae > Streptophyta > Magnoliopsida > Apiales > Apiaceae > Centella > Centella asiatica. The sequence continues at coordinate 38,411,697 of CM025783.1, read as the reverse complement.
GGATCGTCAAGTAAAGGTTTTAAGAAATAAGGAGATTGCATCCGTAAAAGTTTTATGGAGAAACCACAATGTTGAAGAAGCAAAATGGGAACTAGAAGAAATGATGATGCAAAAGTACCCTCAACTTTTTCACCAGTAAAGTTTCGAGGACGAAACTTATTGTAAGAAGGGGAGAATGTGACGACCTGGAAAATTTGTTTATCTATAAATAATTTATTCACTCATATTTGTTTTCTTATTAACATGTATAGTTAATATATGATGTTTTTAATATTTTTTTTAACCCATTAAAGGGTTATAGTTTGTTTGGATGTTGGATTCAAGGACAAGCAAATTATGTTTACATGTCTGGTAACAATCGTAATTGCTTGAAGGAATATAAGCATCTAAACAAGTAAGTCTCTGGCTGATCAGAATGGCGTACGTAAGAATGATTACATCATGTGTACGTATATTAATTAGATTAGTAAGCTGCTTAAGTGACTAGCTTGTGTGCATGAAGGACAACAACTACTTATTACATGTATCAGCTGTTAAGAATCATGATGAGTAGCCGTTTTATTAACCAATGATTTTATCTCAAAGATTAATCTCAGCTTACTATAAATACCTCATCCAGAGGTAACATTTCAATCTCTTTTCTAAAGATTTTTTCTCCTAATGTTCTTCTTTAAACCTACCATCTCCATATAATTTCAAGTTCTCTCTTCTAGGCGATTACTTTCAAACAAGCTTTGATTTCTTTCGCCAACCCAAGAGGTAAGAATCTTATGTTCTCCTCCACTTTTCATTTTTACGAAAGTATTCACCGTGTATGCTAAGCCTTTAGGAAAGAATAAAGCTTTCAAAGAATATGTTGTTTTGAGTTAATGAAAGGACGATTATGCGTCTTAGATTGAGTTTATTTATCACTTGATGTCGTTTGTGATCATGGAAGACTTCCTTTTATTAGAGACAAGTTCTATGATCAGTCTCTGATGAGATAATGTTAGTCTTTGACAAAATAATATCAGTCTCTGATAAGTTAACATTAGTCTCCGATGGGTTAAGATGACATCATCAATCTCTGATGAGTTAATGATAATCTTCGATTACATCAGCCTTAGTCTCCGATGGGTTAAGATGACGTCATTAGTCTCTGATAAGTTAATGATAATCTCTGATGACGTCAGCATTAGTCTCCGATGGGTTAAGATGACGTCATTAGTCTCTGATGAGTTAATGATAATCTCCGATGATGTCAGTCTTAGTCTCTGATGGGTTAAGATGACGTCATCAGTCTCTGATGAGATATTTGTTAGTCTCTAACGAGTAATTATCCCCTGACAGGCATGCATTCCCTGATGGGTAAATTATCCCCGGATGGATGTATTATCCCTTGACAGGCATGCATCCCCTGATGGATAAATTATCCCCTGATGGATGAATTATCCCCCGACAGGCATGCATCCCCTAATGGGTAAATTATCCCCTGATGGCTGAATTATCCCCTGACAGGCATGCATCCCCTGATGGGTAATGCATCCCCTGACGAGTAAATATTCCCTGACGGGCAACTTCGTGCCCTGATGACCATTCTCTGTTTTGCATAGTCATCTTTTGAAGTATGGATTTCTAATGTTATACCAACAATGATGTTTTACAGAACCCTTTTACAACCAGTATAGTGAATTTAGCTAAGGACCAAGGCAAGTATATACTCATTCCACTTTCTTTCTTACTGATTACGTAGAATCATTATTTTGATTTACGTAAATAAATGATGTTAATGCCCATGCAAGATGATAATTTTTTTTATGTAACGTATGATCATTGATCTGATGTACATGAAAAGATGTTGATGTTTGAGCTATGTGTTATTGGGTGATTGCTAGTTGTCTAAAATCGCTAGCACACCAAAAGATGATGCAAGGGTGTTGCAGATCGTGATCTTGAATGCGCACCCGAACATGTCCCGTATGGATATATAGTTACGTTATTGGCAGTTGCTGCTTTTATTTGTTGAGCACGTCAAGGTTATTGGCAGTCACTGCTTTTAATTGTTGAGCACGCTAAAGTTTTTAAAAACAAGAAAATGTTTACAAGAAGATATATCCATATGGGAAGTTAAGAGGCTATTGAATGCTTTCGCCTCATATTCTGGCCAATGATGATAGGGAATGAAAGACCGAGGCATCGGCAATCAGACACTCACAGACCAATATTTTTTGCAAGTGACAATGTGTGTCAAATGATGGAATCAAATGATTAGGCTGATCAGCTGTGATGAAATTTGATTGTTAAAGGAAGTCAGATAGTGATCAGTCTGGTCAGGTGATGCATTATCTGATGAAGAGAGGGCGAATCAAGATTTATTTCTAAAGAGGGTTAACCCCTTGAAATCACTCGGGAACCCTAAATGATACATGTTTATTGATTATCTGGAGGTGTTGGCATTGTTTCGCCCAACCCCAGTGAATATTAAGCTTTTGTGTGACGACCCGGAAAACTTGTTTATCTATAAATAATTTATTCACTCATTTTATTTTACTTTATGGGAATATGGATATTATATGATGCTTTTGGTTGTATGAATATTTTTGGACCCATTAAAAGGGGTTATTGTTGTTTGATTATTGGTTGCAAGGTTAAGCAATGATGGTTATTTTTTTTTCATGACGTCATTGTGTACGTATGCTAATTAGAGTAGTAAGCTGCTTGTGTGTCATCAAGTGAATTAAACGAATATGCATGTAGGACAGCAGGCTTATTACGATGCTTAGTTGCTAAGAATCATTATGAGCAGCCGTTTTACCGTCCTGATTAACCAATCATTTTATTTCAAAGCTTAATCTCAGCCTACTATAAATACCTCATTCGGAGGAACATTTTAGTCTCTCTTCTAAAGATTTCCTTTTCCAAAGCTCTTCTTTAAACCTACCATCTCTGTTTAGTTTCAAGTTCTCTCCTTTGGACAATCACTTTCAAACAAGCTTTGATCTCTTTCGTCAACCCAGGAGGTAAGAATCTTAAGTTCTCTTTACTTGGTATCCAAGAAGTTTAGTTGTAGGAGCAAGTCTTTAAGAAAGAAAAGAAAGGATTATATCCTTTTGTGCCTTGAAGTGTTGCTCATAGCTTAAAGCATGTTGAGAGTTGATTTATGGAGTTGTAGTTGAGATCACCACCCTTGGAGAAGTAAGGAAGATGACCCTGTATTTGAGACAGCTTCGAAAGTTAGTCCCCGACTGTGTTGATGTTAGTCTCTGATGACGTCAGCATTAGTCCCTGACTGTGTTGATGTTAGTCTCTGATGACGTCAGCATTAGTCCCCGACTGTGTTGATGTTAGTCTCTGATGACGTTAGCATCAGTCTCTGAGATATTAGTCCCCGATGACGTCAGGCTTAGTCTCCGATAAGAGTTAAGATGACGTCATCAGTCCCTGATGAGATATTAGTTTCCGATGACGTCAGGCTTAGTCTCCGATAGAGTTAAGATGATGTCATCAGTCCCTGATGAGATATTAGTTTCCGATGACGTCAGGCTTAGTCTTCGATAGAGTTAAGATGACGTCATCAGTCCCTGATGAGATATTAGTTCCCGATAACGTCAGGCTTAGTCTCCGATAGAGTTAAGATGACGTCATCAGTCCCTGATGAGATATTAGTCCCCGATGACGGCATCCTTAGTCTCCGATGAGTAAAGATGACGTCAGCAGTCTCTGATGAGTTATATAGTCTCTGACGAGTGAAATTTTTTCCCCGATAGGCAACCTTATGCCCTGATAACCATTTTCTTTATAAATAGCCATCTTTAAAGTATGGATTTCTCATGATATACCCACAATGATGTTATGCAGAAACCTTTTTCAATCGATATAGTGAATTTAGCTAAGGACCAAGGCAAGTATATACTCATTCCACTTTCTTTCTTACTGATTATGTAAAATCATTAATTTGATTTACGTAAATGAATGATGTTAATGCTTATGCATGATGATGAATTCTTTTATGATTAAGTAACGTACGATCATTGAATCCGATGTACGTGAAAAGATGTTGATGATCGAACTATGTGTTATTGGGTGGTTGCTAGCTGTTTAAATTTCCTAGCACACCAAATGATGATAAAGATGATGTTTGGGTGTTGCAAGTCATGGACTTGTATGCACACCCAAGTAACTTCTGTATGGATATATAGTTTCGCCTGTGATGATCACTGTCTTTTAATTGTTGAGCACGCCAATATGTGTTGTTGGCAGTCGCTGCTTTTAATTGATTAGCACGTCAAGGCTATTCAAAATTGAGAAAATGTTTACAAGAAGATATATCCATATGGAAAGTTAAGGGGCTGTTGAATACTTTCGCCTGGTATTCTAGCCAATGATGATAAAGAATGTTAAACCGAGGCAAGACATCGGTAATGAGATTCTTGTCCGCAGACCATATGCTTTCTGCGAAGGACTACGTATGTCAAATGATGAATCAAACGACCAGGCTGACCAGCTGGGATGAAATTTGATTATGTATGGAAGTCAGATAATGATCAGTCTGGTCAGGTGATGCATTATCTGATGAAGAGAGGGCAAATCAAGGTTTATTTGTTAAAGAGGGATAACCCATTGATATCACTCGGGAACCCTAAATGATACATGTTGATTGATTTTTCAGGAAGTGTTGGCATTTCTCGCCCAACCTCAATGAATACTAAAGCTTTTGAATTATCTTTTCTTCTAGCTTATGAGTATATATTTGTTGAGCGTAAACGCTCATGTGGAATGCTATGAATGTGTTTTTCAGGTTATGTCGTGAAGGCTGAGTCCCCTAAGTGAGGGAAGGAGAGAATTGCTTAAATGTGTTTAAGTTGGAAGGCCTTATGAGCCATCTAGAGTTTTGTTTCCGCTGCAGCTTGTTTATTTTCAAGCTTTGAGGTTTTGTAAGATGATGTGGACCTTAAGATTTTAATGATGTATTTGGGAATTTTATTTTCCCACAGGTATGTTGTTAAGGCTTGGCTGTGTTATTTGTTTTGCTATTGAGATGATGTGTTGTAGTTTTCTGGTGCAGCCCGGGGTTCCAGCCTGGGGATCTCGGGGACTGTCACCCAAATTGCTGACAGTGTCCGAGGCCTAGCTCGGGGGATTTTTGGGGGCGCCACATTTTGAATTATCTATCCTTCTTGCTTATGAATATATACTTGCTGAGCGTAAACGCTCATTTGGAATGTTATGAAATGTTTTACAAGTTATGTCAAGAAGGCTGAGTCGCCTAATAAAGGAAAAGAGAAAATGACATAGTGAGAGCTTCTTGATTTCTCTCCTATGGATGGCCTTTAAAGGAGAATTGAAATGGAAGGCCATCATAGAAATGTTTAGGTTGTAAGGCCAGATGGGCCACCTAAAGTTAGTTTCCGCTGCAGCTTGTTTATTCCCAAGCTTTGAGGTTTTGTAAGAAGATGTGAACCTTAAGATTTTATTATGATGTTTTAAGAATGTATGTTTCCTACAGTTAATATAAATGCTTGGCTATGATGTGTCTGTCTCAGTTGTGTTATGGTTTTATGTTTTCCCAGTGAGATAGCCGAGAACTTGTAAAAGGGGGGGTTGAATACAAGTTCTTTGAATTCTTTTCAATTACTTGTTCTTTAAGAAATTAACTTTTCTTGCAGAATATAAAGAACAAGAACTCAAATCAATTTATAAACAATTGTTTTTATTGATTTTGACAATTGAATACAAATTCTAACAACAATGTGATCATCAGCTTATTTTTTTTTCTGTATAGTAAAGATACAAAACTATAAAAAACCTATACAACTTCGAATTACAATTCTCTGTAAAACCTAATTATAGCTTCTCTAAAAACTGAAATTACAATTAACTCAGTTTCTATTCTAAATCAATAATGATTCAGCTTCCTTATTCGAATCAACTACAATCTTTCCTTTTTGATGAGGAACAGATTTTTGGCTTGTTTCCTTGCCAGCTATGTCTTCAATAATATCCTGCTTTATGCGAAAGACATTCCTTATTCAATTCGAACTCTGTATCTCTCAGGGAATAAATCACGACTTAGTCCCTGACGCTTCATCTTTAGTCTCTGATGACGTCATCACTAGTCTCTGGTCTTTTAGTCCCTAATGACGTCAGATTGCGTAGTCTCCGATAGAGTTATTTAGTCTTTGATGCTTTAAGACTTAATTTCGAATGACATCAGCTTAGTCTCTAATGCTTTTAGACTTAGTCTCCGATGACGTAAGCTTTAGTCTTCGACAGGCAAAACTTAGTCTCTGATAGATAAAATCCTTAGTCTCTGACAAGTTTTTCCTAGTCTCCGATAAGCTTTTTTGTAAATTCCAACGGATCAAATACACACTTTGACTTGCTGAAGCTTTGATATGACTTTCCAGCAGTTACTTACAAATAAACAATGACTTTATCTCTTTACAAAGAATGAATAAATTATAATCAAAGAGATAACTACTGGTTACAAAACTTCAGTGTTACTAATTAACAATTTCTATACATTTGTACTCTAAGTAATCTAAAGACAATCATCATCAAATGTTATAAAACCTAACAATCTCCCCCTATTATGAATATCAGAATGATAAGCATAATTTCAAGGTTAATGATGATGTCAAAACTCAAAATTACAAATATTACTTAGAATAAAGAATAAAGAATTACTAACTACAAATGTATCTGAATTAAGATCTTTGATCTGTTGTTCAGCTTCCACCAAGACTCAGGTTTAAATCTTATAAGTCTGGCTTAAAAAAAAATTACAGCTTATTCAACAAACAACATACCTTCCAACTTACCTTCTATTTTTCCTCAGCAACTCCAGCCTGTCTATCAACAACATTTTCAAGATTAGTTCAGTTTCTTCTTCTGCATCTTTGAGTAGACTGATAAATCCTTCTATATGTCTCTCAGTGACACTGTTGATATCTCTATTGTAGTTGAAGAAGACTTTCTCTCCATGAAAAGTCTCATACCATAATCCAAGAGGTTTAGGATTAGCTTCTGGCACTGTGTCCACCTTATGCTTCACCTTCATCACCTTCTGAATCTGGCTTCGAAAATCCATGTTGAGATCAAAAGTCTCAAGCACAACAGTCAGCAACCACTCCAGATTTTCTATGGTTTGTCCCTCAAAGGTTGTCTTCTCGAATTTCAAAGACTCTCCATCTTTTAAAAAGACATGAAGGAGTTCTTTGTTATTTTTACCCTTGATCATATCTATATTCTTAGTACTCCTTTTCAGGGCCTTGATGATTTCTTCAGTGCTAGCCATTTCAACCTTACAAGACTTCCTTGATGGAACTGTTCGTGGCTTTGTTGGTCCACTCACAGCCACTAAGGCAGTCTCGGTTGGCCTTGGAGATTCTTGAGAGGTAGGCTTCTTGATAAGTGCTTTGATCATAGGTTTCTTTGCAAATTCCTAGACCAAAGTTTTTCTTCTTGATTTCTTTTTAGCCTTTTCCATCTTCTTATTTTTATTCTTGGTGATGGCTGCTTTCTGTGCACTTGATCTCCTTGTCGAGATTTTCTTCTTCTTTGCCTCCTCCTCCTCCTCCCTAGTTGCTGCCATGTCCTCCTTCTCTTGTAGTTTTTGAGCTAATAGAGCATCAGCTTCTATCAGTTTCTACTCTTGAGGATAGACCAACTCCACTTTCCCATCCACTATCAGTTCAACTGGAGTGGGAAAGTGAGCAATCTTCATGGCATCCCACAGTAGCTTGGCCTGTCCTGGTTGAGTAGTGGTTTGCTTCTTTGGTTCCTCAACCATGACTCCCTTGCCTTTGTCCTTTTGGTTTGGGGCTTGTGCAGTGGAAAGAGGAAATGTTGTTGTTGTTGGAAGTTGTGTTGTTGTTGTTGACTTTGTTGTTGCTGCTTGAAGATCAGAATGTTTCTTTAAGATCCTGTCCATCATTGCTTGCAATTCTGCATCAAGGACTGGAACAGGACCAGATTTTGGTTTTTGTATAGGAACATTTTGTTTGGATTGACCACTCTCCCCTTTTTTGACATCAGCATCTTTAGGTGAAGAGGAGATGGCCAACTGTGGAATTGCCTGTAGCAATAGTTGTTCCATTCTGTCTTGGTTTTGGATCAGGAGTTGGACATTTGCTTCTAGGGCTTGAAGTCTACTATCAGTCTTGGACTTGTGTTTGAAAAGTGTATCAATAGCAGAGATAGTCCTCCTCGGCAAGTGTCTTTCATAGCACCTTCGTATCTTGTCAATCTCCAACTCCATCCTTTCCTCCATTTTGTGTACTGCACCATTGATCCCAGTAACCAAGAAGTGGTGAAACTTTGTATATTTGTTATCCACCTTGGTTACTTCTTCTAGTACATCCTTTAGAGATGGTGCAGCTGCAGTTGACCCTACATTGGTCACATAATCCTGCCTGAGTTGGGCAGCTGCTTCCTCCAGAGTATTGGTATAGGTGGCATCAAGCCATTTATCTATATTTGCTTCTGCAGGTTCTTCAGGCATAGGTTTATTTGCAAGCCTTGTCTTCAATGTAGAAATGTGGTCTTGTCTTTGTTGTAGACCATATAAAAGTTCAAAATCTGCATTGGACATTTATGATAGAACATGTAATGTTGCATCCCCTGTGCTTGAACTAGTCCCAATTTCTTCTATTTGGATTGTAGTGGAGGGAGCAGAAGAAATTTGAGCTTCTTGTGAGTTGGTTTCAACAGGTTGTAAAAAGGCACCTACTGAAAATTTCTCTCGTTTATTTTGTTCAAAGATCTCATCCTTGCTCACACCCTCTCCTTTTTTCTGGGGTTGGGCACCCAGCTTCTCTATCTTTCCTTTTTCCAAGCTTTCTAAAGCTTGACTCTCTTGTATGTTTATATCCTCTCCTTTTTCCAGGTCATGAGCTTGACTCTCACTAATTATTCTCACATCCGCACTTATATGGATGGGTGCACTCTGTCCTCCAGAAGTGGAGTTGGAGAATTACTCGTGACTACATGGATAGGGGGTTCCCTTTGTGTATCTGGGGCTAGGGATCTATCCATGGTATATGTTTGAGAGCTTGTCTCGATTGTTGGCTCCTCTTGGGAAAAATCAAGAGGATTTAAATGTGTAATATCAAAAGAATCACGAATGGGAGAAAGAGGAGAAGAATGTACAGTGGGGAGTGTTGGTTGTTCCTTAGACATTGAAAATTGAGGAACATCAATTGATGACTCTGTGTGTGCACTCCTGGTGTCACTCTTTTCGTGTATTTTCTCTTTGTGTGGTTCCTCTTGTTGGTGAACAAGAGGTTGTGCAGATTCTGTACAGGGTGTTCCTGGTTGGGAACTTTCTTCAATGTTAACATCCTTTTGGGAGGATATTAACAGTTCACTGTTTTTCCTTATAACCTCCATTGCCTTTTGGGAAGCAATGGATTGCTTTTGGCTAAGGGTTATAACTCTCTTCTTTCTCTGAGGTGCCACCTTAGCTTCATTTTCTCCCTTATTCTCACTTACTCCCTCAATTATTTTTCTTTCGATTGGGAGCTTTGTGATGGCTGTTTGAGTCTTTGCAACCACAGTCTTTTGAGAAACTGTGGAGGGGGCTATGGATTGTTGTTGTGAATTGGTTGGAGGATTAATAGGATTTTGGCTCTCAGAATCCTCAAACGATAACAAAGAATAAATGTTTGGAAGCCTGTCAATGAGAGTAGATCTCATGACAGGAGGGAAAAATAAAGGAGCCTTTACCTTTGCAGATTTATGCTTCACATCAGTAAAAATTCTTTTACTATGCAAAACAATTGGTACTACGTGCATGCTAGTAATATTAAGATTAGGAATTAGATAATAAGCAATCATCATCAAAAACCTAGCATAATAAATTTTATTTTTATTACCGGATTTAAGTTTTACCAAAAGATTTTGCAGAATTTATTACATAATCATCATCATCATTTATCTCTAACAATTTCCCCCTATTTATGTTTATCAATTTGATAACCATAAATCCCTAGATGCACTGATGATGATGTCAAAACCAATACTAAATACATAAAAGAATTTTGAATGAATTAACAAAAGAATTTCTATACAAGTATAACCTACATCTATTACAAAAAGTGTTTTCCCAGTGAGATGCCGAGAACTTGTAGAAGGGGGGTTGAATACAAGTTCTTTGAAATCTTTTCGTATTACTTGATCTTTAAGAAATTAACTTTTCTTGCGGAATATAAAGAACAAGAACACGAATCAATTTATAAACAATTGCTTTATTGATTTACAATTGAATACAAATCCTAACAATTACAATAATGCAATCGTCAGCTTCTTTTCTATTATGCATAGGAAAAGATACAAAACTTTGAAAAACCTATACAGCTTCGAAGTTACAATTCTCTGTAAAAATAAATTACAACTTCTATATCTACTGAATTATCATTAACTCAGTTCCTATTCTGAATAAAATTCGGCTTCCTTATTCGAATCAAATACAATCTTTCCTTTTTGATAGGAACAGATTTCTGGTTAGTTTCCTTACCAGCTACGTCTTCAATAATATTTTACTTTACATGGAATGTTTTCCCAGTGAGATGACCTAGAACTTGTAGAAGGGGGGTTGAATACAAGTTCTTTGAATTCTTTTCGATTGACTGTTCTTTAAGAAATTAAACTTTTCTGCGGAATGTAAAAAACACAATCAAAACTCTATAAACAATTGCCTTTATTTGATTTAACAATTGATTACAAGTTTTCTAACAATCAAAACAAGCTTTGATCGTCAGCTTCTATTCTGTATATTGAGAGAATACAACTCTTTCAATTCTCTTCAGCTTTGTATAGCTATATATAATTTTATAATTACAGCTTCTAAAACTAAGTTACCAAAAACCTAGTTTCCTAATTCAAATCAAATACAATCTTTCCAATTGAAAGATTTCTAACAAGTTTCCTTGTCAGCTACGTCTTCAATAAAGTCTACGTGTGCATGGAAGACTTTCCTTCTTTGATTTGAACTCTAACTCCATCAGTGATTAAGTCCTCGACTAGTCTCCGATGGCTTCTTTAATTAGTCCCCGATCACTTCGAGTAATCTCCGATGCTTTGGCTTTAGTAGTTGGTGACGTCAGCTTTTAATCTCCGAGGTATTGTGTTAGTCGTTGATGACGTCAGCATTAGTCTCTGACTCTTTAGTTCCAATCCCCGATGACGTAAGCTTTAATCTCCAATGACCAATCCTTCAATCTCTGATGAACAAAACTTTAATCTCCGATGAAGGATACTTCAATCTCCAATGGGCAAAGTCCAATCTCTGATGAACAGAAACTTAGTCTCTGGTGGACTTTTCCCTTAGTCTCCGACAAGCCAAATTCAATCTCCGAAGGACTAATAAATTTAAAACAACTTGTTGAACAAACTCAACAAGTATTCCAGCTGTGACGACCCCATAATCCCATACCGGACTAGGGCATCATCATAAGAAAGTAAAGATAACCATTCATCCATCCCAAATAAATACTGAATAAAAACAGCATTTAAGAGTTATTACAACCCAAGAATTAAGTAATTACAGCGGAAGCTATTACATCATTTCCTAATAACAAAATAAATCTCATCGACTCTTCAAACGTCTTCCTTCTTTCCTTCATTCATTCCTTTCTTTCCTTCATCAGTTCTATCAAAAAGATAAACACTTAACAGCTTATCATCTTTGCTTTCCCCTTGTCAGAGGGTTCAGCTTTAGCTTTCTGTCCTGCAAATCATTAACATTCAACATGGGTGAGCGTTTTACGCCCAGCAAGTATATACACGTAGAGGCAAATATGAATAATTCAACGAATTTCATCTGGAATCAAAGGAGAGAAATTCAAATTCTGTTTGTGAGGCTTGGTGAAGCAATACCAAGTCCTCGGAAACCTTCAAAATCTTTGAGGATTCACTGATGATATACAACTTGTGATCCCCCCTTGAAGAAAGTCAGGTATACACCTGATCATAACATTCTCAAATATCCAACGGGGGCTACACCCGTGGATCTGCTAACCATACAGTACACAGCTGGCCAGGCTGGACCGCATGATCCCTCTGAGTGACTACGTAGTCAAATAACATTTCCTCTTGGTCAGGTGAAGAACACATCAGCACCTTTCCTTTCCTCTTGCCAACCATGTGGCATAACCCCCATAAGGGGCATCATTCACATTCTCGTTGCATAGACATAAGATTGAAAACATAGCTGAAATTCAAAGCTCATTTATATCCATGCATCATCATTCATATCATGCTAGCAGAATCAAACGCATAGCATGCTCATGCATCAGAACAATGAAAGTATAAATCCAACCTTCTACGCATATCGAAACAAATGATAATGCGTTAAACTGAAATAAGCATGAGATTGTGAATATACTTGCCTCAGTCCTTTGCTCACTACCAAATTTAATTTACTCGCGAGTGGAAAATTCTGTAAGAATATACATATCACAAAATGAATTTATTATCTGGGTTTAAAATATGAGGGAGAAATGCACATGTGATGTCCTTAACTTTTAACGTCTCAATCTGATATAAAACTATTGAGGTTAAGAAATCAATTCAAACATCTTAAAATAATTTAAGAAAATAGCATTTTATAGTTTTTAAAACAAACTGCGCATCAGGGAAGTACTATGCTTTAACTCACTGGAGACTAGTAACCCATCGGGGATTATTAACCCATCGGGGATTATCAACCCATCGGGGATTATCAACCCATCGGGGATTAACCCATCGGGGATTATCAACCCATCGGGGATTATCAACCCATCGGG
>CM025783.1:38355738-38396078 GCA_014636745.2 Centella asiatica | reverse complement strand
GACCTCAAATCTTCTTAGTCAAGAAAGGGAAGTCATTAAGAGATGAAATGAGTCAAGCAGGAAACTGGAGGATCGTTTGAAAAGTCAGAAATCTGATCCAAAATCTGGTTTGGGCTATGAAGAGACTCAAGTGCAGCAACCTCCCATTGAGGTTGAGATGGCAGCTAGCTTTGGAAAAAGGCCATCTCAAACTATCAAGTTTGTTAAGGCAGCAGCAAAGCTAGAATTAGGGAATATTTTCCTAGTTAGTGAAGCTTCCACTAGTAGTGGGAGAGGCAAGAATATTATTCTTTCCAAAACACTCAACCTTCCAGTTATGAAAGAACTAGACTGTGCATCAGTGGATACACAGTCGTCAGGGGGAAAGAGTGCATCAGGCCGTAGTAGCCCGTCAAGGGAAAAAGGCCTGTCAGTGGAAAGCAAGAAGAATAGAAATGGTAAGCTAGGTGTTAATAAAACTAGCAATTATTCTTCCATTCATGAAGCCCCTAGAAAAGTGTGCTGGAATTGTGGTAATTGTAATCATTTATCTTTTCAATGCAAAGAAAAACCACAAATTTTAACTGACACAATTTTGTATGCTGATGATTTACCAACTGTTAAAGCCTGCTCCTCCAAGAAAAAAGGCAAGATAACTGTTGAGAAATCAAAAGCATATATTGAAGCTCCTAAAAAGGAGAAAGTTTTAAATTTGCCAAAACCAAAAGTCACTGATAAAGAAAAGGCTGTATTACCTATTACTGTGACTAAACCTAGAGGACCCAAAACAAATTGGGTACCAAAAACTATTTAAATGTTTTCTTGTGTGCAGGGAAAGGTCAAAAGTAGTCAAATCTGGTTTCTAGATAGTGGCTGCTCAAGGCACATGACAGGAAACAAAGCCCTGCTCACAGAATTCCAAGAAAAGGCTGGTCCAGTAATTTCATTTGGTGATAACAGCAAAGGACCAACTCTTGGTTATGGCAAAGCAGCAAGTGGGAATGTCTCATTTGAAAATGTAGCTCTGGTTGATGGGCTTAAGCACAATTTGCTAAGCATAAGTCAACTAAGTGACAAAGGATTCATCACTTCCTTCAAAGGAGATCAGTGCCTAATCTCAAATGAAAGTGATGGGAAGCTGGTTTTGTCAGGGATAAGAAAAGGAGATCTGTATGTTGCTGATTTTAATTCAGTGAGTGGAGAATCATGTTTCTACAGCAAGGCTACTCTTGATGAAAGCAGACTATGGCACAAGAAGCTCTCTCACCTGAACTTTAAGTCAACTAATGATCTAGTGAAGAGAGAGTTGGTAACTGGACTACCCCAAATGGAGTTTATCCAAGAAGGATTATGTTCAGCATGTCAACAGGGGAAGCAAAGGAAATCATCCTTTGTCAGCAAGGAAGCCACTATGATCAAAGATCCAATTCAATTGTTGCATATGGATCTCTTTGGCCCTGTCAACATAATGTCACTGTCAAAGAAAAGATTTGCAATGGTCATTGTGGATGACTACACCAGATACACTTGGGTAAAGTTTCAACATGCTAAATCAGAAGTATCTCAACAAATTATTGACCATATCAAGAAGGTGGAAACAAAATCAGGGTTAGTGGTTAGAATGTTGAGAACAGATAATGGATCTGAATTCAAGAATGCAGCTGTTGAGGGATTTTGTGTGGAGAAAGGCATTAATCATACATTTTCTGCTCCAAGGACTCCTCAACAGAATGGTGTAGTGGAAAGGAAAAATAGAACCCTGATAGAAGCTGCTAGGTCAATGCTAGCAGAGGCAAAGATTCCCACCTAGTTTTGGGTTGAAGCAATTTCCACTGCATGCTTTACTCAGAATTTGATCCAAAAGCTGATGAAACAATTTTCCTAGGTTATTCTCTGTCATCCAAGGCCTTCAGGGTTTACAACAAGAGACTTCAAGTGGTGATGGAGTCTATAAATGTAGCTTTTGATGATCAAGAAATTTCTGGGCTTGAAGACCCTGATTTTCATGAAGAACTCAGGTTTGAAAATGAAGATGATATTGATTATCAAGAGAATGAAGCCTATGAGTGCAGACAAATGGAGAATTTATCCATTCCTAATGTCAATCCAAACAATGTAGAACCCCCCTCAGTAGATAGAGTTAATTAACTGGACAACAGATCAGGGGATACTTCATCAGGGGATCATTCATTAGGACATGCACCATCAGGGGATAACTTGAACCTTGAATTATCCACTAATTCAAGGGGAGAGTTTTCAGAAGTTGGGAGCACAGGCTTAGGGGGAGGAGAGGATAGTTAAGCAAGCTCATCAAGACACATCTCTAATCCCAAATGGGCCAGAAGTCACACAACAGATTTGATTATTGGTGACCCAAGCAAAAGAGTGCAGACCAGGAAAGCAACATCTAATGAATGCCTATATGCGTGCTTTCTTTCTCAAATTGAGCCAAAGAAGTTTGAAGAAGCTGTTCAAGATGCAGACTGGATCTTAGCAATGCAGGAAGAGCTAAATCAATTTGAAAGGAATCAAGTATGTAAGCTTGTACCTATGCCCAAAGATAGGATCATAATAGGTACTAAGTGGGTATTCAGAAATAAGATGGATGAAGCTGGCATTGTTGTAAGAAACAAAGCAAGACTGGTTGCAAAAGGATATCTTCAAGAAGAAGGGATTGATTTTGATGAGACCTTTGCACCAGTAGCCAGACTTGAGGCTATAAGAATTTTCTTAGCCTATGCAGCACATTCAAATTTTAAAGTATATCAAATGGATGTGAAAAGTGCTTTTCTAAATGGGAAATTGGAACAGGAGGTGTATGTCCAACAACCTCCAGGATTTTAATGCGCAAAATTTCCAAATCATGTCTACAAACTGGAAAAGGCACTTTATGGACAGAAGCAAGCACCTAGAGCTTGGTATGATACACTGTCAAAGTTTCTGGTGGAAAACAAATTTTCAAGAGGTATCATTGACAAAACCTTGTTCTTCAGACAACACCAAGGTCATCTGATTTTGGTTCAAATCTATGTTGATGATATTATTTTTGGATCCACCAACACAAGACTGTGTGAAAAGTTCTCCAAACTCATGCAAAGCAAATATGAAATGAGATTGATGGGTGAATTATCTTACTTCTTGGGATTGCAAGTTAAACAAGACTCTGATGGAATCTACATTCATCAGACAAAATATGCCAAAGAACTTCTCAAGAAATTTGATATGGAAGACTCAAAAGTAGCAAAGACACCTATGGCCACTGCAACCAAGATTGACCTTGATAAGAATGGAAAGAAAGTTGATTTGAAGACTTACAGGGGAATGATTGGATCATTGCTATATCTGACAGCAAGCAGGCCAGACATAATGTTTGCAACATGTCTTTGTGCAAGATATCAAGCTAACCCAAAGGAATCTCATCTCATTGCAGTGAAAAGGATCTTGAGATATATCAAGGGCACTACAGAGTTAGGTCTTTGGTATCCAAAGGAGTCTGGATTTGAATTGCTAGGATATTCTGATGCTGACTTTGGAGGATGCAGGATTGACAGAAAGAGTACAACAAGAAGCTGTCAGTTTCTGGGAGGAAGGCTTGTATCTTGGTTCAACAAAAAGCAGCATTCTATTTCTACATCTACTGCTGAAGCTGTATACATTGCAGCTGGAAGTTGTTGTGCACAAATTCTATGGATGAAAAATCAGCTAATGGATTATGGTCTGAACTATTCCAAGATTCAAATAAGGTGTGATAAACACTAGTGCCATTGCCATTGCTTAAAATCCAGTACAACATTCCAGAACTAAACATATAGAAATCAAATATCATTTTATCAGGGAACATGTTATGAATGGGAATATTGAATTACAGTTTGTACCTTCAAATCAGCAGCTGGCAGACATATTCACCAAAGCTCTTGATGAAGCCACATTTTCAAATCTTGTGGGAGAGCTGGGAATGGTGAATTATGCGTCAGGGTCAGAGTCAAACTCATAAGATTTGGTATTTCTAACTCATTTCATAAGTTCTTGATGAAATCAATTGATATGTGGTTATATATGTTCAAATTGTAAATATGTATATACTTGTATATTCTGCATTTTGTTTTGGACTGATGCATCAGGGTCAGGGCTTCCTTAAGGATGCATCAGGGTCAGGGTACCCGGCTCGCTCGTCAGGGTCAGGATGTCCGGATCGCTCGTCAGGGTCAGGGTGTCCGACTTGTTCGACAGGGTCAAGGTATCTGACCTATGTGTCAGGGTCAGGGTGTCCTTCTTGTGCATCAAGGTCAGGGTGTATACATACAGTAAATTATAAGGGTAAGTTTTAAATTTTTTTTTTTTTGCATCGGGATTCTAAGTCAGTTAAGTGATGACAACTCATCATTAAGTTCTTCTCTCACTAATGACGTGCCATCACATAAACTGAACTGACTCCCTGATATCGTGTTTTCAGGAGAAGTTTTCAAACGTCTATAGGCGGGTATTAATACTCTATCTCTCCTACTTTTTGAAACTCCCCAAAATGTTTAATCTAAACCTGATATTTGCTAGAGTTCTTTTTCTCTCGTCTTTACAGAAACCCTAGAACTTCAAATCTTCAAAGCATCCATGGCACGTCAACAAATTCAGAGGAGCTTGACAGTCCCATCCACAAACTTTATGGGCTTCTCTGACATTGATGAGGTAAATGATTGCTTTAAACCGATAATGAACTATCTGCTCAACTCTGAGTATAGTAAAGCCATCTTTACCGATGAAGAAATGTTGGGGGAGGCACTGTCACAACTTTGGACAAGTGCTAAGTTCATGTACTCCACCACTAAGCCTGATGTGGTCAAGGGTATCTCATTCAAAGTTTCGTCTGAGAAAGGGAAAATAACTCCTTCCAGACTTAACTCTATTTTGGGGCTACCTACTCAAGATCTGGTGGATGTACCCAGTGATGCAGATCTGTTGGATTTCTTGAGGGAACTGGGCTATAATGCTGCTCCCAATGCAGTGTTAAAGTTCAAGGTTCTCAAGAGGGTGAACATGAAGAGGGAGATTTCTTATCTCTTCGACACTATCACCAAGGTGTTCTCAGGTAAGTGTTCTAACTTTGAGGTCATTACCTCTTTAACTTTAAAAATAGCATACGCAATAATTAAAAATGTAAATATAAATATAGGTAAAATAATTTTTGATGATCTTGTAAATAAATTAGGCAATTTTAATAATAGGAAATCTGAAATATATTATGCTAGATTTTTCTACATGATTATTAAAGATCAGATTACTAATTTTTCTTTTGAGAATGATATACCTGTACAGACATACAAGCAAACAAAGAAACTGTTTGCAGAAATACTAAAGAAATCGTATACAGCTGAATCATTTGCTCTTCCATCGCATATGGTACAGGTAGTAAATTCTACACCTTCTATTTCTCAAACTGTACATTCTTCACCTTCATCTACTATGGCAGAGAAATCAACCACCTCTCTGCCTACCCAAGTTGAACAACCAATTTCTTCACAACCACTCTCGACAGCCCAACCCACAGTCTCCCAAAAGACTGTTGGGATTAAAAGAAAACCCAGTGAAGTTACCACAACAACTGAGGGGGAGCAAGGAGAGAGAGTGATTGGCTATATGAGGAGATTGAAGAAAAAGACGGGAGCCATGAGTGTTACCCAACAACCTGACCAGGGCATATCCTCTCAATAGGATACAGCCTTTGATAAGGAATTAAACATATTTCTAACTAGTTCCTCTCAAAAGGGATTAGTTATTGAAAATAGTCCTCAACCAAGGACACAATTGAGTGAGGCACATACACTGACCATAGACACTGATGAACCTACCATCAGGGTCTCTGAGAGCCACTTGTAGATATCTGACACAGTGAGTGCACACACCACTCAAGATGTTGTAGCTCAGAAGTTTCTCAATAAGATCAACATGAGTCATAAACATTCTTCTACAGCATCTTTTGATGAATCACCTCCTCGTTCAGTGATTCAGCCAACACTCCCATCTACACCACTTCCATCTTTGTCTGTTCCTCAAATTTCTTCAGATATAATGACTCAAACATTAAGTGCCATACAATCAGATTCTCCACATTCTCAATTCGTGGAGGAGCCAACACCCTCTGACACAGTGTTTGATAGTCACCACTCTCACATGGTTGACTCATTTCTGATTGATACAAACACTGATGATCAAACAGGGGACATAAACTCCACTGTACATACTACAGCTATAACTCTTTATGTACCCCCAATTGTATATACTTCCTCTATAGAAACATATACTTCTCCAATTATACATACTCACTTTACTTCTTCTCCTTCTCTTATCACAACTATCGAACCAGAATCTGTAGATACATCTCTTGAACTGGTCACAGTTGGTGATTTCCAAGCCCATAGGAGCCCCTCTAGGACAATTTTGAGTGAGACTGAGAAAATACTTAGTGCAGAGAGGCAAAGTCAAACCCTTGAGAGGACTTTGGCAAAAGGAGAGCAAGAGAGTACTGCCTTAGTAGGCAAAGAAAAAGGAGAGAATACGAGTGATGCCTTAGTAGGCACAGAAAAAGGAGAGGATGAGAGAGATAAGGATGAGATCCTTATAAATAAAGAAAAGAGAGAAAACACAGCTACTGTAAATAATACTTCTACCTCTGAAAGTGATGAAGATGATGCTCCACAAGATGATTTTTCCCAGTTCATCGGAGTTGATTTATACTTTCGACAGAACCAGATGTCTGACACTGTACAGTTATTAAAGCAAGAATTAGCTAGAACTACTGATCCAATCTTGATCAAAGTGTTAAAGTCACAGATCATGATTGGTCAGTTAATAGATATAGAAAATCAAAAATTATATACACATTTTTCTACAAAGATACAAAATGTACAGCAAGTTGTCGACTCCCTTGTCACCAGCCAGACTCTCCACAGAATGAAGAAACACACTGACACTGTTGACAAGAAGCTAGCTGATCTCACTTCTCAACTAACCAGCATGGAAACTCTGCAACATTCCATGGCTGGCACTCTGCAACAAGTTCTTCAAGTCACATCCCGACTCTCAACTCCCACTGATGATGCTGTCAAAAAGGGGGAGAAATCAACCAAGCAGTCGCCAGGGGATGTTGCTGAGCATTCAAATCAACAGTCAGGGGATGTGACTGCTCCTGTTCCTGCTCCAAAATCCAAGGATAACGGCAAGGGTATCCTGATTGAGGAACCCAAGAAGAAATCCAACACTCAATCAGGGCCTAAGCTACTTGGAGATGCCATGAAGACAGCCCACTTTCCAACACCCGTTGAAGTTGTAATTGATGGGAAAATGGAGCTGGTCTACCCTCAAGACAAAAAGTTAGTAGAAGTTGATGCAATCTTTGCACAACAACTTCAAGAAGAAGAAAAGAGGGAAATGGCAAAGGAACAGGAGGAAGAAGCCAAGAAGAAGAAGAGTTTTAGGCCCAGGACCTCCAGGAAACCTCAGCCAAGAAGATTACAGAACACTAAAAGTGCATTAGGGGATAAAAATCAAGAGAAAACTGAAGACCCTGATGTCACTACAAAGAAGTCATTTGAAGCCAAGGACAAAGCACCTTCTCCTGTTACCAAAGAATATGGTCCACCCACTCTAGCTGAATTTCTCAAAGAAGAAAGGCATAAAAACCTGACATTTATGTTCTCCATAAAAAGCATAGATGTCAGGTTCAACAATAGAAGAGATCAGCTAATAACAGTTCAACTAAAGAGTGGGTCAAAATTCAATGCAGCAATGGACTGGTTCAAGAGAATGGATGCTGAGCAATTAGGACTGGTCCTAAATTTGATTCCATGATCCTCGCATGCTAACAAAGACTTAAGGGGGATAATCGACAGGCTGAGGAGAGCCATCAACAATGAATGGAGCCTACCCACAGCATTGGAAAGTCCACTGAAATTATTTTATAGATCCACTGATGGGCAGGAGAAAAGTATAAGGATCAAAGAAGTTGATGGCCTAAACCTGGAGGAAGCGATGCATGTTCTGAATCAAATTGCAAATCATAAGAACGAACATGTCATCAAATTCAGAGTCCTGCTGATTCAGAGAGTACTGAAAGAGATCAAAGAAACCAGAGCTGATGATGGGAACACTGCAGTAAGGGATGTGCCACCAGTAAAGGGATTCAAAGTCTATCCTAAAATGATCACAAGCCCCATGGGAGTTCAATTCAAAAACAAAAAGGGGGAAATCATTACCTTTTACTGGTCACAACTTGCTGCAGCCAACATTCAAGAAATCAAGACAGTCCTTGAAGCTTTGGAAACAAGCAGCAATGTCAACATAGTCAATTTCAGTAAGCTTCTTCAGAGGGAACTAGAGCAGCTGGAGACAGGAGGAGAAGACAACAGACTAAGGATTCCTGATCAAAACCCAGATCAAAGAAGACTAGGCCTTGGAAGTGACTCTCAACCTATTGAATCAAGTCATCCATTGCCCTTTGTCTCAGCAAAAAGGAAAGGGGATCCTGATGTCTAATACAACATTCTTTTTGTAATAGTTATAGGAAAAATACTTGTACAGAAATTCTTTTATTAAATTCATTCAAAATTATTTCATGTATTTAGTATTGGTTTTGACATCATCATCAGTGCATCTAGGGATTTATGGTTATCAAATTGATAAACATAAATAGGGGGAGATTGTTAGAGATAAATGATGATGATGATTATGTAATAAATTGTGCAACTGTAAATACTTGAGGTATTTTATACACCTTAAGATTAGCACAAGTTTTTCACCCACTGATGATACATTTATTCATCAGTGGATGGTTAATAACTTCCCAAGGAAAGTCAGAAAAAAGAAACATGCAAAGGACTTGACAAAGTGAAGAAGAATGTCTGATGCTACTTGTAAACAGTCAAAGTATTCCGCACATCAGAAATTCTAATCAAAGTTACGTTGATTAAGTTCCATCAGGGGGAACCCATCAGGGGAACCCATCAGTGGGAACCCATCAGTGGAACCCATCAGGGGGAACTCATCAGGGTATGACGAAGGCAGGTCAACCCGTCAGGGAAACACTTAAGGACATGTCATTGTCAGGCAAACCAATCAGGGTAACCCATTAGGGGAAATGACCAATATGACATCAGTGGAAGCCATCAGTGTATGCCATCAGTCATAACCATCAGGATCAAGAAGCACTGAGTAAAACTCAAGTGAAGGTTGAAGCCCTGATCCAGTCAATAAGCATCAAGGGATCCAGAAGCACTGATCAAAGTCCGTCAGGGCTGGCAGTCAGTGGATCGTTGTGACAGCATGCACCCGTCATCAGTTCTTGCACGAAAATCAACGTAACATGTTACAGAAGCAAGAGATATCAACTGGAAAGATATTTCTTGAAGTTTGTTTTCAATCCAATGAGACATACTTGCGGCTAAGTTGAAAAAAGTAGCACGTCTCAAGCACGTGATTTCATCTCACTGATTTAACATATAAGCAATGGAGTTCTCATAACAAAACAGTGATTGAATCTATCCAACAGATCAAACAAACGCTGAAGCACACAAACACTAGAGAGAAGCTTTGTAATAGATCTTGAGAGAGATATTTCAAAGAAAGTTAGAAGCTAGTGAGTGTGAGAAGCTGTGAACCTTATTCACAGAATTTGTAGCTATAAATCACATCTGTGATTATACAGATTTCCAGAAAAACCCCAAGTTTTAGTATAACTATTTTAACTTGAATCTATGTGTTTATTTCTCATAGTTTTTCTGTTTGTTTCAACTGTTTCCAGTAATCACTTTTAAGTTTAAAAGAGCGAAAAGATTCAGGTGTTTGTATTCATCCCCCCCCCCCCCCCCCCCTTCTACAAACACTTGTGCTTATATTGCACTAACAGTACTGTTCTTGATGTGACTTATTCCTTTACAGCATTCCTTGCTTAGTTCAAAAAGTTAGCCGTTCTTCTGTCTTCTAGTGCCTTTCTGAAGAGTCTCCTAGAGGTTGACTAAGTAGGGGTAAAGATAACTTTTCTGACAACTTGACTTTGATCAAGCAAAGGATATTGCTTACTTAAGTCCTTGCTTATTTCCATTCTAAGCAGGACTATACTTGAAAAATTCTTCATGTCTTCAGAATCCTTCTTGATCAATGAATTCATCATATCAGCAGACTTCAATGGATCATCCATACCAACAGGCTTCAATGATTTCTTCGTATCAGTAGACTTCAATGGTGATCAAACTCCTTGCTTAACTACATACTATATCCACCTAACAAGTTGGATATTTTTCTAAGTCCATTTACAATACATAAGCAAGGACTATATTACATCATCAATTCTTATATATTAAACAATAAATGTTTAAGTAATGATTATATAAGCAGGGATACAACAACAATCTGCCCTTAATTGATGATGTCAAAACGAGTTATTTTGATCACCATAGCAAGAACCAAAATGAATTTCATTTTATATCAGAATGTTTGAACTTACACAATAAAATGAAATTACGAGATAAAATTACAAGTAAACTATTCTATATTATCCGCTCCATTAGCAGGTTCTTCTGAACCCTGTTGATGTTCCCCTTTGCAAAAATTCAACAACTCTTGCCTTCGCCTCTCCTCTGCTTCCTCCTTTTCTCTTTTCAGCGCTTCCTTTTTCTCCTTCCTCTTCTGCATCCTTGTTAGGTTTTATAACATTTGATGATGATTGTCTTTAGATTACTTAGAATACAAATGTATAGAAAGTGTTAATTAGTAACACTGAAGTTTTGTAGCCAGTAGTTATCTCTTTGTTTGTAATTCATTTATTCTTTGTAAAGAGATACGATTATTTTTTTCTTTGTAATTAACTGTTGGAATGGAGTATCGAAGCTTCAAGAAGTCAAGTTGTGTATTTGATCTGTTAGAGTTTGCAAAAAGGCTTATCGGAGACTAGAAGAACTGGTCAGAGACTAAAATGTTTTAACTGTCAGAGACTAGTTTTTCTATCGGAGACTAAAAGCTTATGTCATCAGAGATTAAAGAAAAAGGAATCAGAGACTAAGCTGACGTCATCAGAGACTAAGCCTTAACGTGTCAGAGACTAAATAACACTATCGAAGACTACACAAGCTGACGTCATCAGGGACTAAAAGTCATTAGGGACTAAACGTACCAGGGACTAAAAGAGTCATCAGGGACTAAATGTACCAGAGACTAAAAGATACGTCAGGGACTAAAAGAAGCATCAGAGACTAATTGTGAATTAATCTCTGATAGATACAGAGTTCGAATTAAAAAAGGAATGTCTTCCACGTAAAGTAAACTATTATTGAAGACGTAGCTGGTAAGGAAACTAACCAGAAATCTGTTCCTATCAAAAAGGAAAGATTGTATTTGATTCGAATAAGGAAGCTGAATTTTATTCAGAATAGGAACTGAGTTAATTGTAATTCAGTTGTTATAGAAGCTGTAATAAGTTACAGAGTGTAATTCAGAAGCTGTATAGGTTTTTCATAGTTTTGTATCTTTTCCTATACAGAATAGAAAAGAAGCTGACGATTACATTAATGTGATTGTTAGGATTTGTATTCAATTGTAAATCAATAAAGCAATTGTTTATAAATATATTTGTGTTCTTGTTCTTTTTATTCTACAAGAAAATTTTAGTTTCTTAAATAACAAGTAATCGAAGAAGTTTCAAAGAACTTGTATTCAACCCCCCCTTCTACAAGTTCTCGGCATCTCACTGGGAAAACAATCCTTTCTTTCCTTTTGTTGTACTCCAGCTGAATTTCCTGTACCCTTAGTCACTTCATTTCCAACTCGTACTGTTTGATCTTTGATTCTGATTCCTTGATGCTTGCAAGCAATTTGAGACTTTTAGCAGGCCCTGACTTCATTGAAATGACATCAGGTTCTTCAAGGGCCTTCTGAAGTCTCATGTATGAAGAAGGACTCGTGATTTGCATAGCAAACTCTGGGATGTGCTTTGGAAGTCTTTTTCTTCTTGGAACAACAGTAGTAGTTTCAGCAGCAGGAAGATCAGCAGATGGTTGAAGGATAAGAGTTTGTTCTGCTTGTTCTTGCTATGCTTCATGACCTCTCTCCCCCTTTTTGATATCATCGGCCATGATGGGGAGGAAGTCAATCAGCTTATTCAAGGTTTGCTGAAGTTTTTCAAGTTTATTCTCCATCTTGGTTAACCTGGAGTCAAAGGCAGAATCAGCAGGAGGGGCTTTGGTAGAGTTGTCAGCAGGAAGTCTTGCTAAAACTTGTTCCAGTTGGACTTCAAGTTTAGCAAGCTTCTGTGAGGATAGAGACGAAACCTTGCTATCAGCATGTTGATGTTCATTTTCAGCAGGCTCTTCTTCCTTGGTTCCCTTTTCTTCAGTAGCAGTGTCCTTGAGCTCCCCCTCAATAGCAAGCAACTCTTCAGCCCCTTAGTCAATACCCTTGCTGGAGAAAGGTGGCTAGGGCCTTCTTGAATATTCTCAGCAAGGTACACCTTGGGATCCAAGCCAGCTACTAAGGCATCTTTGATCAGTAGCGCCTTGATGAGTTCCTCTGATTGTTTTTCTTTTTCGTCTTCAGCAGGAATATCATTAAGGTCACTGTCGCTGTTGCTATTGGAGTCACTGGTTACCTATGCTTTTCCCTTTCCCTTAACTGCAATATGTTTTCTTGTGGCAAGAAGGGTCAGGTCAGCAGGTGAATGGATACCAAAGCCATGGAGGACAAGTCTTCTTGCAGTAGCAGGTTTTGAGATTGGCTTAGTTATCTCCGCTGATGGATCCTTTAGGGACACTGCTGATCGATCAATTTCAACAGTGTCGTAAGAAGGGAGGGGATTGGCCGCGTTGGCAAGATGAATGGTGATCTCCACTTCAGCAGGTCCATTGATGGAGTTTGGAGTATTAACAGACTCCAAGACCTCTGTGAGCTCTAGAACTTCAGTAGGAGTTGAAGGTTCGGCTGCTGATCTTTCAGCATAGCTTGATTGGTCAGCATCAATGACCGCCTCTATCACTTCATCAATTTCTTTGAACAGTTCACGGAAGAACTCTTCTGATCAGCAGACTTTAGAGACTGGTCAGCAGGGACGTAGTTGTCTATCTCATCAAAAATTTCATCCCCTGCTGACTCAGCTGTGAGAGGAACAGCAGTGGGAATGTCGTCTTCTTCAGAGAGAGGCTCAATATCAGATCCTCCAGCAGCAATTGCTTCAGCAGTTGAATCTTCATCGTAGAGCTCCATGAAGAATTCGTACACCTCACTATCTTCTTCATTTAAGGTCAAGGGGTTAAATTCAGCAGAGGTGGCCTTAGTTTTCTTCTTGGGCCTCTGAATTTGAGCTGCTGCTCGCCTCTTCCTACTGTGTTGGATAGCAAGGACTGTTGATTGATGTGCTTGATTGAGGGACGCTGCTGATCCCCTTGCTCTTCTTTTAGCAGCAGCTTTAGCAAGGGCAGTAGGGTTACGCCCATAGTTCTTTAGCAGGGATGGTGTGATTACTTTGCTGCTAATCAGCTTCTTGGACTGGATCCCTGCTGGGAAGTTGGCTCCAAGAATTCCCTTAATCAGCAGGGACATAGTTCGTCCGTGATGAATCTTCGTCTTCCTCTTGCTGGAGAAGGATTTAGCAAGGACTTCAAAAAAAATTTGAGCCCAGTTGATTGGCTCCCCTGATTTCAGCAGAGAAATGATAGAGATAACCCTTGTTGATGCCTCGTCCTAGGAGGTGAACTTACACAGCAAAGTCTTGTGTAGGATGTCCATCAGAAGGTCCCATTTCCTTGGGAAGTCCTTCCTTTTCTTATTGTTGTGGGTCTTGACATACCCCAGGTTAGCATGTACAGCAGGAGTTACTGTAGGTGGAGTCAGCAGACCCTTACTTGGCATCTGTAGGACTGTGGCAATACTTGCTGGAGTGATGAGAACCAGTTGACCATGTACATGTCCAATTATGCTGTGGTCTCGAACTTGTATTGTTGAGCAGAACTCTCTGATTACTTCCACATATATAGAGTACCAGCAGAGATAATATAACGTACCTCGCTGTTCCTCAGCAGGGTTATAACTTTAGTAATTTCAGCGTCTTGGATGTCAACAAAGGACTCTAAGTCGATGATTGACTCAGACTCAATTTTGTCTAACCAGTTGGCCATATCTGCTGATAGTGATCGGAAAAGGTTGTGAAGACCCGGATTTGTAAATAAATTCCGTTATGAAATTAATTATTTTAGCTTATTTTCTTCATGAAAATTATTTTCTTATGAGTTGTGAATATCGAAATTATTTTTTTTTATGAAAAATTTATCTGCAATGTGATGTCCAAGAGTTTTTTTTTTTTTATTATTTTGTTTAGCTCATGAGGTTATGAGTTGTTCTACCCTTAAAAGAGTGTGTCGCGGGTAGCTACAGTACCCTTCTTCTTTTAAAATACTGCACTGCTGGGGGGGGGGGGGAACAGCGGCATTAAATGCTCATCATCCCTATCATACCTTAGAGTCAGCTATGAAAGATGACCGATGGACAGCAGCCGTTCTTTCCTTCTTCAGTCATTTCCTTTCTTTTCATAGCCAACGGCTGAGATCAAGTTGATCCGACGGTCCTTGTTGTTCAATCAAATGATATATATATACACACCACACTGTTGTAACCCTGATCCTACCTTTCCAAACCTCCATCAAACATCAATTTAATTTTCGAGACAGCAGTTCTTCTTGAAGGATAAACCGGAGCATTTATTTTCCTTCCTACAGTGAGGAGGTAAGAGCATCTCATTTAAGTCTTGCTATATTTCTTGCATCCCTGCTCTACCTACCACGTTTAATACCATGTTCATTTATTTTCAAAAGTATGACTTAATGCATATTCTAACGATCGGGGTTAATGTCATTTATTTCAAGTTGTCTAAGATGGCATGCAGACCATAGGAAATGTTACGTATCACTGAGAGAATGGTGAGTTTTGATCCAAGTGTGGTTATGGTTGAGGGCACCACACATGGAGGAGTAAGGAAGACGACCCTGTATCTGAGACAGACTTTAACTTAGTCTCTGACGAGTATGAGCTAATCCCTGATGAGTTAATCCCCGATTAATCCCCGATGAGTTAATCCCTGATGAGTTAATCCCTGATGAGTTAATCCCCGATTAATCCCCGATGAGTTAATCCCTGATGAGTTAATCCCTGATGAGTTAATCCCTGATGAATTAATCCCTGATGAGTTAATCCCCGATTAATCCCTGATGAGTTAATCCCTGATGAGTTAATCCCCGATTAATCCCTGATGAGTTAATCCCTGATGAGTTAATCCCTGATGAGTTAATCCCCGATTAATCCCCGATGAGTTAATCCCTGATGAGTTAATCCCTGATGAGTTAATCCCCGATGGGTTACTAGTCTCCAGTGAGTTAAAGCGTAGTACCTCCCTGATGCGCAGTTTGTTTTAAAACTATAAAATGCTATTTTCTTAAATTATTTTAAGATGTTTGAATCGATTTCTTAACCTCAATAGCTTCATACCAGATTGAGATGATTAAAAGTTAAGGACATCACATGTGCATTTCTCCCTCATATTTTAACCCAGATAATAAATTCATCTTGTGATATGTATGTTCCTACAGAACTTTCCACTCACGAGTAAATTAAAATTGGTCGTAAGCAAAGGACTGAGGCAAGTATATTCACAATCTCATACTTATTTCAGTTTAACGCATTATCATTTGCTTCGATATGCGTAGAAGGTTGGATTTATACTTTCATTGTTCTGATGCATGAGCATGCTATGCTTTTGATTCTGCTAGCATGATATGAATGATGATGCATGGATATAAATGAGCTTTGAATTTCAGCTATGTTTTCAATCTTATGTCTATGCAACGAGAATGTGAATGATGCCCCTTATGGGGGTTATGCCACATGGCTGGCAAGAGGAAAGGAAAGGTGCTGATGTGTTCTTCACCTGACCAAGAGGAAATGTTATTTGACTACGTAGTCACTCAGAGGGATCATGCGGTCCAGCCTGGCCAGCTGTGTACTGTATGGTTAGCAGATCCACGGGTGTAGCCCCCGTTGGATAATTGAAGAGTTATAATCAGGTGTGTACCTGACTTTCTTCAAGGGAGGATCACAAGTTGTATATCATCAGTGAATCCTTAAGGATTTTTGAAGGTTTCCGAGGTCTTGGTATTGCTTCACCAAGCCTCACAAACAGAATTTGAATTTCTCTCCTTGATTCCGGATGTAATTCATTGAATTATTCATATCTTTCCTCAATGTGTATATACTTGTTGGGCGTAAAACGCTCACCGATATTGAATGTTAATGATTTGCAGGACAGAAAGCTAAAGCTGAACCCTCGGACAAGGGGAAAGCAAAGATGATAAGCTACTAAGTGTTTATCCTTTTGATAGAACTGATGAAGGAAAGAAGGAAGACGTTTGAAGAGTTAATGAGAGTATTTTGTTACTAAGAATTGATGTAATAGCTTCCGCTGTAATCACTTAATTCTTGGGTTGTAATAATTCTTAAATGCTGTTTTTATTCAGTATTTATTTATGAATGGATGAATGGTTATCTTTACCTTCTTATGATGATGCCCTAGTCCGGTATGGGATTATGGGGTCGTCACAAAGGTTGTCTGGAGAGGGTTTACGGCAAAGTTCAAAAGGGTTTGTAGAGAGTGATTATAGAGAGAGATCAGAGTAATTCCTTCGGTAAAAATTTTGAGAAGGGTTAAATCAGTTTATATAGGAGGTGAAAGAAGTTGAACGGTTTAGAGAGTGGTAACTGATATGAGAAGATGAAGAGTTAGTGGGAGAAAAATATGGGTAGTGGTGAGAAATAATTATCGAAAGGACAGCAGCTGTAAAAGATCATGGGGCAGAGTGGCATTTACTGCGAAGAGAGAATAAAAACGGTTGCAGTCATGATGACCTATTTTTCTGGTGGTAATGATGGAGATGAGCAGGCTTGCTATAACACACCTTTTGCTGACGTGGAAGGATAAACATCAACTTATCCTGCTTAAGGACAGTAGGGGTTCCAATTGACTAACATCAGCAGGGTCTTGAACTTGGTCTTTAAAAAAAAAAGTGCTTTCGTCGAGAGGTCTCCACTTTTCTTGATATTTTCAGCAGGGTTGATGTAGATTAGCATAACACGTGTGCTATACTTTGTCAGTAGGGGTTCTTCTTTCAGCAGCATCTTTGACGTTTCGGCAAGAGATTTACATAGTTTTTTTTTTTAACAGCTCTTTTGTCTGGACGTCTCCCCTTTTTCAAAATTTTTCAGCAAGGTCATTGTTGATCAGCATGGACTTTATCAGCAGCATCTTTGTTCATTTTAGCAACGTGAAATGTGTCTTTCAGCAGGGATAAAAAGCCTGCTTAGACATCAGCAGAACTTTTTCTTCTCCTGAATTTAAATTGCTAAGAACAAAAGTCCTTGTTTAAGCAAACAAGATGTTAGTAGCAAAATGCTTACTCATAATTTATCATGCCTAATTCACTTATTAGTTTATTAAAATGATTTTCATCCAATGGTTTTGTAAAAACATCTGCTAATTGATTTTCAGTAGGAATATAGTTTATCTTTATAGTACCCTGCTGAACGTGATCTCTAATCAAATGATGCCTTATATCTATATGTTTAGTTCTACAGTGTAAAACAGGATTATAAGCAATGGCAATAGCACTAGTATTATCACAAAGTATAGGGATAGACTTGAAATCAAACCCGTAGTCAGCAAGTTAGTTTTTCATCCACAAAATTTGAGCAACACAACTTCCTGCTGATATGTACTCAGCTTCAGCAGTGGATATTGATACAGAGTTTTGGTTCTTGCTGAACCACAAAACAAGTCTTCCTCCTAGGAATTGGCATGTTCCACTTGTACTTTTCCTATCAATTTTGCACCCAGCAAAGTCTGCATCCGAGTATCCAACAAGGTCGAAGTTCGAATCTTTTGGATACCAAATTCCTAATTTAGGAGTTCCCCTGAGATATCTGAAAATTCTCTTAACATAAGCTAAATGTGATTCCTTGGGGTTAGATTGAAAACGTGCACAAATACATGTAGCAAATATAATGTCTGGTCTACTAGCAGTTAAATATAGCAAGGATCCGATCATACCTCGATAGCTTGTTATATCTACGGGTTTATCTTGCTCATCTTTATCTAACTTTGTTGCTGATGACATGGGAGTCTTCATTGGACTTGCTGTTTCCAATCCAAACTTCTTCAGCAGGTCTTTAATGTACTTGGATTGGTTGATGAAAATTCCATCACAGCTTTGCTTAATTTGGAGTCCAAGGAAGAAATTCAACTCTCCCATCATGTTCATCTCAAATTTACTCTGCATAAGCTTAGCAAATCTTGCACAAAGTTTTTCATCAGCAGAACCAAAGATTATATCATCTACATAAATTTGTACCAACAATGTTTTATCTTTATGCTTTTTAATGAAAAGTGTAGTATCTACTTTATCTCTACTGAAACCTTCATCAATTAAAAAGGAAGATAAACTGTCATACCATGCATGTGGAGCTTGCTTAAGACCATATAAGGCTTTATCAAGCTTATATACATGGTGAGGATTAGCATGATCAGCAAAACCTGGGGGTTGCTCCACATAGACTTCCTCCTGAAGTTCTCCATTCAGAAATGCACTATTGACATCCATTTGAAACACCTTGAAGTCTTGATAAGCAGCGTAAGCAAGAAAAATCCTTATGGCTTCAAGCCTTGCTACTGGAGCAAAGGTTTCATCATAGTCGATTCCTTCCTCCTGAGAATAGGCCTTAGCCACAAGTCTTGCCTTGTTCCTTGTGATGATTCCATCTTCATCCATCTTATTTCGGAATACCCACTTGGTGCCAATTACTGCATGATTCCTTAGCTTGGGAACAAGATTCCAAACTTTGTTCCTGTTGAATTGGTTTAGCTCTTCTTGCATAGCAAGGACCCAATCAGCATCATCAAGAGCATCCTCAATTTTCTTAGGTTCCAATTGGGATAGGAAGCTTAGAAATCTACTTTCGTTTTGAGCAGATCTTCTAGTCTTTACTGAACTTGTAGGATTTCCAATTATCAAGTCCTCTGTGTGAGACTTGGTCCATTTCATCCTTCTTGGTAGATCTATTCGAATGTCTTGTTGTCTTAGTTCCTCCAAGTTGGGTTCATCTTCTTTTACTTCAGCAGGGGTGCTATCCAATGAATCAGTGCTTTTTGAAGGTACTTCAGCAGGGTCTTCCTTAGTTTCTGCGGCCTGTTGATTCTCATTTGGTTCCTGCTCAGCTATAAGAGGGAGTGAACCACTTGGTTCCTCATGGTTAGTTTCATCAAATACTACATGGACTGACTCTTCTACTGTTAGAATTCTTTTATTAAAAGACACAAAAAGCTTTGTTGTGGGTAGAATACCCTAAGAAGATACCTTCATCAGATTTTGCTTGAAATTTAGTCAAGTACTCCTTACCATTATTGTGAACATAGCAGGGACATCCAAAGATTCTGAAATAGCTTATGTTCGGTTTTCTTCCTTTCCATAGCTCGTATGGAGTTTTGCTTAGTGTTAGATGAATGAGTGATCGATTTTGAGTATAGCAAGCAGTGTTCACTGCTTCTGCCCAGAAGTACTCAGGAAGTCTAGCATCAGCAAGTAATGTTCTTCCAGCTTTTTCTAAGGTTCTATTCTTTCTTTCAACCATTCCGTTTTGCTGTGGAGTCCTCGGTGCAGAGAAGTTATGAGAAATTCCTTGCTTATCACAGAACTCAGTAAAGCCTCCAAAGTCGAACTCTCTTCCATGATCACTTCTTACTGACTTGATTTTGAGTTCTTTCTCATTTTGCACTTGTCTACTGAATTTCTCAAACTCTGCTAATGCATCATTCTTGTGAGCAAGAAATAATGCCCATGTAAATCTTGTGAAGTCATCCACAATAGTGAATGCATATCTCATTTCACCAAGACTACATGATATAGGGCCAAACAAATCAAGATGTAATAGTTGGAGGGGCATAGAGTTTGATTTTTCAGGTTTGCTTAAGAAAAATTGTTTTGTTTGCTTACCAAATTAACAAGCTCTACATGGTTTCTCTTTTTTAAAGGAAAATTTAGGCAAACCTTTTACAAGATCTTTAGCAGTGAGTTTTGAAATAGTTTTAAAGTTTAAGTGTGAAAGTCTCTTATGCCATAACCAACTAACATCTGCTGAAGCTTTAGCAAGAAAGTAGGTTGTTTCAACAGGACTTAGCTTAGCCAAATCTACTACATAAACATTCTCATTTCTTGAACCAGAAAGCTTCAGAGAATTTGTTTGAAGATCTCTTACCTGACATTTATTATCTAGGAAGGTGACCTTATGCCCTTTGTCACACAACTGGCTTATGCTAAGCAAGTTATGCTTGAGACCCTCCACGTAGGCAACCTTGTTGAAGCAGACCAATCCATTTCCTGCTAAACCATATCCCTTAGTTCTTCCAACACTATTATCTCCAAAGATCACATGAGGTCCATCTTTTTCTTTAAAATTAGTGAGCAAGGCTTTATCTCCAGTCATATGTCTTGAACATCCACTGTCCAAGTACCAAATTTATTCCTTGCTCACATCCTGCAAAACATAAGCAATCACTTTGGTACCCAGCAAGACTTGGGTCCATTTAGGTTAGTACCCTTGGGGACCCATACTTGTCTCATTTTTGGTTTTTGAGACCAACCAGTATAGTAAGGGTCAGCAAGGCAAAGAGAAGCTATGTGGCCAATCCTAAGACAACAATAACATCTCAAATGCATCATGTTGTGATGTGTGTGTTGTTTACCTCTTCTCTTAGGTTGAGATGGTTTCCAGTGTTTGCTCCTAACCCAACCTTTGCTAAATTTCAAATTCCTCGCATGGTTGTAATTATGAGCAGGAGGAACATGGTTCTTGCTAAACTTTCCACCCTTGGTTTGTTTAGCACCATGTCCCTGCTTATAGTTACGGTCAACGGGGAATTTGTTATTTACTAAGGCAACATTTCTGTTACTTCTGGTTGCAACAGGAGGTTCACACTCTGCTGAATGCACAGAGATTGTTCTGCTGGTTGACTCAGCATCACTTTCTCCACTCCCTTCAGCAAGGACTAGTCCCGGATCCAATTCCACTTCGATCTAGCATGCTTCTTTGGCTTTTCAGCAAGGAATACACATTTGAAGAAGATTTGTTCCATGTGGAGATTGTAGTTGTTAATTCCTCAACTTGGAAGGTTAACTTAGACTCTCTCTCTTGAGAGTCTCTGAGATGCTGTCTAAGCAGAGTCCTCTCATCATCAGCAGCAAGTAACTCCAAATTCTCAGCTTTCACATTTTCAAGTGTAAGCAAGATTTTAGAGTTCTTGCTCCTTAGTTGATCAGACTCTGCTGAAACAATTCTCAACAATCTTCTATATCTATGCCACTGAGATGATACATCTTTGAGCAAAGAGCGCAACTCAGCTTCAGTAATATTAGTAGAGTCAAAGTCAAATACCTCAGCAAGATCGACCTCCTTGCTTGTCTTAGATTCTCTAGCCATTAAGAAGAGGTTGGCTACTTTTGGTCCTGAGTCTTCTGAGTCACTGTCACTCTCACTCCATGACTTTTTAGCAACAAGTCCCTTGTCTTTCTTGAAGTTTAAATTGTTCTTTTGCTGATATTTCTTCTTGTAGTATTCTTTTCCCTTTCTTTTGTTGATAGCAGGGAATTTTCTCTCTTCTCTTGCTGAATTTCGGCAATCAGCAGCGTAGTGCCCCGGCTTCTTACAATTGTAGCATAGATCCTTTGATGGATCTCTCTTGCTGCTGCTTGTATTTCTTCTAAGGTTTCCTCTGTCTTTCCTCATAAACCTTCTGAGCTTCCTGGCTAGCATAGCCATATCTTCATCACTATCAGCAGACTCTAAGTCAGAATCTGCTTGTTGCTTTGGCTCAACAGCCTTTAATGCAACTCCTCTTTCTTTCCTCCTTGGCTCAGATGTGGAATCTCTCTGAGCTAACTTCATTTCATATGTAAGTAGGTTTCCATAGAGTTGTTGGAGATTAGTAGTATGTAAATTTCTTAACTCTTTGACAGCAGTGGTCTTGGGATCCCATTGCCTTGGTAAAGATCTCATGAATTTGAGATTTATGTCCTTTGTGTCATAGGTTTTCCCTAGAGCATGCAAGTTATTGAGCAGGACAGTAAATCTTTCATACATTGCAGTGAGATTCTCCCCCTGCTGCATGTTGAACATTTCATACTGTTGAATAAGCAAGGATTGCTTAATCTCTCTAACTTCTACCGTTCCTTCATTAAGAACCAGCAAGGCATCCCAAACTTCTTTAGCAGAGGTGCAGTTAGACACACTTTCGAACATTTCTTCTTCAAGAGCCAAGAAGAGAATGTTCATTGCCTTCTTGTTGTACCCTACTAACTTCTTTTCTTCATCCGTCCATTCTTTCTCTGCTTAGGAATAAACTTGTTGGGATTAGCAGGGTTTATCTTTTCTGGTATGTAAGGCCCAACTTTTATTGCTTCATTTAGTTCTTCATCAATTGCATCCATGTACACCTGTATTCTCAATTTCCAATTAGAAAATCTGTCTCTGGTACACATTGGGGGCTTGCCACCAAAATCACTTCTTAAAGCCATTAGAAAATTTAAGTTAGGATCATCTTCAAGCTTTAGGGCTTAGCAAAGAGTGTTTAGCTCTGATACCACTTGTTAGGTCCCAAAGGGTAAAAATACTAGAAGAGGGGTGGGGGGTGGGGGGGGTGGGGGGGGGTTGAATAGTGTTTTTCAAAAATTAAGTCTTGCTTAGAAAACTTTACTGATTTAAACACTTCTTGCTTATTAAAAGAGTTTCTTATATTTTGAAAAAGTTTAGCAACGGAATTTGTTTAAGCAAAGCACCCCATAGTTTTTGTAGCAAAGGTTAATGGCTAAAAGGAGCAAAAATAATAAGTCTTTGCTGATAGAGTTCAGCAGGACTTAAGCAAAACACAAAACAAAGCAAGTAAGCAATAAGAAAGATAAGCAGGAATAGAGATGAGAATTTTTATAGTGGTTCAAACTAAGCCTACTCCACTCTTCTTCTCTTTTACTTGAGAAGGCTATCACTAAAAATTGTTCACATAGAACAATCAGCAGGCGTGTTCACACAAAACAATTAGCAGGAGGACACTTAGTCCAATTTACAATAGGTCACTTAGACCAGATTAGTCACACAGACTCTAAACAGATTGAGTAAATCTTGCTTGCTATCTTCAAGTAGAGTGCTCCTTAGTTGAGCAGATTGATAGCACTTGTTCAAGCTTTATGATGTCTTGCTGAAGTCTTTAATATGTTAGAATGTTTTTGGTTGTTCAGTTTTGTTAGTAGTCATAAATAAAATTTATGACTCCTATTTACACTACTCTAGAAAATCTATCTGTTGGGAATTTGAAATAGATCCGTTGGAGTGTACTGTTCTTGATGTGACTTGTACCTTTACAGCATTCCTTGCTTAGTTCAAAAAGTTAGCCGTTATTCTGTCTTCTAGTGCCTTTCTGAAGATTCTCCTAAAGGTTGACTAAGCAGGGGTAAAGATAACTTTTCTGACAACTTGACTTTGATCAAGCAAAGGATATTGCTTACTTAAGTCCTTGCTTATTTCCATTCTAAGCAGGACTATACTTGGAAAATTCTTCATGTCTTCAGAATCCTTCTTAATCAATGAATTCATCATATCAGCAGATTTCAATGGATCCTCCATACCAGCAAGCTTCGATGATTTCTTCGTATCAGTAGACTTCAATGGTGATCAAACTCCTTGCTTAACTACATACTATATCCACCTAACAAGTTTGATATTTTTCTAAGTCCTTTTACAATACATAAGCAAGGACTATATTACAACATCAATTCTTATATATTAAACAATAAATGTTTATGTAATGATTATATAAGCAGGGATGCAACAACAACAACAGACATTCCTCTTCACATATCAAGTCCTTTAGAAGTTCCATTTTATGACTTGTCTTGTGAAGTGTTGATCATCCTCTGATGAATAAGTTTATCATCAGTGGATGCAAAACTTGTGCAGATATATTAAGGTTTATAAGATACCTTAAGTATTTACAGATGCACAATTTATTCTCTAAACATCATCATCATTATTTAACTCTAACAATCTCACCCTATTTATGATTATCATTTTGATAACCATAAATTTTCTTGATGAGCTGATGATGATGTCAAAACCAAAACTATATACAAGAAAGAATTGTGTATGAACTAATAAAAAAAGATATCACTGTACAAGTTTTTCCTATATCTATTACAACAAAAATATACATTTTTAGACATCAAGACCCTTTTTTCGTTTGGCTGAGACAAAGGGAAATGGATGACTCGATTCAATAGGTTGAGTGTCACTTCCAAGGCCTTGTCTCCTTTGATCTGGATTTTGGTCGGGAATCCTGAGTCTGTTGTCTTATCCTCCTGCTTTCAGCTATTCCATCTCTTTCTAAAGAATCCTTCTAAAGTTGACAATGTTGACATTTGTGCTTGACTCTAGAGCTTCAAGGATTGATCTGATCTCTTGAAAGTTGGCTGCAACAAGTTGTGACTAGTAAAAGGTAATGATCTCCCCTTTTGAATTTTTGAACTCACACCCATGGGGCTTGTGATCATTTTAGGATATTCCTTGAACCCTTTTACTAGTGGCACATCCCTTACTGCTGCTGCATTCCCATCATCAGCTCTGGTTTCTTTGATCTCCTTTAGCACTATTTGTATCAGCAGGATTCTGAACTAGATGACATGTTCATTTTTGTGATAAGCAATTTAGCTTAGAACATGCATTGCTTGCTCCAGGTCAAAGCCATCAACATCTCTGATTCTAATGCTTTTCTCCTGCCCATCAGTTGCTCTGTAGAAAAGCTTTAGTGATCTCTCTAAGGCTGAGGGTAGGCTCCTTTCATCGTTGATGGCTTTCCTTAGCTTCTCAATCATCCATCTCAAGTGTCTGTTAGTCGCTGATGATCTGGAAATTAAGTTTAGGATCAACCCCAATTGTTCAGCATCTATTCTCCTAAACCAGTCCATAGTTACTGTGAATTGGGATACACTCTTTAGTTGAACAGAGATTAGCTGATCCCTTTTGTTGTTGAACCTGACATTTATGCTTTTTATTGAGAACATAAATGTCAGATTTTTGCGCCTTTCGTCTCT
This sequence comes from Centella asiatica, assembly GCA_014636745.2. Lineage (NCBI taxonomy): Eukaryota > Viridiplantae > Streptophyta > Magnoliopsida > Apiales > Apiaceae > Centella > Centella asiatica. The sequence continues at coordinate 38,370,894 of CM025783.1, read as the reverse complement.
TAGGGATTTAGCTAGAATGGGTGGACCATATGCTATGGTTATAGGAGAAGGTATTTGATCCTTGTCTTCAGATGACTTGAGTTTGGTGGCATCAGGGTCATCAGTTTTTTCTTGGTTCTTATCCCCTGATGCACCCTTGAGATTTTGAGATTTTCTTGGCTAAGGTTTCCTGGAGGATCTTAGCCTGACACTCTTTTACTTCTTTTGTTCTTCCTCCTTCTCCTTTGCCATTTCCCTCTCCTCCTTTTCTTGAAGTTGTTGTGCATAAAGTGCATCAGCTTCAACTAGTTTCTTGTCTTGAGGAAAGACCAGCCCCATTTTTCCATCAATTACAGCTTCAACGAGTGTTGGAAAGTGGGTTGTCTTCATGGCATCTCCAAGTAGCTTAGGCCCTGATTGAGTGTATGATTTCTTCTTTGGTTCCTCAATCAGGATGCCTTTGCCTTTGTCCTTGGGTTTTGAAGCAGGAGCAGGAGCAATCACATCCCCTGATGATTGATTTGATGGCTTCTCTACAACATCCCCTGACAATGGCCCTGAAGATTTCTCCCCCTTTTTGACAACATTATCAGTGGAAGTTGAGAGTCGGAATGTGACTTGAAAAACTTTGTTTAGAGTGTCAACCATGGATAGTTGCAGAGTTTCCATGCTTGATATTTGAGTGGTAAGATTAGCAAGCTTCTTGTCAACATTGTCAGCTTGTTTCTTCATTCAGAGCAGGGTCTAACTGGTTACAAGGGAGTCGACAACTTGTTGTACACTGTTTATTTTGTTTATGAAGTGTGTATAGAGCTTTTTATTTTCAATATCTACAAATTGCCCAATCATGATTTGGGACTTGAGCACCTTGATCAAAATTGGATCCGTTGTCCTTGAAAGCTCTTTTTTGAGTAACTGTACAGTATCAACCATTTTATTTTGCTGAAAGTATAAATCAACTCCAATGAACTGGGAAAAATCATCTGCTGGAGTATCATCTTCATCACTTTTAGAAGAGTTGGAATTATTTACAATATTTACAGTTGCAGTAACAATATTTTCTCTATATTCTTTATTTACAAGGATCTCATCCTTGTCTCCCTCAATCTCTCCTTTTTCTGTGCCTTCTAAGGCATCTCTCGAAGACTTTCCTTTTTCTTTGCCTTCTAAGGCAGTACTCTCATCATCTCCTTTTGCCAAAGTCCTCTCAGAGGATTAACTTTGCCTCTTTTCACTAAGTATTCTCACATCCTCACTCAAAATTGTCCTAGATGGGCTCCTATGGGCTGTGAGATCAACTATTGTGTCTAGTTCAAGTAAATTATGCATAGTTACTGGTTCCACAGAAGTGATAGGAGAGGGAGTGGAAGAAATTTGTGTATGTACAATTGGAGAAGTGTATGTTTCTATAGAAGAAGTATGTACAGGTGGGGGAACATAAAGACTTAGTGCTGTAGTATACAGATGAATTTATGTCCCCGGGCTGATCAAGAGTGATTGTATCAAGTAAAAATGAGTCAACCAATTGAGTGTGTTAACTATCAATCACTGTGTCAAGGAGTGTTGGCTCCTCCATGATTTGAAAAATTGGAGAATCTGATCTTATGACACTTAATGTTTGTGTCATAATATCTGAAGAAATTTGAGGAACAGAGAAAGAAGGAAGTGGTGTAGAAGGGAGTGTTGGTTGGATCACTGAATGAGGAGGTGATCCATCAAGAGAAGTTGTGTGTGCACTCACTATGTCAGATATCTGCAAGTGGCTCTCAGAGACCCTGATGTTAATTTCATCAGGGGCTATGGTCAATGTATGGGCCTCACTCAACTATGTCCCAGGTTGGGGACTATTTTTAATAACTAATTCCTTTTGAGAGGAACTAGTTAGAAATATGTTTAGTTCCTTATCAAAAGCAGTATCCTTTTGAGAGGATACTGCCTGGTCAGGCTGTTCGATAATGCTTGTGGCTCCTTTCTTCTTATCCAATCTCTTATAGTCAATCACTCTCTCTCATTGCTCCCCTTCAGTTGTTGTGGTAACTTCACTGGGTTTTCTTTTATTACCCGTAGTCTTTTGGGAGACTAAGGGTTGGACTATTGAGAGTGGTTGTGTGGAAATTAGTTGTACTACTTGGGAAGGCAGAGAAGGGGTTGTGATCTCTGCCATAGTAGTTGTAGGAGAAGAATTTACAGGTTAGGAAGTTGAAGGAGAAGTACGCAATACCTGTTCCATATGCAATGGAGTGCAAATGGTTCTGCAGTATACGACTTGTTTATTATTTCTACAAACTTGTTTATTATTTCTACAAATAATTTCTTTGTTTGCTTGTAAGTCTGTACAGTAATATCACTCTTAAAAGAAAGGTTAGTAATTTCATCTTTAATGATCATATATAAAAACCTAACGTAATAAACTTCTGATTTCCTAGAATTAAAACTACCCATTTTATTTACAAGATCATCAAAAATTAATTTTCCTATGTTTATATTTACATTTCTAATTATTGCCTAAGCTATTTTTAAAGTTAAAGAGGTTATTACCTCAAAAATTAGAAGACTTACCTGAGAACACCTTTGTGATGGTGTCAAAGAGATAAGAAATCTCTCGCTTCACGTTGACCTGCTTGAGGTCCTTGAACTTTAACGTTGTACTAGGAGCAGAGTTGTAGCCCAGTTCCCTCAAGAAGTCGAGCAGATCCGCATCACTTGGTACTTCCACAAGATCTTGTGTAGGTAACCCAAAGTGCAAAATTTATTCTGAAAGGGGTTATTTTACCCTTTTCAAAAGAAATCTTGAATGAGATTCCCTTTACCACGTCAGGTCTAGTTGTGGAGTACATGAACTTTGCACTTGTCCACAGTTGTGAAAGTGCTTCTCCAAACATTTCTTCATCGGTAAATATTTCTTTGCGATACTCTGAGTTGAGTAGATATTTCATCATGGGTTTGAAGCAATCATTTACCTCATCAATGTCAGAGAAACCCACATAGTTTGTGGGTGGAACCACCAGATTCCTTGAAAGTTTTTGAACATTGCTGGGTGCCATTGATTCTGTTTAAGATTTGAAGTTCTAGGGTTTCTGTGAATATGAGAGAAAGAGAGGGAGAGAGGCAAATAGAACTGAAGAAAATATTAGAGTCAGATTAAATATTTTGAAGTGTTTTAGAAAGAGAAAGAGAGTATAAATACCCCCCTTTTGACATTTGAAAACCGTCCCTGAAAACACGCAATCAGGGTGTCATATCAGTTCTGTGATGACACATCATCAGTGAGAGAAGAATTCCCTGATGAGTTGTCATCACATTACAGGACATAATCCCCTGATGTAGTCAAAAGCACTTTACCTGACCCTGATGTTTATTGTATATACATACCCTGGCCCTGATGCACGAGTCGGATGCCCTGACCCTGATGCACGAGTCAGATGCCTTGACCCTAATGCGCGAGTCGGATGCCCTGAACCTGATGTGCGAGTCGGATGCCCTGACCCTGATGCATCAGTTAAAAACAAACACATACATAATACACAAGTATATATATACATATTTACATAATTAACATATATAATCACGTATCAATTAATTTCATCAGGAACTTATGAGATGCGTTAGGAGTACCAGAACATAGGCATTTGATAGTTTGAGTTGTTCCAATAACCTTTCTGACAAGACTTTTAGCAAGATTTTTGACTTTCATTTTGCATAACTCACCATTCCCAGCTCTCCCACAAGATTGAAGAAAGTAGCTTCATCAAGAGCCTTGGTGAATATGTCTGCCAGCTGCTTGTTGGTAGGAACAAACTATAGTTCAATAGTTCCATTCATAACATGTTCCCTGATGAAGTGATATCTAATTTCTATATGTTTGGTTCTAGAATGTTGCACAGGATTTTCAACGATGACAATGGTATTAGTGTTATCACACCTAATTAGAATTTTATTGAAGTTCAGGCCATAGTCCATTAACTGATTTTTCATCCATAGATTTTGAGCACAACAACTTCCAACTGCAATATATTCAGCTTCAGCAGTTGATGTTGAAATTGAGTGCTACTTTTTGCTGAACCAAGATACAAGCCTTCCTCCTAGAAACTGACAACTTCCTATTGTACTTTTTCTGTCAATTCTGCATCCTCCAATGTCAACATCAGAATATCCCAGCAATTCAAATCCAGACTCCTTTGGATACCAAAGTCCCAACTCTGTGGTGCCCTTGATATACCTCAAGATTCGTTTCACTGCAATGAGATGAGATTCCCTTGGGTCAGCTTGATATCTTGCACAAAGACATGTTGCAAACATAATGTCAGGCCTACTTGCTGTTAGATACATTAATGATCCAATCATTCCCCTGTAAGTCTTCAGATCAACTTTCTTTCCATTCTTATCAGGGTCAATCTTGGTTGTAGTGGCCATTGGTGTCTTTGCTACTTTCGAGTCCTCCATGTCAAATTTCTTGAGAAGTTCTTTGGCATACTTTGTCTGATGAATGTAAATTCCATCATTGACTTGTTTGATTTGCAGTCCCAAGAAATAAGATAATTCACCCATTAAACTCATTTCATACTTGCCTTGCATGAGTTTGGAGAACTTTTCACACAATCTAGTGTCAGTGGATCCAAAGATAATATCATCAACATATATTTGAACCAAAATCAGATGACCTTAGTGTTGTCTAAAGAATAATGTATTGTCGATGATACCTCTTGTGAACTTGTTTTCCACTAGAAACTTAGACAGTGTGTCATATAAAGCTCTGGGAGATTGCTTCAGTCCATAAAGTGCCTTTTCTAATTTGAATACATGAGGTTGTTGGACATACACCTCATGTTCTAATTTCTCATTGAGAAAGACACTTTTCACATCCATTTGATAAACTTTGAAGCTTAAATGTGCTGCATAGGCTAAAAAAATTCTTATAGCCTCAAGTCTGGCTACTGGTGCAAAAGTTTTATCAAAGTCAATCCCTTCCTCTTGAAGATAACCCTTTGCAACCAGTCTTGCTTTGTTTCTTATAACCATGTTAGGTTCATCCATCTTGTTTCTAAATACCCATTTGGTACCTATTATAATTCTATCTTTGGGTTTAGGTACCAACTTTCATACTTGATTTCTTTCAAACTGATTTAGTTCTTCTTGCATAGCCATTATCCAATCTGCATCTTGAATGGCTTCTTCAAACTTCTTTGGCTCTACTTGTGAAAGACAACAAGCATATAAACATTCATTAGATGTTGCTTTTCTGGTCTGCACTTTCTTGTTTGGATCACCGATTATCAAATCTGATGTGTGACTTCTGGACTATTTGGGATTGGAGATGCATCTTGATGAGCTTACTTGATTATCATCTCCTCCCCCTAAGTCTGTGCTCCTAGCTTTTGATAAAACTCCCCCTAAATTAATGCTTAAATCAAGGTTCAAGTTATCCCCTGATGGTGCATGCCCTGATGGATGATCCCCTGATCTGTTTTCCAGGAAATTGACTCTATTTGTTGAAGGGGCTTCAAAATTTTTTAGATTAGCATCATGGATGGATAAATTCTCCATTTGTATGCATTCATCAGATTCATTCTTTTGACAATCAAAATCATCTTCATTTTCAAATCTTAGTTCTTTATGAAAACAAGGATCTTCAAGTTCAGAGATCTCTTGATCATCAAAAGCTACATTTATAGACTCCATCACCACCTGGAGTCTTTTGTTATAAACCCTGTAGGCCTTTGATGTCAGAGAATAGCCTAAGAAAATTGCTTCATCAGCCTTTGGATCAAATTTTTCCTATGTTTTCACCAAAGTTTCTCAAAATATAACATTTGTATCCAAAAAACATGTAGAAACTTGATGTTTGTCTTTCTCCCTGTCATTAGCTCATACGGTGTCTTGTTGATTAAGGACCTATTTTGAGTGAAGCAAATAGTGGAAATTGCCTCAGCCCAAAAATAAGTAGGAACCTTTGCCTCTGCTAGCATTGTTCTAGTAGCTTCAATCGGGGTTCTATTTTTCCTTTCCACTACACCATTCTATTGAGGAGTCCTTGGAGCGGAAAATGTATGATTGATGCCTTTCTCCACATAGAATCCATCAACAGCTGCATTCTTGAATTCAGTTCCATTATCTATCCTCAATATTCTAACCACTGAATTTGACTCAATTTCCACTTTCTTTATATGATTAATGATTTGTTGAGGTACTTCTGATTTAGCATTTTGAAACTTAACCCAAGTGTATCTGGTGTAGTCATCCACAATAACCATTGCAAATCTTTTATTTGACACTGACATTATGTTGACAAGGCCAAAGAGATTCATATGAAGCAATTGAATTGGATCTTTGATCATTGTGGCTTCCTTGCTGACAAAGGATATTTTCCTTTGCTTCCCTTGTTGACAAGTTGGACATAATCCTTCTTGAATGAATTCCATTTGAGGTAGTTCAGTTACCAACTCTCTCTTCACTAAATCATTGATAGCCTTGTAGTTTAGGTGAAAGAGCTTCTTATGCCACAATCTGCTCTCATTAGGAATTTCCTTGCTGTAGAAACATGATTCTCCACTTATTGAATTGAAATCAACAATGTAGAGATCTCCTTTTCTTATCCATGACAAAACCAACTTCCCATTATCCTCATTTGAGATCAAACATTGATCCCCTTTAAAAGAAATGATGTATCCTTTGTCACATAGTTGACTTATGCTTAAGCCCGTCAACTAGTGCTACATTTTCAAATGAGACATTCCCATTTGCTGCTTTGCCATAACCAAGAGTCAGTCCTTTGCTGTTATCACCAAAAGAAATTACTGGACCAACCTTTTCTTGAAATTCTGTGTGCAGGGTTTTGTTTCCTGTCATATATCTTGAGCAACCACTGTCTAGAAACCAGATTTGACTACTTTTGACTTTTTCCTACACACAAAAAATATTTAATTTGTTTTTGGTACCCAAATGGCTTTGGGTCGTCTAGGTTTAGTCACAGTTAATGGTAAAACAGTCTTTTCTTTATGTGTGACTTTTGATTTTGGCAAATTAAAACCTTTCTCCTTTTTAGGAGCTGCAATATATGCTTTTGAGTTATCAACAATTTCCTTATCTTTACCCTTATGGGTGCATGCTTGAATAGTAGGTAAATCATCAGCATATAATATCGTGCCAGTTAAAATTTGTAGATTTTCTTTACACTGAAAAGATAAATGATTATTGCTACCACAATTCCAACACAATTTTCTAGGGGCTTCATGACTGGAAGTGTAATTACTAGTTTTGTTTACACCTAGCTTACCATTCCTATTCTTTTTATTTTCCCCTGACAGGCCTTTTTCCCTTGAAGTGCTACGATGGCCTGATGCACTCTTTCCCCCTGATGACTGTTTATCCACTGATGCACAATCTAGTTCATTCCTGACTGGGGATTTGAGTGCTTTGGCAAAAATAGGTTTCTTGCCACTTCCACCACTTGTGGAAGCTTCTTTCATCGGGAAAACATTCCCTTTTTCTAACTTTGTTACAGCCTTTACAAATTTAATAGGCTGTATTAGCCTTTTTCCAAAGCTAGCTGCATTTTCAACCTCAATAGGAGGTTGCTTCACAAGAGTCTCTGCATAGCCTAAACCAGATTTGGGATCATATTTTTAACTATTTAATTGATCCTCCAGTTTTTTACTAGACTCATTCCATTTCTTTATGACTTCCCTTTCTTGATTAAGAAGATTGGAGGTCCATTCCTCTCTTTTAACAGCACAATCAAGAAGATTTTTAGTCCTTGAGAGTTCTTTTTCAAGACTCTCAAGTCTAGAGAGTTCTGATTCTAAAAGAGTGTTTCTTGCAGTCAAATGCTCATTTATCTTTTGTACTCTCTCAGTTTCAGCTACAGCACTCCTCATGGTATCATAAAGATCCTTTATCTCACAAGTCATTTCCTTATCAGTTTTAACACAATCATTTTTAGACATGTTAGAGGAAATTTCAAGACTTACTTGTGTGCTGCTACTGTCAGTGGATGAGGCCATCTGGGCTAGGTTGACATATTCTTCATTACTTTCTTTATCTGAGTCAGCCTAGTCCTTTCCCTCTGCAATGCAAGCTTTTCCCTTCTTGGAGGCATTTAGAAGGTCAAAGTATTTCTTCTTGTAATCCGCTTCAGCTTTCTTTCCCTTGGATTCACCTTCCTTTGTGGCCTTGTGGCACTCATTTGCAAAATGGCTCATTTCATTGCATTTGTAGCACTTTATTCTTGATTTGTCAATTAAGTTTTTAGTGCTACTTGTCTTCTTTGCTGAAAATCTTCTAGATCCAGAGGGCTTTTGGAATTTCAGCTTTGAAAATCTCTTTGCAAGAAAGGCCATGGTTTCATCTAGTTCCTTTAACTCTTCAGGAGTGTACTCATCCTCCTTTGAGTCAGCTTCATTTTCCCTTCTATTTCAGCATCTCTTGACTGCTGCTTCATCAAGACACTTGGTCTTGCTTCTTCTTTGTCCTTCTTGGCAGCCATCAGGGCTACAGATTTGAGCTTCCTAGCATCTCCTGACATTTTAGATCTTTGTTGAACTTCTAGTTCATATGTCTTTAGGGTGCCATAGAGCTTATCCAAGTCTAGGAGATTCATGTCCTTGGATTCGCTGATGGCTGTCGTCATAGGATCCCATGATATGGGAAGGGCTCTCATGAACTTTTTGTTCACATCTTTATTAGCATAGACCTTCCCATATATCCTCAGGTTGTTTACCAACCTGTCAAACATCTCAGTGAGTGTTTCACCATTTTTCATTGTGAACCACTCATACTGTTGTGTTAACAGTTGTAGTTTGTTTTCCCTCATTTCTTAAGTTCCATCACATAGGAACTGGATGGTATCCGTTATTGACTTAGACGTTGTAAGATTCATGATACTGTTTAGCATATCATTGTCTAAGCCATTATAAAGGATACTTGTTACTTTTAGATCCTTCTTTACTTTCTCTCTTTCCTCCAATGTCATCTCATCAGTGGTTTTTGGAATTAATTTTTCTGGGACATTGACTCCATTGACAACCTCTTGCGGAATGAGCTTCTTTGGAACGTGAGGGCCTTCTTCCAAAATTTGCAAGTATTCATCATCGATTGCTCTTAGATGAACTATCATTCTTTGTTTCCAGAAAAAGTATTTTCCCCTTTCCAAGATAGGGACTTTACTATTTTAAGCTTTGTTGGTCATTATTCAAGATCGTTTAGCACGTGAAATCTGCTAAATGGCTCTGATACCAATTGTTAGAATAAAATACCCTCAAGTGTTAGTAGGGGGGGGGGATACAAACACTCAAAACTTTTTCTTCTTTTTCAACTTTTTGCACAAAAGGAAATAGCTACAATACTCAGAAAAACAATAACAGATAATTAGATGAACACACGTATTCAAGTTAAAATAAATCTATTAAAACTTGAGGTTTTTCTGGAAATCTGGTTAATCACAAATGTGATTAAACAGCTACAAATTCTGTAATAAAATCACAGCTTCTCATTCACACTCACTAGCTTCTAATCTTCTCTGAAATATTTCTCTCAAGATATATTACAAAGCTTCTTTCTAGTGACCTGTGTGCTTCTAAGATTGTTGATCTATTGGATTCCTTATCTTGTGTAATGAGAACTCTTGCATATATAGAAGATCAATAGTTGAAACCATGTGCATAGACATGCTGCTCTTTTCAATTTTGCCGCATATATGTCACATCGTTGTCCTTTAGGAACTATGTGTCAGATTGCTGCTACTTTTGTTGCTTCTTTTTCATCCCCTGATATGCGTGCATTTAATTATCGAGAGTTGTCATTGGACCAAACAAACTTCAAGAGATATCTTTCCAGATTATATCTCTTATTTCTATAACAAGCTTCATTGATTTGCGTGTAAGACCTGATGATGGATGTATGCAGTCATAACTATCCACAGATGGCAAGCCCTGATGTGAACTTGATCAGTGCTTCAAACTTCACTTGAGTTTACTAAGTACTTCTAGATCCCCTGATGTTATGACTCACGGCATACACTAATGGCTTCCACTAATGTAGTGCTGAGCATTCCCCCTGACGGGTTAGCCTGACACTGTCATACCCTGATATCTTCCCCTGACAGGTTGACATGTCTTGTTCACTGGTACAAAACTGATCATATGCGTCGGTTAAATGACATATTTTTCGTCAGTTACGGGGAGACGCATATGGAGGAGACACAAATATGCATAACCATATGCGTCGGTTAAAGATGTGACGCAAAAAAAGATTATTTGCGTCGGATTTTCACAGGAACCGACGCAAATGATAAATTTATAAAAATTCATTTTAAAAATAAATTAATACATATGCGTCGCACTTTTAAAAGAACCGACATAAATAGTGTGTCATTTGCATCGGTTCTTCACAGTAACCGACGCAAATGATAAGTTTATAAAAATTCATTTTAAAATAAATTAATAAATATGCGTCGCACTTTTAAAAGAACCGACGCAAATTATAGTTTCATTTGCGTCGGTGCTTCACCATAACCGCCGCAAATGATTGGTTGAATAAAATTCATTTAAAAATAAATTAATAAATATGCGTCGCACTTTTAAAAGAACCGACGCAAATTATAGTTTCATTTGCATCGGTTCTTCCCCATAACCGACGCAAATGATTGATTGAATAAAATTCAATTTAAAAATAATTTAATCTATTTACGTTGTGCTTTTAAAACAACCGACGCAAATGATTTTTTTTTTTTCAAATTTTCATTTTAAAAATAAAATATCCAACCTGTACATTAAAAAGGATACATTCTAATGCCACAACCAGCCAAAATAGTACAAAATTCAACCATTTCAATATTTGCAATACAGGAATATATACAAATCCAAATTTACAAACTGTTCAAAACAGGAATATTTACAAACTATCCAAATGTACAAACTGTTCAAATATGCAAAGGTCACATACAATGACTCATAAAAAATTCTACAAACAGGTCTCTAATTTCATCTATATCAAACTGAGTATATGACTCTTTTGCACTCAAACCCTGTAGAATATATTATAAAAAAAAAACAATTAAGCATATAATTAAAACCAATATACAAGGTACTTTGTCATTAGATTGAAATAGTTAATTGCATGCATACAATTAAAAATAATATACCTCAGTCCATTTTGTATATTGAGCCCGTTATTGTAACTTGACGATGTCATACATGTACCTCATGACATAGTAACCGCATTCAACACTTCCTTGTTGTTGAGGACACTATATAAATAGTCAAGTTGATTAAAAATTTAATAAGAAATTATATTATAAGAATCAACAAACTCAACTTTGTTTGGATAAGTTAGCAAGTATTTTTTACTTTAACGTCTTTCGTATACCAATGCAACTTATTATTTCTCTTCTTGCCACCTTGAGCAACATATAATCGAAATGCCCTACAAAATTATATATAGTATTATATATGAGTAAATAAATATGTTAAAAGAGTTTTACACGTTTAACTTATATTAATAACTTAGAAATTAATATATAATTTACTTACACTGCAAATGTTGTCTTGATTGGCATATTCCTTTCCTTCTTCAATGAGTCAAACACATATATTGCATTTTCTTCACAAGATATAAGAAACAACATCCAATGCTCCCTATATTTTTACAAATTAAATAACAATGTTAAATTATATCAATGAACAAGCTAGCTAGAATAAATTAAGCCCACCATTTTTATGTTTTTACTGTTGGAAGTACGGCCCTAAGATGAATTTGGATCCCCAGCAACCTAGAAAAATATCTGCAATGTATCGACTTGCGTCATCTGGATCATTTACTGCATTTGCCACTTTTTGAGGACACAGGAATCCAAAGGCATTAGATCCCTTAGTCATCTCCTTCAGGTACCTTAAATATAATATACAAATTACTAATTAATTAGTTTATAAAATAAACTTGTATAAAAAAAAAAGATAAATGAGAATGTATGAAAATTATAGTCTCACCTCATGAAAATTTGTACGACACTTATATTCAACCCTTCCATTTTACAGAATTGGATTATATCTTCGCTCGCGACGTATATCAGTTCTTCAACTTCCTTCGGAGCATTAATGCATGAATCATAATCTAATGGCACTAAAATTATGTCGTCCAAGGAAGGCAACACCATAATCATTTGATGTAAATATTTACATTTTTGACTCAAGTTCTGATCCACGTCAATAGCTGACCCTTTGCTACTACGAACTTGGTTATTTTTGGCAAGGGGAGACCCAGACTCTTTACCCTTATCCTGTAAGATGGGATCCTAATTAGATATAAAGTTAAACAATAACATTTACATGAATTAAATGAATTAACAACAATCATTTATAATTAATAATGTTAATTTGAAATTTGTTACTTGCCCCAACATTACAAGTTGTTTAGGCCACTGAACAAAGCTACCAGTTGCGTCACCTACTTTTGTATGTTCATTAGTAGGCACGGGAAGGGGAGCGAGTTGAAATTCAAAAAAAACGTTATCAATGGATACTTTCACATTGTCTAGCCCCATTTGTTGACCATGAACAACATTACCCGACGCATTTGTTGGAAAAATAGTCCCAATAGCCACAATCACTTTGCCGATCTCAGCAATCACACAGAGACGGCATGGAGTCGGCTTCTATGTTAATTATATAAAAAAAATTCAGTTAGGATCATATAGGGCACTTATATGATAACTTATGATTGAAAGACATAGAAAAGAGTAAAAATAAGTATACCTTTATTTCAAAGAATGGATCCACCGAGTGAGAGCTACTTTGAATCACATCGGTTGTTGGAGTTGTTGGAGTTTGTTGGGGAATAGGCATTCCCATCTGGCTCATTACATTGAATACGTTCACAAGCTGACTTTGCAGTGTACCAATCTGGTCTTTGTATTTCATATCCATTTCATTCATTTGAGATTGGTACTGCTGTGTAAGTCGATTGGCCACTTTTGTTTCAATTTCTTGAGTTATCGTAAACAACTCATCCATTGATATTACGCCATTACGGGACTTGCCTCTGTCCGTCCCGAATACATCCTTCATGCGCACTGTTCCTCCAACCCCTCTGACACGTCCGTCGTGCTCCTTCTTTCCAAGTGCACTTGACAATATGTCATCATGCCCGTGAGGAGTCCATGAACCTTCGTAGGCTTTGTCTTTCCATTCCACCTGTTTCAAAATCAATTTAACGATTAATATTTTAAGTTATACTATAAATATAAATATTTTTAAATGAACAAAATACTCTTACCATTTTTTGAACAACATCCCTAGTCTCGTCCTTGGGAAAATAATAACCTTCACCTTCATCCCTCTTCCTAACTCTCGTCCGAATCCAATCGTAACTACGATCAGTTCGATCGGTTGATACAATTTCTAAATTAACTGATTCGGATGAAGGTAGAGAATCAAGAGGGTCATCAACCATCCACTTAGAATTTTTCGCTGCATATCCAAGTCTTCCCAGATAATATGGATACTCATTAAACTTCTGGTTTTCACGTGCCTTCTCACTTTTTGTTTGTTAGAAAATAATACAATAATATGAGTAAACAGTCCTTGTTCAACATAATATTATCTGAAAACCAATAATAATATAAATATCAAAATAATATACCTGAAATTCTTCACTTTGATGATCATGAATGAATTTATCCCATTGCTCTCGAGTTATGAAGTCATATTTCTTGCAAGGGTCCTTGTCTAGACGCAAGTATCGGCAGACTAACCTTGACTTGAAATCCCTCCAAATTTTCGCTGCAGATTTTAATACGTCCTTCCATCTCGCATCATCCGTTATATTCCACTCAGTCTGAGTCAAATCATGCATATAAGTAACTTGTAATAAAATTTGAATGGCAATATATGTTAAAACAACTAATTATTTTTTCAATTCATACCTTAATATCTTCCCAAATCGTATCCTTTAGTCCATCACTGACTTCTTGCCAACTCTGAATATTAATGTCAACTTGAACTCTAACTACTGCTTCTATGTACGACTTGAATGCAGTAGCATATGTTCCAATGGGAACACCAAATCATCAAACTCAATAACTTTCTGCACTTGTTTATTTGCAGACTTTACTTTCAATTTTTTGCAAGATGTTGGACCTCTAGTTTTTTTATTAGGTCTCTCACTCGAACTTCGGTGGTCCATGATAATTGTAAACTACAAAGTAGAACAGAAAATGTCAAAAACATCACATTTAAAAATAAACTACAGAGTTAACTTTACAATTACAATGCAATAGGAAAACTTATAGGATTATATTTACTACAATTAAATTTATTACAGTGCATTCGTAGTGCATTGTAATTACAGTGCATCCCAACAGTGAAGTACAGAATGCTTCGACAAGCAACTTAGGCGAAAAAAAATTCTCAACTCACAGTATGTATTGTTCAATCATCAAAAAAATGAGAAGGTACCAATTTGTAACTCGACATACAAAAATGCAAAGATATTGCCAAAAATTATAGTGCATCCGAACAACAAAAACAAAAGACACACAAACAAAACACATAGAATATCGCAGTGCTTCCATTTAAAAGAAACACAAACAGAACACATAGAAACACAAATAGAACACATATATCACAAGACAGACTTTGGGGCTTTAAATATATGTTGTATTAAAACAAAAAACAGAAAAAGAATGTAAATCGCGCAGTTCAGTTGAAAAAAATAATTATGTACCTCTTTCACTTGTAAAAAATTTGAAGCCGATTACAGTGTATTCGCCAGAAACTGAAATGGAAATGTATCTTTCTCGATTAAGAACTTGAAATGGAAATGTATGTAGCTCGTATGCAGTGATGCAGCTTCTGAAGATTTAGGGCAAATCAAATGTTATGTCGCGCAAAGGAACTGAAAAGGCGGTAAAAAGAGGGGCAAATGAAAAAGATATCGTGGATTATAATATAAATTAAAAAAATTAATTCATTTGCGTCAATCCTTTTAAAAGACCCGACACAAATGTTGGTTTTAGGCGTCGGTGGTTTAAAAGCATAGACGGAAGTACCCGCTTTAAAAAAATACATTTACATTGGTTATTTTAAAAACCCGACGCATAAATTTGTTAATAATTTATTTTTTAAAGAGGGTATTTGCGTCGGTGCTTTTAAATCACTGACGCCTAAAACCAACATTTGCGTCGGG